>VWZY01011388.1:255470-311571 GCA_013399075.1 Chloroceryle aenea | reverse complement strand
TTGTTTTGTTTTGTGTTTAAACTGTTTTTTTGTGGACCAAATCATTTTGCTGTGGTATGTTTGCTTTTTTTTAATAAGCTTATCACAGTGTGAAGTGGTGTAGATGTGTACTGGCCCTACCTCTACTGGCTTTTCTGAAGAGCATGTACGTTTCAATAGGTGTTTTAGTCACTAAGGCTTTGTTGTCCCTGTGTTATCTAGTCTTGTATTTAATTCATCAATTTTGTAGTGTAAGCCTGGGGTTTTGTTGTTTGGTTTGTTTTGGTTTGTGTTTTGGTTTGTTTTTTTGGTTGTTTTTTTCAGGGGCAGGGAGTTGGTGGGAGTGGTGGTTTTGGCTTTGTTTGGCTTTATTTAAGTACACAAATACTTCAAAATGTTTTATCTTGTCACACCTGTTGTGACTTGTGACAAGTAGTTGTCAGACTACTTGTCTGCCTGACCCCTCTTCTCATCTGTGTTGGGCTTTCAGTCGTTTATCAAATGATCAGAGATAAGACTCTTTCTTGGCCACATCCTCATTTTTCTTTGCTAGTGCAGTAAGTTTAGATATGGAGATTGTGTGGCTGCCCAACAGCTTTCACTTCTCACTTTCATCTGTAAATCCCTTCTTGGGTGTGTCACCTTGTCCTAGGGGGTTGGTGTCCTTGTCTCATGAATGAGAGTCCATCAGCCACAAAGTCCTGCTCAGTGACTCTGAATACTCTGGTGTTCCACCCACCTTTCTCTGTTATTTTAATGCCTCTTGATCAAATCCCTTGAGATATATAGCTGGATCAGTTGTCTGATGTCCTGCCATAATCTTTGTATTTCCTGCTACCCTGCACCATTCTGTTCTCTATCTGTAACTTAGTAATGACATCCAGGGAGAATATAGGTTCACATCAGCAGGGAAATACATAAAGCACAAGGAGGAGGAGAAAGGTCGGGGGGAGTTGACATACATGAATCATTTGATGAAACTGTGAAAGAATTCACTGAAATGTGACTTTATATTTAAACATTAAAAAAAATAATAGGCTGCATTTTAGTGAACCATATGTATTTAACTGAAATACAGATATATAATTTTTCTTTCCCCATGAAGTCATAAATATAGTAGTAGCTGTTGACAGAGTTTTTCAGCAGCTATTGCTACCTCTGAAGCAATTTTGCAGGTCACCAAATGTGGAGAAAAGCATCTGGAATTTGTAGACATCATAACTGGTCACAATTGTTTTGTTTTTTTTTTTCTGCAGGAAAATTTTTCTGTAAAAACTTACTGTGAATAGGTTGCAGCTTCTGCAGGATGGTATTTATTTACTCTGGATCTTGTTTTTTCATAATTGCTTTTCAGTTAACGCCTTCATGAAAGTTTTGTAAACATTTAGGCCTCAAATGTCCTGACTTGAGGCTGATGAAGCTTCTTTTTTTTTCCTTCTGTGAGTTTCTGGGTATCATTAAAAGAAGCACAGGTTATTATTGCACAGGTGTTCTAATTTTGGAGAGCACAGTAAAATCTCTCCAGTGTTACTGGTGACAAGAAAACAAATCACCTTTTTCTGGTATCTCTTCTCTCCTGCTAATGCCCAGATGCAGATTTAATGGCCAGTCACATAATGCTACTGTAGCTGCATGCCCACTTTCCCAGACTGATGCAGTGGTTTCTTTGGCTGATCTCCACAGTTCTTCCATCCTTCTGCTTTTACAGATTTGCTGCTAATTTCCTAAAAAGCAGCATGTGGTACACCCCTGCTCACTGCCCTTTATATGATGGTTTTAGCTGTGGGGAGAGGACGAGAGGTTGTTTGGCACTTGAGGCTTGTGCAGCCCTGCCTGGCAGGCTGCCCTGCATGACCTGTATCTGGTTGCTTCTGCCTGAGAGCAGAACAGCTCAGCTAGGGAGAGCCCTATAGAGCTCCAGGTCCCTTAGGTTTCTGACATCATCAATCCTTCATTGATTCATGACAGTTAACATGTAGCATTGAGTATATCTATCTGTAGTAGATGCATGATATTGTATATTTTTTAATAGTCATCTGTGCTAAATAGGCTCTTGTGATTGGCAGAGCTTTTAAGATTAAAAAAAGTCTTCTGTGACAGATCTAGTATATAAGGTACCTCCAGTATTCATTTCTATTTTTGATGCCATTTATCGACATCTTGGTCTGTTACTCCAGAAGGAAATATCTTAATGACAATGAGTGTTGTGGTTTTGTGTTTTATCAGAAGTGGGTAAACGAAGTCTGTCTACGTCTGCACTGGCAGCAGGGAGTCTTTCTGTTCTGTGGCAGCTCAGCTAGCAGCAAGGCATGGATGTTCCAGTGCAGAACAGTGCACACCAGGAGGCTTGCTTTAAAATCCCTCCTAAGCAACATATAGATGTAATTCCTTTAACCTGTTTTATCCAGCCTGGTCTGCATGTCAGAAAGGGTAGGTCAGAAGACAGAAAAAAGCTGTGGCAAGACTACCTTTCACCTTGTTCTGTAAGTGCTTCCTGGCAGACCTCCATCCAGTTGGTGTTCCCGCAGTGCCTGCACAACTCTAACACAGGCAAACTTGGAGTCTTAACTGACCCATATCTTCAACTGTAATGTTGCATTCAGTAATTCATATGGTCTGATAAATACTTCCCTTCCCATAGGTAGTGTTGCTACTGTTGTTACTCTTCCTCACTTGAGAAAGAATGAAGACGACTGAGAATTCTTAAAGAGTTCAGTTGAGTAAAGAAGAGAGAAGAGGATGGATGAAACCAGAAAGAAAATAGGTAGAGGGCATAAGCCAGGTGGTAGTTTGGGGAGTGCAGAGGGACAGCAGTTTGTGGTTATGGCCTGAGGAAAGTGGCAAGGCTTGTCATTACAGAAGTAATTAATTTTTTTTATATATAACTTCCTGAACTGTAGAAAAACGGTGGGCACTTTAATTACATAATGACCTCTAAAATGAAGGTGAATAGAAATGCTGAATCTGTAGAACACATTTCTAGCTATCAACCAGATTTTCTGCCTGAAACCCATTGTTAGCTCAGAGAGGAAAATCAAAGCCTGCTGTGTAGAGCTCTTTCTTAATTTTTTTTAAATCCTAACTGGGTATAAGAAAGCAGAAGAGAGAACTTGTTTCGTGCCTTTATTGGAGTGCTGCAGTATCTGCTGCCATAGCAGATTTGGGACTGACCCCCTTGTGTCTGTTATGTCAATACAGCTGCTGCAGAGAAGGTCAGGCTGTGGGCAGGAGACTTGCTCTTCCTCTTCCTCCCCTATGGCGCCTAGCTAAGTGGCACAGGACAAGGCATGTGGGTACCAGGGCAGCTTGCTGGGAAAGTCAGCATCTTAACCAGAAATACGGGGTAAGCAAGATTCAGTACAGTCTGCTAGTAAAGTAACAAAATGGTTTAGTTTGGAAAGGCAGAAGTATGGGTGCTTCCCTCGCCTGCTGTAACTGGAACCAGAGTGGTGGAATAGGAAATCAATTGGTTGCTTGAAAATAGGAGTGTTGGAGACTCTAATATAATCATCTTAATGGTTTGTTTCCTGCTTCTCTGTGGTAATATGCAACTGCGTATGCCTCTGTGCTTGTTCTAACGGGGAGATTTTGTTCCCCTTCTTAAAAGACAGAAAAGATGATGGAAAGCTATTAAACTGTGAAAGCTATATTTAGCTCAGAGCAATGAAAGCTAGCACTATATAATGACACTTGTAAGTTACTTATCTATCATGCAAACTAGAAGAATTTTAATGTTTGGTTTCAGTCAGACTTGAAATTACTGTTAGCTTTTGCTCATTAAACTCTGAATTTTAGGAGCCATGTCTGTTGCAGGTTGTTTTGGACAAGCCACTTGCTTCCTTACTGTTCCCTGTTGCTTTCTTTCTAGTTTCATTCTCAGTGTAAGCCAGCATAATCTTGTGTTGCTTCAGAAAGTGGTAGTTCTGCTCTATCCTCCTCTCTGCAGCTGCCTGATTGGCTCCTCTCAACTGCTACATGCTGGCAGCACGTTCATGCAGTGAGATGGTTCAGCAAACAGTGTGGCTAAAAATCTGGCTTTTTTGTGGCTAGTTATTAGCTGGATCCATTTCCCACTCTAAGTCTACTCTGTAGACATGTTGCTACTGGTTTTAGTTGGAGTTGCAGGAGAAATAAAACAGCTAACTTTGAGAAGGGAGAGAATTGGCTGTTTCTTCCCCATGGGTCCAGTTCTGCTTGCTGCAGATTTACACCAAATTGCATGCTATTGCCAGATTAGGTCTTTGCTACACTCCTGGTAGGTGCTTCCAGAAATACTTAGAAATATGTAGCTTTTGGGGGACTGATACAGTACAAAATAGCTTAATGAATTGTTGCTAAATTGTTAAAAGGTCAATTACTGCATGTTCATTTTTTCTCTTGGGTACCAAATAATTAATTTTTCTCTGCTCTGCATTAAATGAGCATCCCTCTATGATGCTCACATGAGCTGTAGTTGCCCACTGTGAGGTATGTTTATTGTTCAATTTACCCTTCTATTCAAGTGTATTAGGCTCTAGAATTTTCTTAATGTTTCTTCGTCTCTACAGGTGTGGCTTACTTTATTACACAGGCACAAAAAAAAAAGTTTAAAATCAACAGTACAGTTAAGCTGGGCTGGATTCCCCAGATGGCTTTAGAAAGTGTGCACCTGTATTGCAAAATATTCAGAAACAGTATCATATGGGTGCATCCATATGCTTTCTGATCAGACTAGATCACTGCAGCACAGTGGTTCTGGGAGCAATGTGTTGAAAGCTCAATTATTTTTCTTGCTTATTTGGGAATAGTGATTATTTATTTTTTTTTAGGGCAACATGTGTTTTGGAAATTAGCACAGAACTGCTGATGGCCTAATGTACCCAGTGAGTGGAAAATGCTTAGGCTGGATTTCCTTATATCTGTCACTTTCCTTTGGGGTCCCTCTAGGTCCCTGCTGTTTCAATGTATTATGTAATATACTCCTGGAAACTAATGTAATTGTCTCTAGCCTACATCAGATTATTTTTTTTTCCTACTTCTCTTGCCTTGTTTGTGCAAATTAAAGCATTAAAGGCATTATTTTTTCAGTGCTAGGTGTTTTATTTTTTTCAAAGGCTTATCAGAAAGTTATTTTGTTGTATTAACCATGAGAAGTTTTTAGTATATCATTAGCTGGAAGTTTTAAATGTAAAAGGGCTCAAATTTTGAGTTACTGGGAAAAATGCCAGCCATGGATTTGGGAAAGTCTGAGTAATAAAATCACAAAGCTGGTTCATCACTCAGATATGTTATTATTTCGTCTGTGTCTGCCCACTGCATGCTCCTACAGGCTAAAAATGTCAATAGGCTCTTATATTAATAGCTATTTTAGGTCTGTACTTGTAAAAGGCAGTGCATATGCAAGAACCTTAGATTAATTTGAAATATCAAAGTTAACATCTCAAGTGTTCTTTCTTCCTTTAGTTTTAAAATCTTGCAACCTTAATATTTGTATTATTATAAATACACAAGTTCATATGTTAAAAAAACCCTAATCTTAAAATAAATCAAAACTATTTAGACTCCAAACAGGCAGGGGCTGGTGGCATTTTCAGGAATGTAACAGATAGAAGCAGCAAGGAACTGAATGTAAACATGAAATTAGGAGTTACTAAATGTAGGCAACTGATAAGAGAAGGCAAAAGTATTGCTCAAAACTCAGTGGGTTGAAAACAGGGAAAAGGATTTCCTTTTTCCTTGGAAAACACACTAACACTTTAAGAATAATACTAAATAAGGGCAGTAATGTCAATAATTCAAGAAGTGTAGATGATTTTAGTACCATTGCTGAAATGAAGCTGTGTGGTGTGTTGACAGCATATAGAAATAATAGCTAAGAAAAAAAATCTGCAACAGTGGGTTACGGTTCAGAGCAGAAATACTTTGAGGAATTCTGTTTCTCATATTGATCTTTCTTCAAGATCAGGAAAGCCTCAGAGTACTGAAGGAATCATAATGATGTGCTGGCTTTTATAAACACTAAATGATATGTGATGCCTGGACACTGGTTCATCTGGTGTTGATTACAGACTTTTGGAAAGCTGATCATCAAGGTGATAGGGGAACTGACTTGGTACAATAGAAATTCAAATCTAGCCATTGGAATGAAGCCGCACACAGTCTATGAATATAGAGGTTAAAGAATTGATACTTTTTGGCTCAAATTAAGTGTGCTGAACTTTGCCATAAGCGATTGCTGTTTGGTAGTGTTCATATTCAGCAGTCCGGCAGACTGCTAAAACTGTAAAATTGGCTTCTCTTCAGGAAAAGTGCATTTGACTGAATCTCAAAACCGCACATTGGTTGCTTCAGAGCAACAGTTGAATAGTGATAGGAGTTTGTCAAAGATTAGAACCTCTAGCATCTATTTCTATACAGGATTTTTTTTTTTCCCCTGACAAGGGGAATTAAGTGAATTCCCTGGTACAGTTACAGGCTTCTGCAGAATTCCAGATCCTTGGGGCAAGAAAGATTTCTGTTATGCATTGCTCAGTGTGTTAGTAGACTAAAATTTAGTTGTTATGTAGGAGAACATTGCCGACTTGAACTTCTAATACATATCCTTCAAGAGAGGACAAAGTAGCTGTGGGTGCTGTACTTTAGGGAAATAATTTTTTTGTGGGATGGGGGGGAACACATGAAAAACAAGGTAGAAAATTTTCCAGACATTTATATATGGTACTTTTTATGTCACGCATGCTTCCTCTGTGTGAAAGGACAATGCAGCACTAAGTTTTAGTTCTCATGTGATTTGTTGTTGTTGTTTTTCAGATCCAACACCAGACCCATGCGAGTTTGCCCGTCTTGCCTAATGGAATTGCTTAGACTTTCACTGCTGTAAAAGAAGAGGATATTTGAATTCCTCATAGTTGACACTGAGAGACCACCCACTCACTGTAAGTCAGTCTTCCTTTATCATGGATGTGGTGCCTCCCTGTAGAAAAAACAGAAGTTAAATTGATGTGGAGCCTGTTTTGGTGGGGAGAGGAGTTGATGAAAGAAGATGTGTAAAACTGCTTGCTATGAAGAATCACTTGATCGATGGAGAATGGGAGATGACTGTGGTATAGCTGGCATAGAGGCTTTTGGGGATACATTGTGCTTAACTGTATGTATGTCTAGAAGAACTGAAGGATGTTCCAAAGAAATGGAATAGGTAAACCTGAAGTTGTGGTAATGTACCTTTATATTCTGCTGAGACAAGGGTAATTCAGAAGTACCTCAAAGCTGTGTTGCCACCTACTAGGTGAGGAAGGAGCTTTCTCATCCACTGTGCCATTGGACTCTGTGGTCTTTGTCTCAATCTGAAATGCTGTGTCTATAGGCAGCGGCCAAACATAGGGCTTTGGTAAGGCTGAGATTGTTGTTGGCAATATTGAAAAACTGCTGTTGTTGATGGGTGTGCACTGCTTCCCTCCCCCCCTTCACTGAGTGCTCACCAATTGTGAGATTTATCACTAGAATAAAATCCTGTCCCAAGTCGTGTTGTCAGAGATGGCACTTGCGACATTTCCTCTGGTAGCACGTGCATGCACTCAAGAGTGCATCCTGAATACTTAACAATTTCTCTTTTGGGGCAGGGGTGTTGATAATGATTTTGAGCTTTCTGGATAGCTGCTTGTGCTGCATTTTAAACTTTCTTATATATATATTTTTCCCTTTTTAACCTGTAGGCCCTAAATTACTACTACAGGGTGCGTAGGACAGGTAGGCTCTTGTAGGTCTTACATGCATGCAACTTACATATTTGCTTGCAGTTGTGGAAAACTGAATGTTCTGAACTGTGCAGTTCTTAGACTTGTGATTGTATGTAAACATTTTCTATTTAGTGTAAATGGGCTTACATGGCTGCTTTACTCATTAAAGCAGCACTGCTGCTCTGCACTGATTTCCCATTATAATTACATCTGTTTGTGTAGGTTTAGTCACTGCTTGGTGAATTCTTTTAGGCTAAATCTCACGGTTTCATTGTGAGCATGTAAAAGGTATCACTGGCTGTATATTGCCTAGTAGGATTTAGCTTCCTCTGGAAAGCTGGGGATGAGGAGTCCTGAAAGCTGAACTACATAGCAGGCACAAAGGTTGGGTCTTTGATATCTGTGGCTTCTATAAAGCATATTCACATCCATGTGTGTTTTCAGCTTTTACAAATTAGAAGCTGAAAAGCAGTTGGAGGAGGAGAGCAAGGAGTGGAAAATAATTTTAGTTGATTTATTTGTGTTGGTAGGTACTGTTATGCTGCTACAATGGCCCCTTTCTGGGAGGTGCCCAGTTGCTATAGGACAATTTTACCTATGTAGATAGCAGAGTTTATCAAATACTGTTATGAAATAGTTACTTGATTGTATTGGGAAGTTTTATGTTTAAGTTGCAAGGCAGTGTTTCGTGATTGTCTAATGACTTTCAAAATGTTTTGTTGTACTTGGCAGAAATTAATATAGACCTGCTCACCTCGGGGGCTATTTTATGTGCCTGTTTTATTTACAGAGGGGGTTCCTGTAGAGCAGGTAATTTTACAGCTTTTCATGGGGTCATGCAGGAAACCTGTGAAGAAGGGAGGGCAAGGCCTCACTTTCTTGCACTGGAAAGATTAGGATAAACAAAGCTCTCCATTGAAACACAGTGTTGATAGTTGCTAAGAGGAAGGGTGGTAGATCTACAGGGATACAAAACCAACAAAGTTTGAACAGTTACAGAAAGGGAATTTTTCATTGCTCCTCTAACTGTAGCAGAAGACTGCAATAAGAATTAGTGTTTATCTTAATAATATTTTCGTTTTCATAGTCATGTAGTACCATCCTGTTGGCATGTGTTCTTGAAATGCACTAGTAATTTGTAACAACCTTTTTTTGAGATATGTTGAATCTCCTATTAACACATGGTATAATTTCACTGAATAGGTCTGCCTTTGAAAAAGAGAAGAAACAGTACTTGGTGCTCAAAGTGAACTCGCCTTAAAGTGAAGTAAAATAATTTTTACAGAGTTGAAAACTGAATCTCTGGCTGTTACAGAAGCAGTTTCCATATGTTAGTGAGCCTTTAGAGGAATTCTTTATTGCTCTCTTGAACGTAGGAAAACAGAGGGAAGGAAATGATCCTCATTCCTCAATACTCATAAATTTTATTAAGGAAACTTCATGGAACCCCTGTATATTCATTTATTATATTCTCTCAGTTTTGCCAACTTAAAAGTCCAAGCTTAGTTCTTCAGTACAAATATTATGTGCATTGATTTTTGGTTTTCTCTCTGTTGGACTGCTGATACAGTGAATCTTGTGAAAGTTACTTAGTTTTAATTTGTAAGCTGAATATTGACAGAATGTTGGCATCCCAACATTGTCTCCTGGCTCTTTACTGTCTTATAAAAGAAATTGTACAGATCTAAATTCTCTGATAAGATAGGTCATTTAGTACTTCTATTGTAGGAAAATGACATCAAATCTTGCTATGCATATACTTTCAATGCAAATACAATCAAAGTGCACAACCAACCCTAGCTCTTCTTTGTGCTGAAGCTCATGTTCATGAATTTAAGCAACTTCTTTTGGATTCATTTCAAAGTGTTTATTGTGGATTTAGTTACGAACACTTATACTGCCTTCTTCAATAGATACCATACATAGATGTTCCTGCAAAGAAAGAGTAGAGAAGGAGAAAAAAAAAGCATGTTTAACTTACTGTCTTCCTAGTTGCTATTGAAACAAATTAATTCTGTGTTATTGTTTAAGATTAAAATAAACTGTGCATCATGGATGGCATCTATGAAAGGGAGGGGTAAAGCATCAGGATAACTTTACCTGATAATAGCATAATTTGTAATTTTTTGATTTAGTCATAGGTATTTTGGTCTTAAACAGATAATACCTGATTAGACAGAGGAGTGGTTTGAAACAGTTGGACTGCTGACTTGGTAAGATTACAGAACAAAGACAGTTTTAGAATTTTTGTCTGGAGAAATTAATTTTTTGTGCAATTAGGAATAGGTGGATCAAATGTACAGGCACAGTTTAATTAAAACAGCATTGTAAATCGGTCATAGCTTAAATGCATTTTTTTAGGGTAAGTCGTCACTTGTAAATGCCAAATGTGCCAAGCTTCTGTTGGGCTTGTTGTGAAAAGGTTGTGAATTCCTTGGTCCTGTACTGTTAAGGCCACAGGCAGATACCCCTGCAGTAGGGACACAGTGTCTTGGACATAAAAATTATTATTTTTTTAACAATTACTATTTCCTATCTTGGGAGAGACCAGTAGGATTTTTACAAAGTGAGATTCTACATTTTGCTTCCAGAAAGTGATACAGGTAGTCCAGATTGTTACTGCTGGCAGTGTTTTCATCGCGCTCTCACTGAGCAGAAGCACACACACATTTATCTGGAGGCCGTGAACTCAGTCAGTCCTTTGATGTATATCAGTTTTGAGCTTGAAGAAGCCATGAAAATGTGCCCCTCATTTTCAGAGTACCTCTAAGATACCTTTGCTATGTCTCAGTGTATGTTTGAATGTATATTTCCATCAGTCTTATCTTTTTTAGAACTGGTTAAATTTTTCCCGTCTTTGCCTAACTAAACGGACAAGTTGTTTATTTGTCCGCCAGATGAAGAATAGAAATAATGCTTAAAATACAGGAGAAGGCAGAAATTTATTTATGAAGAACAACTGTTGCATAGCTTCAGGGACCCTTGCTTCCCAGTTTTGCAACAGCAAAGGTTTTGCACACAAGCTAATTTCACAAGAGGAGAAGAGAAGGGTGCAGTTGTTGGTGGACTCCTTTAGAAGATGAGGATGTGGAACTGAATCTCTGATCCTGGCGAGTGCAGTGTTCTGGCCTCTGAGGATTCCTTTGCTCGTTCATTTACTCTTAGTTTAAACTGCTTTATACTCCCATTTGCTTTTGGCAAATCATATCCTCATTTTTTCTTGTATCAGTAAGTATTTGGAGAAGGAATTGAAATTGTGGTGTTCTGCTAGGTTTGAAGAAGCTTCCCACACTAAGCAGAAATATATTATGATTATTAAAGTGGGTAATTTTTATGGAGAAATAAAGATTGCTTTGAAGACCGAGTAAAATGTTAACAGTGGGGGTTTTTCTATAGCCACCTGTGTAAAGTCCATAATCAGCATGCTTTTGTAGTAATGTGGTTTTTAATCTTGTTTTACCCTCTCATATAGGTCCAAGGATGTAATCTGCTGTAGATTTTTTTGTTGTTGCACATTTTATGAAAGCATATATATAAGGCACGAGAAAAGGTCAAACCTGACTGGGAATCATTGTCAGTAGTGATTAATGAACAGAAATGTATTTATGAAAAAGTAACATTTACAATATTTATTTAGTGAGTTTTTTTAAACTTACTGACTTTATACATGTGTCACACTTGGGAAAGAAAATGTCTACTGTTTAGTTATAAAATCATAGCAAGAACTTTAGAGAAGGCAAATATATTCTACTGTCAGCTGAAGATATGTTGAAAGAACATTAAGATTCTGGTAGAAAACCAGGTAGGGTCTTAACCTGGTAGGGAGTAGAACATGCTGGCTGGCAACAGGCTGGCAACTTGTAGGAGCATCAGAGCAATACAGCATGAAGTGATTCTGGAAAGCTTCGAGAAGCTTTTGATGCAGCAGCATCTTTTACTGTAACTTTCACTGGTTCTCTTCTGTGAATTCTGTGTTTTCATATTTCCTGGAGGACAATTGGGCTATGCTGCAGTATTTTTGGAGGATGAGAAGTTATTAAAGAAAATGAAAACTTCTTGATCTAAGACCATATTTCATATGATGCCTTATTTTCAAAAGTACCCCAAATTTTCCATATCTTGGAAATTTTCCAAGTCTTGTCCATGTATACGTTTGTCACCAGGAGTTTTTTTTACATCCAGTATTTAGATATCTGAACAATTTGACAACTGTCCATAGGTGTGTTTTGAGTGTACTGCAAGTAGTATCATACAAAAAATAGCAGCAGTTGTGCTTTCAGAAAAATCAAGGAAATGTAAATTATTATTCTATCTTAGAAGTCTAGTATAAACCAATTGATGCAGTCTAGTATAAACCAATTAATGAAAATGTTGCTGCCAGAAACTTCTCCTTTTGTAGTGCGGGAAGTGTTTAGAATGGCTAACAAGCTGTCAGGTGCTACAAAATGAAATATTTTAATTTGTGAGGGCTTTTCTGTTAATTAAAAGGTAGATGCTGTCAGCAACTCTAATAGTGCAGGGGCAGCAGTGCTCACTATTGCAGTGAAAAAGCTGAGTGTTTCTGGTTAATAAACATCAGCAGAATTAAGTGTTGCTGCTGAGAAGGACAAGAACTACAAAAGTACCCTGTTCCTTTATGTGTGATGATTTTTTTTTTTTTTATGCCAGCTTTTATTGGGCAGCAGCAGCAGCAGCTCTTTGCTTGTAAAGGTTGATACTGTTTATTAATGCAGTTTTTAATGCTTAATGATGCACCCCCTCCCTACCCGCTGGTTTTCTTTTGCCATCACTTGATGAAATGGTATTATCAAGGAGTTGCAGGGTAAAGGGTACTCTAAAATAATCTAGTTTATAATTTTTACCTCTAATATATTCCATCATCTGGCCAGCAGTGTTTGAGAGAAAACATTTGGTTCAGAAGGGGAAAAAGCATTCATCATTTAGCTCAAGCTTTGGTATACCGAAGGAAACTGGATTCTCCACTCTATGGAGGAAGTCGGGCTGCAAAGTTGAGACATGAAAAGTTCACTGGATTTCAATTTGTCATGAGGATATCATAAATTTGCAAATTTTCTAGGCCTGTAGAGGGCTTTCATAACTAGGAAACTTCTGACTAAATTTAGTGTATCGTAATAAAAAGACGATGCAAAAATATAAACAGAGCAGACCATGCTCTCTACCCATAAAAAGGAAACGTGATATGTAGTTCTGTGGTCCTGTAAATTAAGGTGATACTGGAAAACTACAAAAATGTTCTTAAATCTGGAAGAGAATTTTATTTTATTTTTAGTTGGCTTTAATCTTTTGCATTTTTGCTTTTTAGCAAAATGGAAATGCTGATTCTCATTAAAACCTAATGAACTGTATGTGGATATTTGGTAGTAAGTTTAGCTTAGCAAAACAAAGTACTTTCACAGACAGCTGTACATATTTGCTTAAGTAATCATTTATATAGCGTTGCATGTCTACTTCAAATTCTTAACTATAAACTTTTTATTACTATTGAAATGGTGATTAAGATGATATTCTGTGTATGGTTGGTGGTAAACTGCATTTCTACAGAAATTGGTTAAAATACAGAAAAAGAGATTTTTAAAATTATATTTTAAAATATGCAGCTTATATAGAACTAATTTACTGAATCAGAAATGTACAATTGTACCACTGTACTGATTTGCTTCTGGTTATATATATATACTTCAGAAGTATAAAAGCAGTTCCCTTGTGCAATTTTTTGGTATTTTGTTCAGTTATTAGGTGAAGAAGTAGCAGGTTTCCCACTTACCTTTCCCCTTTTTGAGTGATGTACAACACTCAACACTAGGCAGCCTTGATTCAAGTGATGATTATCAGTTCTTCCTAATCCCTTGGTTAGTCCCCTTAAGCCCTTTCATTTAAGCATATGCTGCTTTAATTTGTGTTTTCGGTTTACATCATGTTCAGTAGACTGTTGTCAGGCAGTGTAATCATAACTTCAGAAATAAAACTTCAAAGTGAGACATTTTGACAAGGTTATTTTTTTGCTGTCCTTTCAGGGTGTCCCATAGTCCAAAATGTCAGATTTTCTAATGTTCTGTCATCTGAGGTGACAGAATCCACCTTTTTCCTTCCTTTCTGTTCTTTTAATAGGAAAGACAGCAGGTCATAAAATAGGCAAAACTGCCACACTCTAAATAACAACTGGATGGTAAATTGCTTCCGATAATAAATTTTACAAGGAGTAACTACCAAAAAAAATTAAATCAGCTCTGGTTAAACTCAGGGTTTATGATGTGTAGTGTTATAGTTTGGAAAAGATATTAGTGAATACAATAGTTCACTCATTTTGTTCAAGTAAACATAAAAGAATGAATACCAAGCCTGGATAATTTCTTACATGTGTTGTGTCTTTGCTGTATGACCAACTACAGAAATGTGCACGTCTGTTTGAAATACTGATAAAACTTTTTGGGTTGATTTTCTTAAATCAGTTTTGACCACATGCATTTCTACTTTTATTTCACCCGTTGTTGTTGGAGGATGTATTGGAGGGAAGAGGGAGGCCAGCGATGGGTAAGGGAGGACTGTGGCTGTCTGGCTGTAAGGAAAGTAGGGGGTTAACTGCTCCAGTTAAATCATCTTCCTGGCTTTGTGCAGCATGGGCTCTCTTACTGAGGTAAGCTATATTGGTCATTTTTAAAAAATACTTGGATGCATCAAATTTAGAGATGAGGTTTCTTTCCTTACTAACCCAAGTCATTCCGGAGTATGGCTGAATAGTGAGGGAGTTCACTTGCTTGTTTTCAAAGTCGTCCCATGACCAGAAATTCCAAAATTTTTGAAAGTCTTAAAAATGCAGCATGATTCTTCTCTTGGGACATGATTCATACTTTCCCTTAGACACTGAATCTAGAAGGCTGTTTGTTCTATTTGGCCAAACTGTAGTTTATGCTTCACCTTAAAACTTTTTGCAGATTGTTCATGTTTTTGTGTTTTGGCCTTTCTCCCACTCCCAGTGCCATACAGTTACTGAAATCTAAAAATTAAGTAAGAGATGGTGATAGCTAAATAACAGCTGTAAAGGGCGTGATTCATCATCTCCCCCTGCAAATTGTGAGATTTTGATCTACCCTGTGTTTGCAAACTCTGCAGTGAAGGAATGGTGGTGATGAGGGTGCAGGGGCTGCTGTGATGGTTGTACTCTGTGCTTCTCTATACCGACAGATGCTCTAAAGGAAACTGTGTCAGTCCTTCTCCTAAATAGTTATAAAACATTTTCCCTTTTGTCAGAAACTTCTATAAACTTCATCAGAGTGACTTATCTGGTGTGAAAAAGGCTGTCTTGAAATGATTTTTTCCAAGCTTATAGAAATTGCACATTCTATTCTAAGAAATGTATACCCTGATGGTATACACAAAGCCAAATAAAATATTATATGGTTTGACTTTGGACATATATATAAAAAAAAAAGCCTGTTTTCAAGAGTGGTGCATATCACTTCTACTGGCAACAATTGCCATGACCTAATGTATCAACTTGAAACATAATGCTCTTCTCATTTAAGTAAAAGTGAAACTACGAAAAAGAAAATCCGCAGACACCAAGCTAAAGCAAGCAATGACTGGAAGGAACTCTAGCAGCTGCAAGAACAAGGAAACAAAGTTGGCCCTTGAGATGAAGGGGGTGGGGGGGATAAATGGCTCTCTCTCAGCGAGGAAGCTTTACACTGTGTTATTAAATCTCACTTGACAAAATTGAGATGTCTTGCTCAAGACACTTGAATGAGTAACTTCATTTTTATTTGAGGCTGTTCTCTTCCCGCCCCCAGAAATGCTTGCAAGCTCTCACTGGTTTTGTCTGTGTAGTTCTTTCTGAAGTTTGTTTACTCCCTGCAGTTATGTTTCAGATGGAAGGTTTTTTAACAACATCACAGAAGTATTTGTCAAAAGAGACCTTCCTAAATAGTGAGTGTGGTTGAGATTGTCAGTATGTCAAAACAGTATCTCTGAAATGAGCTACGCTTTAGTAAAAGTGCATGTAGTGGTGGGAGAGTGGCACCACGAATCAATAGTCACCATCCCTGTATGGAGGACAGTATGGCTGAAATATGTAAAGGACAGTGACTATAGGCTTTAGAGAAATACAAGGAATGAAAGAGAGAAATGACTGGCAAGAATTTCTTACAGCTTTGTATTTCTGCACTTAAAATCAGATATTTGGCCTCGTATAATGCATGTATCTTTCAAAGCAGAGATACAAAGACATTTTCAAATCATGAACAGATTTCAGAGTTCTGTAAAATATAACCAGGCTAAAATCTTATTTCTATATGTTTTTAATTTTATTCCTGTGCCTCTCTTACATGCTTGAAAAAGCAGATGTAAAGGATTTGAAAACTCCCATTAGGACTGAAATTCTTCTTTTGTTTGCAGTCCTAATAGAGTAGGATATAAATACCTTTGCAAAGTTATGGTGGTCAAGCCACAGGTTTAGTGTGCATCCGTTTAGGCAGATCTGAATATTTGGGAATTTATCTTGTTAGCATGTTCAGACTTGGTTAATTCATGACCAGCAGCATAAAATTTGAGGAATGCTTCTGAATTGGGATCTTTGTCTGAAAGCTGGAGGCCTTTTTAACAATGGCTTACAAGGGATAAGAAGCCATTAACACCGTCTCTTGCCTGGATGTCTTGCTATGCGTGGGATGCTCCTCCAGCTGTGCTGTTAGAATTGTCACCTGTGGGAAGATAAACTTGTATTTTTCATTTACATAACTATGCATCACATAGTTATGTAAGTTTTACTTACAGTCCAAAAATCTGACCACAGCATGCTAGATAATGATGTATGCATTTGAAACACATAGGGGAAAAAAAGTGCATGTTTAGGCAATTAAAAAAGATCATTAGTACTTGAACCATGTAATAGCATCACTGCAGATGTATGTATAGAAAGCATATATGCAAATATGCATATACTTTGCATAAGTATTGTAAATAAATCAGCTTTATTGCCAGCAAGAATTGTGGAGTTTGACATGGAAGGAGCTGCAGAAGTTCTTAGCCTGATAAATGCAGTGCAGCTGCTGAAGGTGTACTGTACTTGGTAGGTGGACCACAGCCTTCCTCTCTGAGTCTCCCAGGCAGGTGGCATACTGACTGATCTGAGTACAGTGGCCAGCTCAGAAAACCCAAGTGATGCAGGCATTGAGTAAAATGTCCAGATCTGTTGAGACTCCTCAGTGACTCAGAGTTAGGGGCTCAGTATCCAAATATGCTCTGTCATGGGGCTGGTGTAATCTGATAGACAATGACCCCTAACTCTCCTTCAGCCGTGCAGCATCAGGCCACAACTGCCACAATTGAATATTAGTCAGTAAAATTCATTAAGCTGGAGTCTGAGAATAACAGGCCTTCATTCTCTTTTTTTGTTTCTTTTTTTTGGGGGGTGTTTTGGTTTGGTTTGGTTTTTTGGATAGTTTTCTTTAAGGTCTAACAAAGTGTCCTTAGCAAGGTTTTGCATCTTTAGCTGGTATGAAACAGAGCAGTATGTTCAGGGTAAGGAAGATGTACCTTCCTTTATAAATAACATTTTATTGCTGTCACAAAAGTAGTACTTCTATTTCTGCATGTGTTTGTATTTTGGGATACTCTGAAATAACTGTGAAAACCAGCACTGGTGGTTTTTATTTATTTCTGATACCAGTGGTGAACAAATCCAGATTCAGTACATAACAGGGACTATCAAGTGGAAGGCTGTTCCGTGGTTTTGGATAGACAGTGGCAACCCAGTTTGAACTGTTAGTTTTCATATGATTAGTTTAATTTGTTACCTGTGAAATATCCTGGGTTTGTGCACGTGGACATGAAGGCTGATTACTCTAAGTGGATGTTGTTGAAATAGTATCTCATTGCTTGCTCAGCTGAAGAAAAGTCAGTCCTGCAGCGTCCCTGGAATAGGTTCTGAATATGAAAAAAGCCAGTGGGTGATTATGTACAGAATGTTAATTGTTGTTCTGCTCTGTTCAGACATAACTAATGTGTGGCTTAATTTAGATACACTAGCTGAGAATCGCTACATTCACATGAGAAGAAATGCATTTCTCACATATATTTACTTTGTCATGCTTAATGCAGAATGTCCAACTTGCACTTGTTGGTGATTTTAAGCCTCTTAAATTTACTGTATAAGGTGGTTAAGCCACTGATTTTAACTTTCCACATCCTTGCCTAGCTCTAGAAAAATATTTCAGTCACAGGGAGTGGGGCAGGGAGGAACATGGAGGAAGAGATGGAGCTGTTAATGTACAAAACAGCAACAGGAGAGGTGAAGTCTGTTCAAGCAGTTTCTGGAGTCACCGAGAAGAATTAATACAGCCTCAGATCCCTCTCCACAAGGCAGCAAAACCAGTGTATTGCAGCATTTACTGGAACCTGTAATTATTTTAAAGCACTGTTTGCTGGAATTGTATAGACAAATCCCCAAGAGCAAATGCCAGACTTTTCAAAATGATTTGCTGGATGCTGTAAGGAGTAAAGGCAGATTTAAATCCTGTTGTTGGGAATGATATTGAATTTTTGAATGGCTTAGCGATTGGTAATAGGTCAGGGTTTGTATGGCTGAGAATGCTGTCATTTATGTAAAAGCAAAATGTGTAAATGCTTTTAGTACAGTTTTGGGCCAGCTTAAATGAGCTGTGCTTTGGGGTGGGTGTTTTGGGAAGCACAAAGATGCAGTCTGCTTTCTCTGGATGCTATTCCGAGCCTGGCATGTGGCTCCCATTTGTCCCACTTTCAAAACCTTTGTTTAAAAACCTATTGCTGCTGAAAGGAGAGAAAATAAACAGGAATATCAGAATCTTTTTCTCATAGCAATCCAATAACTTTTT
The DNA here is from genome assembly GCA_013399075.1 of Chloroceryle aenea. Lineage (NCBI taxonomy): Eukaryota > Metazoa > Chordata > Aves > Coraciiformes > Cerylidae > Chloroceryle > Chloroceryle aenea. The sequence goes on along the minus strand of VWZY01011388.1, from coordinate 293,009 downwards.
TATGCTTGATACAAATATAAATTATTTGTATTTTGATGCGTGGGCTTCCTAAATGAACTGGCTCTTAACAGCTTTTTAATTCAATTGACCAATATGAAGAGATGAAATACACCACCAGCTGCTCAGAAATGTGTTGTGTTGTACTGTACTCTGTATTTCTTGTCTTTCACCTTTTAAAGTCTGATGCCCACGATAAGCAATCTATTCCTAAAATCATCTCTCTTGGTTGTGCAAATGATACTGGCATGTAGTAAGAGTTCTTGCTTGTTTTGTCACTGTATTTTGTTATAGGTTGGTTACTGACTTGAAGCAATAATCACCCTCACTGTCTGCCTAAATAGTAGTGTAAAATCCCACTAGAGATCAATCTTTCAATATCTCACTTTGGGAATAATGTGGGAATAGCTTCAACAACTATTTTATGATTCTTCCAATTAGTGTGAGTTCTACTCTGGAAGATCATTATAATGAGGGATACTGGGGGGGCTGGTCTGTCAGTCAAAGGAGGAGCTAGTTGTCCTTTTGAGTCTCTGCCTGTATGTGCAGGGTTTGAGTTTTGTTAGGCAAGCGGATACATGCGGTATTTCTCTCAACATATCTGTGTTGCTAATCACAAAATGCTGCTCAGGAATTTCATCCATAAAGAATATGTTATGTAGAAGATCACCTCCTGTACTCCAGGAAAGCTTGGAAGCCTTTACAAAAGGATATTTTTGCATCAGTCTTTCTATTTCACATGAAGTGAAAATATGCTCAAACTACCTTGTTCTTTTCCCCAGATGCTGATGAGCAGTCAGGAGAGTTATCGTGCTTGAGAACAACAGTCTGAAATAGGACTGGGGAACTGCTGGCTCCCATGGCCACCTTGTTTGCTGCCAGGACAGGCAGTTGACTTATTTTTGTATTTTTGAGTACAGAAGACTAGAAAAACTTCAAATGCTGATGATATAACTTTTCCAAATGTAATCCTTCCAACTGCTATCTGTCATTCCAAGAATTTATCTTTAATGGGATGTTCCATGTAAATCTTTGTAATTGTGGAGTAAGAAAAGTAAAAGATCTGAATTTATTTGACTTATTTTATTATGTGCTCTCAAACAGTATAACATAGTGCTTTGGAGAAAAGATGCATTTTATAAAGAAAATCAAAATTATCTTGTCTTAAATTAACACTCACAGTAATTTTTTAATCATTCCTCCTCCAGTTTGTCACTTTCTATATGTATTTAACTTCTATTTTTTCACAATTAAATACACTGAATTGAATGCAATTATTTTGTTCTATGGTTGAGTTTTAACTGTATACCATGGGTGTATCTTTTCTAGAAGAGAGCTATGAAAATGATTTAATGTCTGCAAACTTGAAGTTTTATGGTCAAGACTTGATGAAAACTTTGTACATAGGGTTTCAATCTTGAGCAGTCTTTGAAAAGACAAATATTATGTGAAAAGCGCAATATTACGGCATAAGCTTTGGAAAGGTGTTTTCCTCCTCTATGTGTTCTGTATTTTACCATGTAAAAAAATGTACTTTGATGAGTTTCAGACCTTTCCATCCTAAAAGTATCACCTGATGGCAAATTTGTGGAAAACACAGTCAATGAAAGATGAGTATTAATAGAAGGTAAGGAGGAGATATGTAGGTCAGCATGGGTGAGGTGTGCATGACTGCCATCTGTTACGAAATTAGCTTGCAATATTATGTTTCCTGCAACTTCATACATTACTATCTTAGATGCTTTTTTTTTTTTTAAATACAAAACAACCTTTTGTAGTCTTCCTCTGTGGAATTGCTATTTTAATTTTCCTTCTCAGAAATTCATCAAGTCCATTACATGGAAAGTTGTGGAAAATGTCATGCTAAGTATGTCAGGATGCAGTTCATGCTGCACTGCTCATCATTAACCGTGGGTTTAATTTATTTCTTGGTAAACCCTGATAGTCTAGAAAAGTCAGTACCATATGCCAGCGTTTTAAAAACAAACTTGAAAATGATGAATGTTTTGGAGGAGGAGAGTGGAGAGATAGAAGGCAAAGACAAAGAATGGTGTCACTCATCTAAGCAGTTTAAGGAGAATGTGCATTACTTGTAAACACTTCTGTTTATTGCTGATTTTATTAGCTTATAATTAAAATCCTGGTTGTTGCAGTTTAAGTATAACCAACCTCAGAAATGCTATGAAGCAAGATGCTAGGACTGCACACATCATAAAACTCATGTTGTTGTCTGCAGTCTCTATAGCCTGTTTGCAGTGAACTAAAGTAAAAAATAAGTGCACTCATTAGAAATAGCAAATATGAATTGTTAAGTTATAGTACCCTTTCACTGGGCTTGAATTGAGTCCTTTGTAAATAATTGATTCTTTCATATTGCTGAGGCATCCTAATTAAAGCCTTCCATCTTTTAAACCTCTAAAAGTGCTTGAGAATGGGAGTGTAGCTGAAGGGTTTTTTTTAAATCATGCATAATTTTTTGTTTTGGTTTGGGTTTTTTTCCAATTAAATTCAAAAAGATAGTTGGTGGCTTGCACTGATATGAATCTAAGTGTAAGATTAGGGACAGATCTGTCTGTACCAGCTGAAAATAGTACTGCTACCACTTTCTCACCCACAGGTTGGTGATGCACATCCCTGCATTTTGACCAAAACAAAGTATGTGAACTATCTACCTCCTGTGACAAATGGCTCTCCACTGAAGTGAATGGGAAGGGCTTTTGTGTTATTGTAAATTATTATTTTTATTTATTTATTTTTCTGATCAAGAGTGAAGAGACAGTAACAAATTGCTTGGGAGCAAGAATTTTTCTAACTGCTTGGGCAGTTTTAAAAGTGAATATGAATTTGAGCTCTAACCTGTCACTGGAGGCACTGAGCTGTTGCCGAGAGCCATAGAAGTTCGCAGGAGCTCTGTATTAACTTTGTATTAACGTTTTTACATTGGGATGTCATATTGTCTTAGAATTGTATAAACAAAATCAGTGCATTAAAGCTCTATACGTCGTCTTTGTGCTGGGCTGTCTGTAGCAGGGAGTCTTAATTGGGGTTTTCCTTTTTGCCTAATCTCCTAATTTGTTTTTGGCTTTTGTTCCATTGTAGCAAGGCAGTGGCAGGGTAAGATGTAACATGAAAGCACTTACTCTGAAATGGACCTTCTAGTCTTCCTGAGCATGGTTGCTGCTTCTGCAGCTTTGTGTTCACTTTATTCCTTTTTCAGGGTCTAGAATTCTCTTACTACCTCTGTCCAAGTAGAACCTTTGTCCAAGTAGAACCTTTAAGGTAATCCTATTTGCATTTCAGTTCTTCCTTAGCATTTCAGAACTTGAGGAAGTGATGGTGAGGTTTTATCATTTGAGATGGAGAGGAACCCTTTTATGGTCTCTTTACTGCTCAAGAACTACCGTGTTAATCTAGTCAGAGGCTCTCATCTCTAGCCTGCATATTCTTTGGCTGACCTAGCTATTGTGATTAATACTATATCATTTCATATTACTTAGGCAAAATGTTGCATATAATCATTCAGATTTATAATCTAGTTCCCCATGTCTTTCATCTTCCTGCTTCTAGGGCTCTTTCCATTCATTTTTATCCAATGCCATGAGGATAATGTTGCAGAAAACCTGATCTGTGGAACCTCTTTCCTGGTTCCCGTTGTCAAGGTGTTAATTACAGTCATAAATATGAATGGATTTACGACCATCTGTGACACAGAATCTTCCAAGAGCATGGTTCATTCCATTTACCTCAACTTCTTGTTCTTGTCACCTACATACATGTACATGATACATGTTTCCAAGCAATAGGACAGTTGCAAGCATCATCCTGTCTGTCCTTGAAGAGCTTCAGACCAAGCCTAAGCATTTCAAATTTTTATTTAAAAGGAGCACATTTCTGTGTATACGTTATGGGGCTCTGAGCAACCTGCCCTAGGTAGAGATGTCCCTACTTGTGTAGGGAGGTTGGACCACATGACCTCTAGAGGTCCCTTCCAGCCTAAAACATTCTATGATTATGTTTTATATTTGCATTTTTTTTCATTGAAAGCTTAGAGTTAACAAAGTCTTACATTTTGGCATTAATAACGGAAATACATAGTGCTTGTATTTCCTTTATATTCTTCTTCACTATATATTACATGTGTCAATTGTTTCCTACAATATGTCTGTAAAGTGTCAAGCTTTATTCACACATCATGTTTTCAGAAACACAACATTGGGAAGTTAGTGGCCCCCTGCCTAAGATGATGCTAGAAAGGGTTAACACTAATGTGCTAATAACTACCTGCCCTTTTTCAGGATGCCTCTTTTGATGTTTCAGGCATCTTAATATAAAAGATCTTATCTAAGTCTGCATAATATTCACAATTAATGTTGTAAATTACACTGGAAAAGGTGTACTGAAATGTACATTAAAGAAGCATGTAAAGGTATAAGTTGATCAAGCAGAAATGTTACATATCCCTAACTCATAGTCCTTACCTTTTATAAAGTGTGTAAATGAATTTCTGTGTAACCTAGGAAGAACAGAATCTTGTTACCACGGTCATTAAATTTAATGAGAATTAAATTTTGAGCTAATAGGCCTGCTCATAAAGGAGAAGTACTCAACGTTGTCAAATGGAAGTGTTGCTTCCTTAACTTTCTTTTTTCTTTCAAAAATTCAGTAACACACACAAGATATAATGACAAATCCAGTGTATTGTGAAAAAAGGATATCTGGGAGTAGGCACCTAGTTTTTTAGTTGAGGTTTTGGGGTGTTTGTTTTTGTTTTATTTCTGGGGTGGTTGTGAGTTTTGGTGGTTTGTTTTTGTTTTTGTTTTTTTTTTTGAGAGCGTATATGATGCCAAAATGTGAAAAGTAAAAACCTGCATCAAAGAGGACAAAGCAGGTTTGTTAGATCCTACCACTCTTTAATGAATACGTCTAGCTTTCCTGCATGAGATAATGGATCGATGTGGTGGTTGCTGTTCATACATATCCCATGATGTTTTTCTTCAGACTTTGGTCAGGATCATTCCTGGGCAAAAAAACTCTCAGTAGTCCTATTTGCTGTTCTACCTGAAACCACAGGTTTTGGGTTTCTGTCTTCATAGTTACAGCAGCTATATCAGCTGGTTTAATAAAAATGCATTGCTTTATGTCAGCCTTGTTAGATTTATGCATCTTGCAGCATTATGCAGCTTATCAGGTCAGAAGGAGACAGTTTCATTTGAAGTTACATGGATGACTTCAATGATTTGACAGGAAAGTGATGTCTTGATGTGCAGGCAGTGCTGTCTTAAGATCTTGAATTACTACATGCTGGCAGACTGACAGATATTTTGAGAACTAACATTGTGCTTATCAAAACCAAATCTGGGAAAACAAACAGTGTGTATTTCAGTAACATTTTAGCAGTAACAAGTGCAGGTCTAAAATGAAATAAACCTTGGGGCGTAGTGGAGTATCTCTGTTTTAGTGAACAAAGCAAGCTTTAAATAGTAACAGAGTAGAAAAATTAAAGGTAACCAGCTTGTGCCAAAGCTATGATGGCAATGTTTCCCCTTGTACCAACTCTGAGACCTTATCATAACAGATGGACCTCTCCAAGGTTTTTAGTACAGAAGTAGAATGATACCCATGTGCCTGCTGCTTTCTGTACTAAAAATTATAATAAGCCTTTCCCTCTTTTCTATTGCTCGATTAACCTTTGTGCTTTCACTTGTAAGGTCTTCTCTAGATGAATAGCACTTCGAGCACAAACAGACCCACTGCTGCTTTATTATTTGAGCACAGGGAGGGCTGTCAACTTTGTTAGTGTTATTGTATTCAGTGTATGTGCTCTGAGCATTGGATCTGATGATAGCTGAGTAGCTGTTACTTTTTGCTCCCCTCTCTTGATAGGGGGATTGCAGACCCCTCTGTTACTGGGTCACAAACCAGTTCCAACAGTCCCCTGGCTTCTCAGTCAAGCACATTCAGTCAGGCTAAGAGCTGGACGAGGGGACATGTGGGATTACATTCAGTCCAGCAGCTCATGCTAGAGAGCCCTGAGCTGCCATGCTGTCCCTCAGCAAGTATTTTCCCAAAAGGGGGGAGAAGGAGAATTATTTATTCTGAGCTAGGTCAGTCCTATTATTTATGATTCTCAACTGCAATTAGAAGAAGAAAAGGCAATATGACAGCTAATTACCATAATAATACAGACATTCCTGCATGTATTTTCTGTAGCACTAATCACTGAGAATTTTAACATATTATCTAGAATACATACCCAGCAGGTTGGTTTGGTTTTTTTTAATACATGTAATCTATCACAGATCCAGGGTGGAAGCAGTGTCAAGATTATGCATTTAAAATTAATCGTAAGTAGTATTTTAGTTTCTATGATGGATGAGAGGGAAAGGTGGTATTTTTATATATACTTATGTTTTAGAATAGAGACTGACCTATTTATGAATTTATACAAGACTTTTCTAATATAAGGGTTAGATTATTCACCCCCAGGGTTAGTGAAGCAGCAGGTATTTGCTTTGCTTCAGGAGAGTCTGACTAGACTTGACATTGAGGCACATTCTTTGGTGACTTTCTTGGGATGTATTGTACTGGATTCCTTCTGTGGTTTTATTTTGTTTTGTTTGTTTTTTGTTGTGTTTTTGTTCTTTCCATACATCAGAACATACAAGATTTTCTTTCATCATGATGAACATTATATGTGAAAAGAAGCCTGATGTTAAATGCAGTATGTTTGTCACTTGTCTAGCTCTTTCTCCTTCCCACTCACTCTGTGTTTCTCTTGATTAGACAAATAGGAGGGTTTTGTCTGAACTAAATTTTCCTCTTTTGGGTCACTGAAATAGTATGATTTAATTACTATAGTAGCCCCCTTAAGGAGGTGGGCTAGATGGAACTGTTTCTTTGCATCATGGACTACTTCAGAGGGCCGTCTGTGTCCATGGCTAATGAAAGCATCCGCTCCACAGTGGTGGTGATTTGGATGATGTCTAGAGACAGCACCTATCTGATGGAAGGCAGCTATGAAATGCTTCCTGCTATTGTTAGTCTCCTTAAACTGTCTGAACTTTTGCTTTCCAAGATAGTTTTAATAACTTAGTTGTTTTAAATTATTTTATGTTTGCTTCTGCAAATTTTCTCCTGTAAGGAGAATAGCAAGTAACAGTACAGTGTGTGCTTTGTCCTTCAATTGTATGAATTCTATGGGAACAGCAAATACCTACCTTGAAAGGGCATCTCCAATAGTTGTACATGGCATATCTGTAGCCTATAAATAACTCTTTCCTTTTTTGAGCCAGATGAGACACTGGGAAAGATTAAAGCTGACAATTTGAAGTATAACAGAGAAAGTCATGAAAGCAATACTTGGAAAAGATGAGTGAATGCAATTTAATAATAGCTACAGAGCAAAGGTTTCAGCATGGATTCTTTTTTTAATTCTGTAAAAGTCACTCAATGTTGCTTGCAACTCTGATTTGGATTGCTCAGTCCCGTGCTTGTTGTGTCCACATGACTCTAATCAGGCTTTCTGTTGTTCCTATTCTTCTATCCATAAAACCGTAATTGACAACAGTTACAGAATGAGATGTACACTTCCAGTTCTGCTGCTCAAAATCTCTCTACAAGTGTTCTTTCACCAGTGAATTGGCTATGAAGCAGCTGTTAAAGCTTTATTATTCTTCCAGAGCTGTAAAAAAAGAATTGCATAATGTTGATATTTTTTTATTTAAAAAAACCCCTCACAACTGCAGTATTGTTTTCTGAATTTCTGCCTTTCTTCTTTTGTGAGATCTGGAAAAACTTGGATTTTGCTGTAAGCTTATTGCTTTGAGAGTTATGAGAGATGAGTTTGTGATACTGAGAGGCTGCTTTGAACCCATGCAATTTTAAAGGTTTAAGGATAACTTGGGCCTGTACTTTTTTTTAAAAAATAGGTCTTCCTGTTGTACAAATTATGTGATGTGTACATTAGCTTTAATTGATGTAGAATGATAAGGCTCTTAGCAAGACAATAAAGAGAGAAAAGTGCTGTTTATGGCTTTAGCATGTAGAAGCTATAAATAATATTTGAAACTGGTGTATTCTTAATTCTTTAGAATCGCATGCTGAAGTTGTTTGCTAAAGTATTCTTGGCCTACTTTTGCTCCTGTTGACTTGATAACAAAGATTTAGGCCAATACTTAGCACTTGTGAAAATACCTGTCCTAAATTTATTTGGATTTGCCTCAGCCACATACCTTTGATTTGTCTTTTTGGAGTAGACCAAAGCACCACTGTGTGCTCCAGAGGAAAAGTGGGAACAGACCCAGTTTTGAGGCTGTCCTGTGGCATGGGGAGGAGGAAAATGTATTGAACCTGAAGAAGTTGGATTATGATGACCTCAAATCATCAATTTTAGCTGCAATTTTAGCTTAGTTAGCATAATACTGATGTTTATGCCTGCTTTAAAGTTGTAATTGCTCTTGTACCTAGTAGCCTTAAGTTCCACAGGTAATGTAAAATATCAGTTGCCCTAGAGAGGCCCAGTCACTGCTGCTGACAGCCAGAATACGAGTGCCAGTTTGGGATGCAGATCAGTGGTTTCACACCTTTCTGGGAGAGTAAGTGGGTTATTCTTGAAGGGTAACCACAGTTTTCTTTTTGATTCCTAAACATGAAGCTAATTTTTTAAAAGGAGCACAAAGTAGTTGCTGGAACATCCAGCAGCTCTCACAGATGAGTTGGAGCCACATTCATTATTTACATACACTTTCATGTTCAGATCTGGAAGTCTCAAGTTAAAAAGTTAAATTACTGGGAAAGACTAATAAAATAATAAAACACTTTGGAGAGAATGTCCTGCCTTCTTTAGGGCTGGTAACAAAAGCTTTTCTTCAGCCCATATAGTAAATTAATTTAAAGGAATAAAAGAAAATTTAAATGCCCAATTTTGGAAACAGACTGACAGTATTTCAGGTCCTCTGTCAGATTTACCCCACCTGTCTCCTGCTCCTTTATTTAAGCACTTCTGGCTATGTGGCTGAGTCACCTTCAGCTCATTTGAATTCTGGTAAAGGGCTCATCTCTATTCCTTTCTGTTTCCAAAAGGACAAATTACAGTGCCGTAGGAGATCTTAAGTACTTAGGTAGCATAAAACTTTGTCTAAGTGACGTTAATGTTAGCAAATAGAGCAGTGCAGTTGAAGTTGACCCATGTAGTCAGTCAAAGGTGAGGAGTAGCTGTAGCCCGGTGCTGTGGACTCATTGCTTAGAGCACTGGATGTACTCCTAGAGCACATTTCATCCAAAAGGCATTTGGTTTCTGTGCTCCACGACAGCCCTGTGGTGCAAACCTAAATGTGGCAAGAGGGAGGGACCAGGAGATTTGCAGAAGTAGTGCCCTTCTGCTTTGTCCTAAAATGCTAGTGTAGTCACACCTTAACTTCATTTAGACTCCTCACCAAAAACACGATGTTAGAAATACTCTTCTGATTGTTTGGCTTTTTGTGTGTGTGGGTGTGTGTGTTAAAAGTCCACGATACCTCCATCTTTTTCAGTCCCCTGACACTTCCAGGGCAACACAAGCATTGTGCTGCACAGGTAAACAGGCAAAGAGGCATTGTATAACTTCAATCAGGTGTGTCCTGGAGATGTGCTCACAGCTTCCAGTGCATTTTGCTATGCATTAGAACCTGTTTTTTGCCATGAACTCTGCCACTCTGCCAAAATGCCAGATAGTCACCAATGAAAGCCAAGGGCTAAAGCACTCATTTTGAATCTGGAGCAGTGAAGAGGACAGGTGGTTATCTGAGCAGTGTGCCAAAAACAGTAAAGCAGATGCTGCATGGTACTTTCAGGGGGATATCTGAATGATGAGTTTGCAAGCATGTTTCCATTCCAGTGGTGAATATTTGACCTCTGCTTGTTAATAACAGAGTTTAACGATAACATTTTTACTAAAATATAGCTTGAAACTATGCACTAAAGTTACACTTTATTCTCACTACAAGGTTAGAAACCTGCATGAAGTGAGATAAATCTAAACCTGTTAAAAGTGCCAGTCCTTACTGAAGTGACATACAAATTTATCTTCTGGACAGGGAGCGACTGTACCTGCTCCAGAACGTGCTCTTGCTGATCTCAGTAGTGAATTCAGACAAAAACCCAAGTGCAGTTCAGACCTTGCTGTCACATGGCTGTGCTCTTCTGGCTTTCTTTGACTCTTGTCTTGTGGTCACTGGCTTTGTATGTGTTTGGTGGTTCCCAGAAATAATTGTGAAGGGGCCTCAGCAGAGGATTTCTCACCTGACTTTTGGAGACTGGGACTGTTTCTTTACTGCTACTGAGCATAGATCTGCTCTGGGGGTAACTGGGTGTTTCTAACTTGGTGAGGTAAATGCTATGAAGAGAACTTGTTTCAGGTGAAAATAGGACATGTTGCTTGAAATGGTAAGCAAACTGTATTGTTGAAGAAGCACTGTAGATTGGAAAAGGTCTTTGTTCAGAAGCTGGATGCTACTGCAGCAGTAGGGAGAGAGGTTTTTCTGCATCACAGTGTTAAATGTAGCATCTGGTTTTATTTGGGGGGTTTTGTGGGTCTTTAGTTTGTAGGTTTTGCTGTGTTTTGTTCTGGTTTTAAGGGGAATTAATTCTTAAAATACACAGTGTTTTACTATCTATCTGAAAATGCTGCTTCCATCAGAAAAGATTTTTAAGCCTCTTCAAGAAAAATTGAATGGCAGACTTTGATAACCAGTGATTCCAGTTCAGGATTGTTCTGATAGTGCAAGCAAGGGGTTTGTGAAGTAGCATCTCCCTGTTTTGGCAATGGAGTTGCTCTTCTTTTCGTAGAAACTTCCTTACCTTCCTCAGTGGTGTTTCTTGCACTCTTCCTAATGGGCAAATTCCTTGCCTGAGACAATAAAATCTGAAGTGATACAGAATTTATAAAGCTCCTCTACCACCCAAGATTTGGAAAGCATCACCCTTTAGTTATGTCTATTGTTTGGTTTTTAAAAAAATACATGGTTACCATGACAACTCTTGCCCACACTGGAAATCCGTTATTGGGATTTTCTGGCATGGCCTTTATTTGCATATGCTGCAAACAGCATTGTTATTAAACAAACTGTTAATTATTCTTCCAGTCACTCACTGAGACAACTGATGTGACAATAGTTACAACTTCCTGTTTCCAGGTAAGAGGGGCCATGCACAGCTCGATGTAGCTGAGTTTGCATGCACGCTACTGTTATGTACGGCTCTTTTACATAGACTTCTCCCCCCTGCCTCTCCTTATAACCTGAAGCCTTGTTTACTTGTTTAAATTATGAAGGAACTGGGAAAAAGAGGTATGTTTTTGATTACTCATGATACTTTTTGTGAAACATTTAATAAAATGTTTTCTTCTCATTTTTAGGCTGTTCTGGTTCATTTTATGTGGATATTTATTATAATCTGTGTGTATTTTTTTAAATGAATTAAAATTTTTAAAAAGATTTGTCCTCTGAATAAATAGTGACAGTTAAAGCATGCATAGGATCTAAAATTCATGTTGTTCCTGCTTGAGACTTGAAAATTTATCTGAAAGTGATTTTTGAATTAATTTCTAATAATGTACAGTAATGCTGTCAGGTTGAATTACCAAAGGCTTTATTATGATTCATGCTACAGGGTGGCAGTAAGAGACATCATCTGATAACTTGGATTTTGTTTTTCTTCCCTTTTTAGGAATTTCCATGGGATGCAGATGATGCCACTGGGCTGCATTTGGTTAAAGGATGAGTCCTGCTTTTCCCTCAGGAGTCTTCCAGCATATTTTCTAAATTACTTTTTAATGGTGTTCTAAGTGAACTTACGTGAAACGAATGGTATTGCATCATGAGTGAAGAAAAAAGCTTTGGTGTATCCCAGAAAATGTTGTCTCCTTCAAGAAGCACTAGCAGCTGTTCCTCCAAGCAGGGAAGTCGACAGGTAATGCAAGCTTTTTTAACCAAACTGAAACATTACTAATATTGGCTATTACTTTTAGTCTCAAATATTGGTGAATCTCTGTTCTGCCATTGCTTCTTTCATCACTTCTTTGTTTTCCTTACTCTCTTCTATTTTTGTTGGTAGCAGCGTCTTGTTTTGAGTCAAATGAAGTAAACACACATTACCTGATTGCAAGCACTCGTAAAACTAGAATGCTAAGAGTGAATTTGAATTTCTTTTATGTTGTATGCATAGTATCTTTACAATGAAATATTACTGCTGTAGTGGCTTAGTCTCAGTGGTTTGATACTGAAATGCCAAACTCTCCCTGTAAGATTCCACTTTGGTGGTAGAATATTGTGTAACTGCTCTGCTTATTTTAAGTTTCCAGGGAAAGGTGTGTATGCATGTGTGAAAGAGAATGGATTTTTCTGAAACTTGACATAGAGCCTCTTTAACAATGAAAAAGTGCCTGTGAATGCCTGTGTGTGCTGGTTGTTGCTGTAGAACTGTAGTTAAGACAAGTATTTGTGTAACGTGATGCATCTGGATGCCTAATTCAAAGGATGCTTTGTTTTCTGCAGAAGTGTTACTATTATTTAAACCTTACTGTTTTTAAAGGTGTTTGAGTATTTGCACCTAACAAATGAGACTAGCTTCTTCTGTTTGTGGACAAGAAATATTGACTTGAGAATTAAGCTTAAACATGCTTAATCCATGCTTGTAAAATGATGAGCAATATGTCTAACATAAACTTTTATTTCTACAAATGCTGGCTTAGTATAGCTCTTTAAGCTGCCTCAGGTTGAAATTTTGATTGGAATTAAGAATTCAAATCCCCCCAAAGCTATGGAGACCTCATCTGTGTTTTGAAGTAGCACCTGCTTGTCTGGCGATTCTGGCTCTGTACAAACTATTGGTGAGGTAGAAAAGTCTTGGAACAATTCATGCCTTATAAAGTACTGTGTTTGTTAAAAATATTCTGCATTTCTAGTATGCTGAGCAAAAGAAACTCAGGATGCCTTTTTTGGTCTCCTGCGACATTATTTTTTAGATTCTCAGTATGAGATTTACTTTTAAAAAGTGCAATTTAAAACATTTGGTATTGTCTGTTTCAATGGTTCATGTCTATTAAGTATTGTCATGTAGTCTTTAATAAGATTTACATGAACATGACTACATCCACTGGTGTGTTACACAGCCAGTATAAGCAACTGTATGTATGCAGAAGCATTTTCTTGCAAGAATCTTGCCTACTGCTATTTAAAATGATCAAATCTGCTGGGTAGCTCAGGTTTTTTATACTATTATCAGCAGGTCCCATTTGTTAGCCATTTTTTTTCTCCCTTGCTCCCTTTGGAGAAAAGGAATCATTCAGGAAGGTTTAATGTCATCCTGTCAATCCCCAATTTTTTAGTCTTTGATCCTTGTACAAAAATGCAAGAGGTACCTGACCAAGGTGAGAGAAGCAATATGGTTGCATAGCCCCCTCCAGACACTTATTGCAGTATTCCAGTATTTGAAGAGAGCCTACAAGAAAACTGGAGAAGGAATTATGATGAGGGCTTGTAGTGATAGGATGAGGAGTAATGGCTTTAAAACTGGAAAAGGGTAGATTTAGATTAGAAATTAGAAGTTTTTCACTATGAGAGTGGTGAGACACTAAAACAGGTTGTCTAAGGAAGAGTAGGTGCCTCATCACTGGATGTTTTCAAGACCAGGTCGGATGGGGCTTTGAGCAACCTGGTCTAGTGGGAGATGTCCCTGTCCATGGCAGGGGAGTTGGGACTAGATGATCTTTAAGGTCCCTTCTAACCCAAACCATTCAGTGATTCTGTGGTGTTTTGTTTGTGTTCCTGGTACCTCTGTGCTCATTCATTATAGTCAGACAGACAGCAAATTGCCTCGTACACCTATCAGGTCAAGCTAAATGAAGTCAAAGTAGATTGTTTCCCAATGTATATTGAAGAGTGATATGGTTGATACTTTTGTATTTCTTCGTGATAATATATGGCACTGTGATAAGCATCTCCACTTTCATCAGTGTTTCAGTATTAATCTTTCATGGTCAGTCACTGCAATCCCAAGTAACAGGAGGCTTTTACACCTGGGGAACCTACATGGATTTGGCTGATTGTCTATGTTTTCAGCGGGACTTAATGACAGAGGCAAACCCACAGAAGCTGGGGAGTTTGTGTGACTTTTTATATGTTGGGAAATGATCACTAAGCAGAGCTAAAAGCTTGGCTTGCTTGCTTTTTCTATGTAGTCTGAAAATGTACAAATATGTTTTTCAGAAATGACATGCTTTTAAAGATTCCACTGGTCTTTCTGTTACTGTTATTTTAAAATAGGCACTTCTAAAATTTGTAAGGAGTACTTCAATACTTTATTTCTTTATTCACCAAGTGCAATAACTTTCTAGTTTATCCTATAACTTTGTTTGCATTGTCAGTGTTCATGTGCTTGGCAGTGTGTTGCTGTTCCTTCCTTAATTACCTTATGTTTTTGGAGGTTTTCACATGGCTGGATTTTCATGCTGAAGTTCTCTTGCAGTTTACAGAAAAAAAATAAAGTTTTAAATATCTTGTGTGATATGAACTCTGGATATTTACTTGAAAATTACTTCCATGGGTAATTTTCCCTTTTTAAAATATATTTGTTAATTATAGTTTGTAATGGTAGCATGTTTCAGTAAATGTTTTGTTAGGTAAACTCTGTGCTACATGTGGAAAAATGGACCTTTAGGCCTAACAGAGGCAGTGCTCTGCAAGACTTAGTGGCCTGGACACAGCAGTACCTTGAGGAACAGCTGTCTTCTCCCTGTTTCCCAAAAGGCTCTGGTCTTGCAGATTTTAAAGATCTTTACCTTGCTAGATAGACCCTCTCACTAGTGGTGTACACCACATAGTATAGCATAAGTTAAAATCTGAATTGTTGGTCTGGGCAGTGAGGATGTTCAGATGTTTTTTGTGTCCTGTCTCTTTGCTTCCCCCTTCCCATAAAGGATTTCTTGTGACACCTGATCAACTAGTTTGGTTTATATCATTAATTGTTTATTTTCCTACTCAGCCTTCTGTATTGGTAAACTGGAGTTTTGCTGTCCGTTCCTACTAATATCCACCCACTCAGGGCTTACAAGACTGGGGATGAGTGACACCACCATCTGAGAGTTACTTAATTTGCCCTTTTCATCCCCATGCTAGTTTAAATGATGGCACTTTAGGTGTTCTGTTAAGAAAATGGCAACAACCTGAAGTTCTGTAAATCTGTTAAAAATCCCCTGGTTGAAAAAAATAACACAGGATCGTTTTGAGGTGGTTTTTTTTTCCAAGGCCCTGGTAGAAGAGTACAATATAACTGTTACTGATTTTTTTTATTTTTTTTTTTATTGATAGTATCATGAAAGTTTAATTAATTGTGCCATATTCTTTGCAGACTGGGAAGCCATGTGCAATAATTATGATACTATTTCCTTATTCCTCCTACAAACACTTGCTCCTCTGAGACCTTCAAAGCTAGGCTTGTTCCTTGCAGGTTAACAACAGATCTACCTGACAGGTGCTATTCTCTGTGCTGCTGATCTGACAGCAGTACTTTTGATCTGATTAAGAAGAAAGAAATTCTGAAACACACAGGAGAAGGAACCTGGACAGTTAATTTCTTTTTCCCCAAAAAGTAGCGGGATCTGTGTTCTAAGTCTCTCTGATTTCCTAGGAACAGACTCCATTGCAGACGCACACTAGCACCAAATAATGAGCTACCCGAGACTGGGATATGGAACCCTCGTAGTACAAGACTTCTGTGCCTGCTAAAATGTGGCTATTGCTCCCTGCACAGCAATATATGTTAGTGGTGTAGAGCATAAGTAGAGAACCAAAAGAGTTGACTTAAGCAGAGTTGCAGGACTCGGAGAGGACTACTCCTTCCTTTGCTAAAGTTGGCACCCTTTTTCTGCCAGTTGCAACATATTTGCAGTGTAAATGGAAGATGTTAGCAGTTAATCCTATTCCACTAAATTCACCTTCAACATGAAGCCCCATAACAGGTTGGAGACTACTGCTGCATCCTGCTTCTGCTTTCCTCTTCCATAAAGCTGCAACTCAATCCATGTTTTGTGAGGAAGGAAAAGTGGTGTTGGTCATCTTTAAATTTAAATTGACCTGTGATCAAAAGAAGATATATTTGGTAGTTATTTTTCAGTTTAATATGTTAAGTAACTTTTTAAATAGATTTAGTAGGGAAAAACTTTCCAGAAGAGCTGCTTAAAAAAATATCATGTTTGGGAGAAAAAAAAAAAGAAAATCAAATCATTTCTGCCAATTTTATGAACCGTAACAAATGCTTTAGTTGCAGCTGATGCCAACCCTTATCCTCCACAAAGTGGGTTTCTATTTTTGGCACTTTAAAGTATTTGGTACAACTGACTGCATTTTACATTGGGAGAAAGTCTGGCACTGTCATCTGTTTTGTTCAGGGAGCTGCAAGCACAAGCATCAGTCTGAGGGCTGTTCAAATTCATTACTTCATTCTTTCTCCTGAAATTATTTGCCTTGGGGAGCTGTATAGTACAGAATATTGTAGAAAATGAGAAGGCTTTTATTTATTAAATAAAGAAAATGACTGCAATTACCTGATGACAGACTTGCCTCTAAAGACCAGGTATAAGTTGGGTTTTGTTGGTTGGTTGGTTTTGTTTGTTGTTGTTTTTTTTTTCTCAGCCACAGAGCAGGTTTAAGGCAGGTCGCAACTACAGGGTACGTTTCCAGTGCTGACCTGAAATGAGAACTTCTGGACCTGAGCAGAGTAAAGAGTGTGTTCCCTCCCACAGTCTTGAGTGAAACTTCTGTGTAGGCAGCAAATGCGGTGTTGATCATTTTGTGCAGATATTGGCCCATAGATACAAAAGCTTTTCTAGTGCCATAACCTGAAGACACTACCAACCTGGACATGAGGCTTATGCTAGAATTGTTAATGTCGCTCAGCTGGGAGTTTTGGGGTTTTTTTTGGGGTGTGTGTTGTGGTTGCTTTTTGTGTTTGTTTTTTTTTAATTGTTTGTTTGTTTGTTGTTATTGGGCACTGTAGTTTGGGGCATCTCTTTCAGTTCCCTGTTGTGGGATAAGAAGCAGCAAAATGAAGTATAATCTGGATGTTTCAAGTAGCTTTCAAGAAATCCTGTATCTCTAATTTGCTCCTCTGCTATTTCAGACAGATGAGAACAGTTGATAACCAACCAGCCTGATTCATTTGCCTTCATTTTTAAAGACTAAGCAGTTTTCTTTCACTTCTGCAGCTGCTCCCAGCAACAGCCAACTGGCTCTTTTTCTTCATCAAATGAGGTGTCAGATCTCTTGCAAAAGAAAATACTGATCGAGATCCTGTCGGGTCTGTGTCAAGAGTGGACAGATCCAAAACTAGTCACAGCATCAGTGATTCAAAGAATGTGTGAGTTAAGTATTTCAGGTGGAAAAGGGTAGACTCTTCTGTGGAAGAGGAGCACATGCTGTTACTGCAGCGTTGCATCTTATATGTATCCAGCAGGTCCCCAAACTGTTACTTCTCTGAGCTATTCCTTGCCTTTCCTTGGATAACTTAGTTGATTAAATAGTCTTGTGCTTTTAAAAGGATCCATTTCTAATTCAACTACACAACCTTTGTGTGAAGTTTGCAATTTAAGTGTGAGGTTCCCAGGGCAGAAATGTGAGTAGGAAACTTGCCTTCATCACTGGAGGCTGGGCAGGCCATTGGGCCTGTTTGATGGGAAGAAGGGCTCCCACTTCAGCTTTTCTTCCCATTTGAAAAATATGAAATTGTGAAGGTACATTCCTGGCCATCTCACTGACCTGAATATCAGTGAGAAATGTGCCTTTCCTGCAGGAATGTGGGATTTGCCCTGTGTCTGGACTGTGGAGAGGCCCAGACAAAACCAGAGTTGTAATGCAGTCCAGGATGTGCTCTGTATTTAAAAGTTTGCCCAAAACTGTTCTTACTGTGCATATTCCAGTCACTATGATCAGCTGAGCTATTTCTCAGTGGCTTCCATTCTCTTCACCTCATATGCCTAATGTAGCATGGCTCTGTCTCACTCCAGGAGTTCCTTTTTATTCCCCTAAGCTTATCCTTACAGAAGGATGAATATGAATTCTTGCTGTTTTCTTGATTGTGCTCAAATTTCTGCTTGTCTTCTGCAAACAGACCACTCAATCAACCATATACTGTGTTTAAGCTTAACCAAAGTCTGTAAGAACTTGAGCCAAAGTTCAAGAAAGTTGTTTCAGAATACTGAAAAGGATCAACTGTTCACCAGTCTTGACTGTTAACCAGATTAATTCTCAGTGGAGAAGTTATGTGTTTGGGTACTGCAGTTTAATGTATTTTGGCAAAGGCAAGGGGAGTAGCTTGGTTGGTAATCAGGCAAAACAGCTTTTTGAAATTGTGGTGAATTTCAAGAAGAAAGAATCAAAAATATAAATGCACCATATTTCTTAATCTTGATGATGCTCCTTTTCTTGATGGTACTAGTGAATGACAATTCTAGTTAAGCTTCTCATTTCAAAATGTTTAACTTTGTCCAAGTCCCCAGTTTGAAATCAGCTAATGTCAAGATAATTTTATTTTTCTATGTTAGCTCATTTAGTAGGTCATATTTTCTGAGGAGATGAAATTTTATCCACACGTGAATGTTTCAGCAGTAAGTTCAGCTGTTACTTAGTTAATGCATTGCACTATTTGATGATAGCTAAAGAGACTGGTCTCTATCATCATAATAGTGCCAATCCTTGTGATTATATTGGGGTTCATAAATAAGCTTTAACAGGAAAAAGAAATCCAGGACCACTACCGAAAGCACTTAGTGGCCCAGTATTTACAATTATGGCAAAAAGGTAGTTGAACGTCATTTCTCTTTGGCTTGAAAGCCAAAGTTGTAGACTGGAATGTTCTGTCCAGGAAAAGAAAGGCAGGGTGGGGGTATAATAATAACTGTGGAGGCTTCGAGCTGCCTTTATATTTGAATAGCTGTCAAACTGTAGCTAGCAAGCGCTCACTAAACTGTCCTTGCACGGGCAGAGGCTGGCTCTGTGCTTTGTCCTCGGACAGCTTCACCCTGTGAAAGAGCAGTGCCGCTAGTCTCTAGCCACAGTGTGTGTGCTGCTGTGGCTGGTGTTAGGCTGATGTGCTGGAGACAGCCCAGGAGGCTGCCTGCTCTCGTGTCAGCCTGCTAACTCATCATACCCAGGAGTAAATTCTCTGTTCCCTGATCTGATTTCATAGTTATTTGCCCCAAAGCAGGGAAGGGTTCGTGATTATTAAGAATTTTAAGTGACTCACATAATAAAAATAAAGAATATGGAGTGTAACTTATGTTTTCAATAGAAAAAAATATGATTTCATGACTGTTGGTTAGAAATAATGGCAGCTAATCGGGTGTCAAAATATCCCTCAAATTGGAGGGAGTAAAGAAGCTATTTGTTACAAAACTGACAAGGATAAACCCCAGACCTGCAGGGGTACAAAATGTGTGCAACAGTGACAATTTTGATTAGGACAACTGCAGTTTTGACTTACCTTCATGTAGTTGAACATCATTGTGTGATCTGTAGAACGACAAATGATGGGAGCTGCTCAGCCCCACATTTCTACTGCTTGCAGCCTGTGCTGTGCAGAGTACAGGCAGGGTGAACTCAAACCAGGGAAGCAGAGCACCTTTCTGATTTGTTCCATAAAGTGGTGCAGCAAAAGGAAAAAAAAATATGATGTGATAGTGGAATGTTGCCAGTAATGTGGTGGAATAAGTGTTCAAATTCCTGAAGTTGTTTAATGAATGTCTCTTCTAAGATGGTTTGCTGTTATGCCTTGTTACTCAAGTAATGAGCATATTACCTGAGGTTAGTCTTTTTCTAGGTTTCTAGAAGTGAATTTTAAGGATCCTGGGGATGGATAAATGAGCATAACTATCACTCTTTGCTGATTATTGCTGTACAGATTTTTTTTGAGTCATCCAAGTTCTTTTGGGGAATACTTTTCTATGTATCTTACAGGGAGGACTGCAACTACTTATCTACTTGGTGTAGTTGTTTTCCTTGGAGTGTTTCATACTGGTCCTTTCTTTTTGTCATTCAGTTCGACATGTTAAAGTATTCTTTGTCTTTTTCAAATATATGGGGATGGTACTCGTACATGCCATTTCCTGACAGTTGTTCATAACTTTACATCTGTCAAGTCCAATGGTGGCTTCCAATAAATCATGACATTTCCGATTCTAAATCTTAAAACTCCTGTTACATTGTTATTAGCAGTTGTTCCTTAAATAGAAACTGTAGAAATACTACAAGTTTTATTATCTTCTCTATTATGTTGCTCCAGTGTCTTTCAATTAAGAGTTCCTGATGGGAAAAAAAAAAAAAAAGAGATATCATCTTTTAGTTAGAGGTGTATCTCACGGAAGGTGTTTTTTTTTATACTTCTTGTGCTTTCTCTGTCGTGCTCCTCGTGGCACTTGAGTTAACTTCCCTGGCTTTTTTTTTTTTTTTTTTTTTACCTTTCCCTTTTCTTTTTCTTCTCTTTATTATTTTTACTTTAGGGAGGCAGCAGTTCATGCCAAACACAAACCCTTCAGTTACTTAATATGACAGAAGAGTTCTATAGAAAAGGTCTTCATTTGCAGTGACTTTTATTTCTGCTCCATAACCTACAAAACATATCCTTTTAGCATAGGCTGTGGTGACAGAAGGGTTTTTTTCATGCTAAATTGTGATTAGGCTGTGGCATTACACTGTGTGTACGTATGTATAGAAAAATATGCATACAAAATTCTGGTAAGTGCATACGTTCAATGAGGATGAGAAAAACAGTGGTTTGTTTAGTCTGTATTATTTCTATCAAAATAAAAAAGAAGCTTTTCTCTTGGAAGATATATAACAAAGTGTAAAGATGGATCTGAAGTTAAATTTCAATATAATTTGGGTTTTTTTTACTTATAGCCTTCTTCTTGAATCTCTCTTAATTCTGTTCTTTGGAAGAAATAAGATCTACATTTGGATTTCCTGTTTAAGCAGGACAGCTGGGAAATTGTCGAAGGACTCCGGGGAGCAATGAATTGTACCCAGGAGCCACAGAAGCAGGAGGGCTGCTTGCTGAAAAAGAGGAAATGGCCTTTGAAGGGCTGGCACAAGGTAGGAAAGGAATGTGTATCTGAAAGTTGGAAGCTATATGAGTGGGATTTGCTTGGAATGGTTTTGTGGCAAAAAGTTTACTTAAGAGCAGAGAAAGTGTTCTGCAAAGAAGCATGTGTGTGTTGTGCTGTTTTTGTTCAGGGGTTTTAGGCTGTGTTGTCTGTTTTTTAATTGTCTGCATTTCCCATTACAGAGATACTTCTTTTTGGACAGAGGGATTTTGAAGTATTCCAAATGCCAGGCAGATGTAAGTGATCTGAACTCTTTTAAGGCCATGACAGGGTAGCAACAGTATTTTATCCAAAATAACAATAATTCCATATCGTTGGCAATGCAAAATAGCATTGTAGCTGTTCTAAACAGTAGGCTGAAGGGAAGATAATGATGGTTTCAGTAGCTAACATCTATCCTTTTGCCTTATTCTGGAGTAAAAAGTATTGGGTTTACTTTTTTGCAGATAGAGAGAGGGAAACTTCATGGTTGTATTGATGTTGGACTTTCTGTTATGTCTGTAAAGAAATCAACAAAATGTATAGATTTGGATACAGAAGAGCAGATATACCATCTGAAGGTAGGTCTTCACGATTGTTCTAACCTTACTCCCATAACAGCATCATTAATTGTGTATGGTGGAGACCTGTTTTTTTAATAACAGGAGGTCTGTTAGTTACACTTAAAATTTACTTTCTCATCTCAGCAGACTAGTTTAAATGTTATAACTTGAGAGGCCCTATTGTACTGTTCCAGGGACAAAAATCATCTTCTGAATAGAAACTCTGAAGATTCCTTATGTTTAGCTGAACCTTTTCACCCAGCACTTCTTTCAGCAAAGGGTATACACTTGTTGCACAAGTACTTTTATTTTCAGTGCTTTTATCTTGCTCTTTGTCTCGTCTATATGAAGTATTTTCCGCAGTCAAATGTGTAGATTTATCTATCCTTGGGGAATAAATTGTTTTAAAACATATTGCCAAAATAAAATTTCTATTTGTGGTTAATTAAGCCTCGACTAAACTTTAAAGAAGGCAATTAAGAAATGAGAAATTTTTTTTTTAATTAATTGTGGTTTTTTTCCCCATCTAAAAGTCACTAAGTTGTGTTCCTTATTGGAATGCAGAGCTGAATGCTAACTGAAGTTTCTCTCTTTCTTGACTTTATCCTGTTATTAATTTTCTGTCATTTTAAGCTCATACAGTATGCATTTTAGTAGAAGGATGATTAGAAAAACTTTCTTAATCCATTGCCAGTAAAGGTCAGCCAGGCTAGCTGTCTAAGCACAAAATATCTTAGTTTCTTTGTTAGTGATTTTGAATGTGCATGTTAACTTATAAACACTGCAATTTTGTGTAGGTGAAATCTCAGGAGCTGTTTGATGAATGGGTAGCAAAACTTCGTCATCACAGAATGTACCGTCAGAATGAAATCTCCATGTTTCCTCATGATGTCAATAATCTTTTCTTCCCTGTGTCTACTCCTGCGGACTCTGTCCCTGGTTTCTGTGATTCTATGCCAAGTAGAAAGGTAATATTATGATTTATAAATAATGAGCTTTCATCAGGGATTAAATTAGTCTCATTTGTGTTTATTAAGTAAAAAGAATAATGGAAGTTTGTGGTGGGGTTTTAAGTTGTCATCTAAAATGTCAGGAGGACAATGATATTGCTTTACTCCCAAGCAGTTTTCTCTGTGATGCTATTAAATTTTATAATGTTGTTTCATTGTTTTAATGCAGTAAATTATATTTTTATAATGACATTTAAAACTGCATATTGAGTTAGAATTCTCCTATTTTTAGGACATATAATGTGTTGGTGCATATTAGCCTAAAGAGCACTCGGATAGATTCAGTTTTTCCCCTTTAACATTTTTTCATTTACCCCTTAGCTAATAAACCCTTTCTCCTTTTACATTAATGAATCTGACTATGCTTACCTGAGGAGTATATAGCAATTATCCAAGAGCTATCATGTGTGGCCACTATTTATGTTTTTAACTGTGGTAGGACCATGCTGTATGTGTGTGTATGGGGTCTGGATGGGTCCAGTCAGTTGTGTACTTCTCTTTAGGAAAAAATCTGTGACTGTTTGTTAGTTTCATAAACAACCTGACAAATTCTCAGTCCAACACCGTAACTGGCCTCTTTGATGCAGTTTCATGGAAGAGTGACTGTGTTCTGTGCCTTCAGCAGTCTGCATATTGACCAGCTGATGTTCATCCAAAGAAGCTTTTCTGCTCCAGCTTAAAACCAGTGATGTCTTTTGACAGAAATGTTTTTTTAGCAATACTGTGTTACTTCCTATAACTGCAATGGTTGTCTTTTTCTGTTAATGCCAGAGTGTCTCGCGCACAGCTATCACCTTTTTCTTAGGCTCTTATCTCAAGTTTTCTTTTCTCTGGCTGTATCACTGTACAATCTGAGCAGGCTTGTTCCCCAGTACCTACAGTTCATTGCTTTGGTAAGACTATCCTGTAACTCGGTATGAGTTCTATCAAACAAAAACATGTGCTTGAACAGAGCAGGCAGCTGGAAAAGTAGTAACCCACCCTGTGGGAATAGGTCTGTTCTGCAAAGAGCTGTCTGCACACTTTCCATGGTGCCAGCATCTCTGTGGCTGTGACTGCCTGCTCTTCTGAGGCTGTGTCTGCAAGGAAATGACAAACCTCCTGTGGCCAGTTAGTTCTTTTCGCTCAAAAGGCAGCAGGGATAGAAGGGGAGAAAAATATCGAGGACAAGAGTAGAACTGCAAAGCCTGTGATAAATCTATGGCTGTGCTGTCTCCCAGAAAAAAGCCCCAACAAAAAACAAAAACCCCAGACAAACAAAACCCGTATAAAACACACAAAAACCCAAACCCCCAAGAATCCACGTGACCAACATACCTAAAATGTTTGCTCACTATCAGAAAGCGAACTGTTTCTGCTTTGGCACAAAATACTTTAATTAATTTCTAATTTATTAATCCAGATATTCACTGCAAAGAAGCCCTACTTATTTTCATGTGAAAAATAGAAGGGGATAGTTCTTAAGCTGCAGCTAATCACCTTAGCTCTGCTAAAGCTAAATGGAAGTTTGCCAATTTACATGAGCCCTAGCTTGATGTTAGTTGGCACCAATGCAGCAGTTAGGTTATTTTGAGAAAAATATATCCAGTGAAATTTGCATTGCATTTTATTTGCTTTTAGAAACACCTGACTGTTTTTCACAATTGTTGTGGTGGTGGTGTGGGGAGGTAGGTGTATGTTTCTGCATATCTTTATGTGGAATGCTTGGATTCTAAAGCATTCAAGATGATCAAGAGCAAATATACTCAGCAGGTCTAAATATAATTAGGTGTTAGAATGGCTATTATTTGTAGTTACATTAGAGAAGAAAAGAGCTTTATAGGCCACAATCAATTGGTAATAGTATTGGGTAGAAATTTCTTCCTAATGGAAACTACTTAACTGTTCTGCTTGATTAGCTTTTATGAAGAATTTCCAGCATTTCCTGAAGCATCCAACTGGGCACTGCTGAGAATAAGTTTGAAAATCGTTACTGAGATATTGTAAGGGCATAGTATTTATCCAGATGAGGTGTGTGGTCACACGTGTATTAAGGCCTGTCAAGCCAAATCCATGCTGAAGTCATACAACCTTGAGTAAAATTTTTAAATAACATCTAGAAGCTCTTGCTTTCTTCACTGAAAAATAGCTTTAATAAATATATGCATGTTACATCTTAGTTATTTTTGGGGCTTCTTTGGAGAGCATGGAGAAAGAATATGTCTGACTTTGGTCCTGTGCAGATATGGAGCTTGAATTGTAGTTAATTTGTACAGAACGTTGTAATTCCTCAAAATTTAGTTTTCAGCAATTTTTTATGGTACCTGCTGTCCACAAGCAGTAGAAGTAATGTTAGATATCCTGACATTATGCCCAATGACTGTACTCTGAGTCTAGTTTACACACTATTTTTTTTCCATTTTGTTGTTGTTGTCTTCAGTCCTTGTCCCTGATCCTAGAGCTCAGCTACTGGTTGTCAAAAATCTGTGCATGCAACATTAAAATACTGTTTGATAATTGTTCATTTCTACTTCTGTGGAACAGGCAGGCAGCTTGACCAAACAGAATTCGTTGTCAGCTGGAGGTAACTTGTCATTTTCCTTTTCGAGTAATGAGTCCAGGATTTCATCTTGGCTGCAGTCTTCTGAAGACATGGAAAAATGCTCAAGAGGTAATGGTATTTGAAGGAAGCTGAGAGTAGCCTAATATTTCTCCTAGCTTTTCTTGAGTAAGAGAGTACCAGACTGTAAGCAGTTAGTTTTTTGAGCTCTCCTATGCTGGGTAATCAGAAATAGGGAAGCATCCAAAATCTAGTAATTTAAAAAGTACTAAATCTTTGTACTTCAAAGTAATTTCTGCTTTCATGCTTTCCTAAGAACACAAAGATCTTTCTCATCATAGTAGTGTCTCTGTGATGCTTATTTGGTCTACCTCTCAGTGAGTTCAGCTCTAATACAGGATCCTCATGACTATCTCTGAATGTACGATTCGGTCTTGATGCCTGTGGCATTGTTACTCTCACTATGAGGGGCTCCAAGTAGTCTGAAGATGCAGTAATTGATCACATTGTTCTAATTTTTTCTGCAACCAACTAGGATAAAATATCATGATCATTACACACAACCGCTAAATGCATTTCAATACTTTGAATCTGAACTTGAAGATAGAAGGATACCAGCTTCTTATCCAGCCATCTAATAATGTGCTTTTAGTCAGTGAATAACTTAGGCTAGCTATAATCAAAATAAGACTAATCTATAAAGAAAAAAGCCTTTCAGAGTGTCTGCTACTTTAGGGCAACTGAAAACATTCTCTTGTTCAAAACAGACCTCTCCAACTGTCACACATATTTACTGGAAATGAACCAGCTGTTACAGAGCATGGATGTTCTTCACAGGACTTATTCAGCGCCTGCTATAAATGCTATGCAGGTTTGTTTTTTAAAACATGAAGTTAATTTATGCTTGCAATTCCAAAAACCAACCCCAAATCCTAAAGGATCATGGTATTTCTTAGCTCTGCTAGTTTCATGGCAGCCTGTATTATTTTTATCCTGTGTGTTTTTAAAAGGTTGGACCTTTTGAAAGCCCAAAGAAGGAGAAGAGAACACACAGGAGGTGGCGATCCAGAGTTATTGGGAAAGAGGCTAAAGGAACATTACAGGTAAATTCAGTCCTTACCGTGCCTATCTTTCTTCAAGCCTTAGGTATTAATTACTTCTTGTTGCGACCAGTTTAGGGAATATGAATCCTTTCTAAGTAGTGCCCTGTGATGGCTCATTTCAAGTGGTAACATATCAGACAAATGCAAATATGTTGTCATTGATTCCGCAGTGGGATCTGTGCTGTTACCTTCAGGACACTGGCCATGTTTGTTACCCACATTTTCAATCTGCCTCCAGTTTTTGGGCTTGTGGTGGTGGGTTTTTGTTGATGGTTTGTTGTTTTTGTTTTTTTTTTTTTATTAGTACATATTTTTGCGCATTCTCTAAATCATTTTGTATACATTAGCATCCAGAAGCTATTTGATTAGATACTTATAAGTGGGGGAAAAAAAATAGTGTAAGATATGCTACAGCTCTCAATGGGCTTGTTTCTTGGAGTTCTACCAAATCTCCAATTATGGTACCCTGGGCGAAGTTATATCTATGGTTTCATTTGCCTGATGTCATCCATTCCAAACCTGTTGGTAATGGACAGTAGTTTTTCCATTTTCAGTGTTTTCAACACATAACCCAAGTGGATACAATAAAACAATTTTCTTTACGATTTGCAAAACCATAGCAAATGGCTGCTCTCCTTACAGGTGCCTTCAGTATTTTCTGCCCCTATGAGACTGCATGCTTCCAATCCAAACTTATCTACAATAGATTTTGTAGAGGAGAAAAATTACTCCGACGGCTCTGAAACATCATCAGAATTTACTAAAATGCAAGAGGACTTATTTCACATTGCACATAAAGGTAAATTAAATTCTCTTATCTGTTTTTATAGTATCACAATTTGAATAATGGTGTGACTTACGAGAATGCTTCCTGTTTAATGTTTAGAAAAAGCAGAAAGCACCCTCCCTTCCTTTAATTTCGCTTGAGGAACCGTGAATGTTCAGATCTTGAGTCATTTGAAAAAAGTGTCTGTCATCACTTTTTTTTTTTTAATATACTAAAAGACAGGGCTTTGTTTTATGTGCTTTGTACCTAGATTGTGTTTTTTTTTGCCAGAAGTTAAAAATCCTAAAATCAGTTGCCATAAACACAATAGCAGATCATACTCTTTTGTGTTTACATGTGTATATGGGAACACATTTTGTTTGTATATTCGGTGTGCTTCACTGTGTTTCAGAGTCAACATTTGTTGGTGATGCAAGGGTTGCTATGGCAGTAACCTATTTTTAGTGGATACAGAAGAGTAAAATCATGTAAAGCAGCCAGAGGGGCAGCTTGACTAGAAATGCTGCTTCTCAAAATCATTTTTCATTAGTAGTGCTTTGCTCCATCACCCTCACACCAGAAACATTTTTATTGTTTAAGTGATTTTGGTAAAGGAAGGCACTGAAGCATTTTTATCTGAAAAATTTTTGGAAGTCTTGACTTTGTCCCCTTTTACACAAGTTAATTGTTGCTGTTATCAGTAAGCATTCTTTGCTTGTTTTTTCCCTCCGGTGCTGATATATCTCGATTCCACTATGCAAGAAATATATCTCAGCAGTAAACTTTTTATAAAGTCAATTATAGGCAAAACCAATTGATGTTTCCCAAAAAGAGGAAAGACATGGTGATGGAGTGCTGCTGGAAAAGTTGCTATTAAGCATAGCACTCAGGATCATCTTATGTGAAATGTCAGTGTTGAAAGTTTTGGTTAGATTGACTCATGCGTTTGAAGGAAGCAGTTGACTTGGTGCTATTTAATACAGTGTTGTTTTATTAAGAGTAGAACAAAATGGTTTTATATCACACTCCCTCTAAAAGATGGTAGTGCAGAAAAAAATTTACTTTAGCTTTTGATACAAAATTAAATACAAAGTAATACTAGTACTTTCACATTCTTGAAAATTTAAGTTGGTATACAACTTATTAAATGACATTTAAGGTCATTGGAGATTCAGGTCATGTCATCCACATATGAAAGGCTAATAAAATAGATCATACGTCTTCCTCCCTCCCCCTGTGGTACTGTTTTAAGTTTTCTTCAAATAGGTTAAAGTATGAGAATTAGATTAGATAGTGGTTTGCAGTGTTAAGAATATTTTCTTAGAGGAGTAAATTAGGTTACATCAAATAATCAGTGAAGTGATGATTCAGGTTAACTCAGAGTGCATGATTAGAAGAGAGAGGTATCTGAGATTTCTTGTTCTTTGCCCTATTTATGCATCCATGCTCAGATTTTATATCCCTATTTTACCGTAAATGGGTACATTTCTGTCTGCACTGGCCATTCTCATGGCTGTATTACAAGGCCTTCAGAAATCCTCTAATTCTCCAGGTAGCTAAATGTTGAAATCCTTCATAATAAAAGTATTACTCAAATTTTCATTTCTTGTGGTTAAATAACAGATTAGATGTCTTAAAAGTGGGGAAAAAAAGTGCATTTCTCCTTTAAAAGTCTAGTGATTTTTAAATTGCATTGCATCTGTTGTCTGATTTATATGTTTCACGCTGTTGATGCTGGCTCAGGAAGTAGTAGAATTGGCATAACCTGCACAAGATTCAGGATCTGACCTTTTGAATCACTAAGTCATCTAACAAGCTGAAATTTCTTTATCCCAAAACAATAACAAAACTCAACACCACAGTTGACTTGCTTGTGGGGAAACTACTAACTCTATAGCTATGGCACAGTATTTGCTATGGCTGCTTTTTTGATTGGTGGGGTTTTTTTGTGGTGTTTTGTTTGGTTTTTTCCCCTATTTCATTTTTTTAATTCCCTCTCTTCTTCTCCCTTACTGGAATTCTTAAAGGAATGTGGAATAGATTCATGACCATCTGAAGACTCAAGCTAATTGGGAAACAAAAGCAAGTGAACAGCAGATGTGGTTAGTTAGCTGTGTTGCCATCTGTCACAAATAATCAGAGTAATTTTGACTGTGGCTAATATAGTCAATATGGTAGCACTCACCATAAACATTTCCCCTACTAAAAAAAATCTACCCTATATAACCTTGATTAACATGATTTGCTTTTAGTAACCCACCCTGGATCTCTCAACTTAAATTCTTGTTTCTTTCACCATAAATGCTGTTTCATTGAAGTTTTACGTAATTGTTCTGTATACAATTGGTGGCTGGTTTTAACTGTCACTTTTTATGAAAACATCATTCTAGTTTACTTCACCTTGAAGACAGCTTTCAGCACCATATCTACAGAGAGAGAAAAGATGAAGCAGATGCTGGAGCATGACGCATCCTCATCTCCATCTGCACAAATAGTTGGCTTGAAGAACGCCTTAGCATCTGTAAGTGACATGCTGAATTCAGTTCAGCAAGTGTCGTTATCATCAGATACTACTTTTATAGTAGCTGATTTATGTTTCTTTAGTGTCTGTTACTGTGCTAGAATTTGCAGTATTGAATCGTAGTAAGTTGTTATATATGGTGCTTTTCAAAAAGTCTTTCCTAAATGTTAAAAGTATTGTGAAATTACTGAAGTTTGATAGATTGACTATCTGGTATAAGCTGTGTCATTGATGCTCTGTGAATATGAGTCTACTTTATCTTGAATATGCTGGTTAATCACTAAGTTCTGGTAGGTTGTGGATTTCCTTTTCCTAATCACCACTCAAGTATTCACTGTATGACTGGGCATAAAATAAAGGAGAGAGTGGCTGAAAGCACTCAGCTGTTCTTTCTAGTCTACTAAATCTTCACTATGCTGCACTGCAAAGCAAACTCAAGTACAACTTGTTTATATTGACTTCCAGCCTTAACTGTCTGTTAGTCATCTAAAAGCAGCACTAGAGCTGTTAGAGCAGTGTTCTCAATGATAAAGATTGTGCTCTTCAAAAAGGTGGGGGGTTTTGGTTGGTGTGCTTTTTGTAATTGGTTGAGACCGGGATTTTCAGGTTGGTCTTGTTTGGACATGTCAACCAGACAATGATCTGATTTCAGAGCAATCATCAGGGCCATCTTTACCACAGGCTTAAAATGTAAATGTTTATTGCAAATTCCTAATCAGAGGCAGGGGGGCTCTCTGGCATTAATAAATGTGATATAGATCACCTTGGAATTAATTCATTATGAAAACTTCCCTTCATTTACAGCAGCTATCTACTTTTATGGTGTTTTTAGGGTTATAACATGAGTAGACCTTTAGAGGCTGTGATGTCTTCATAGTATTTAGAGACAACTGAAACCTGTTGCATAATAACTGTATTCACTCACTTGCAATTATTTGGTTTTGGCTTTCAGATGTTCCACTTCTGATGTCTGAATAGGTGTCTTCTGTTTTTCCTGTGTTAGATGCCTACTGTATTATATCCAAAAAATAATAATAATAAAAAAAATTTAAGACTTCTGAACTCCGTGAACACTCTGCTTAGCATGATTTTTTTTTTCCTGAGCAATTAAATTCTATTGGCCTTCCTCATCATCTAAAAGTCTTTTTAAAAAGTCATGCTTTTAGGTCTTATCTGATACTTAATAAGCCTTTTGTAGCCTATCCAGAAGTCGATTATGAACCTTGGCAGTTTTAGGAGTGATTAATACCTGTGAGAGCTATTCTTAGCCTGCAGATCTGTAATGCCATGATGGCAACAGACATTATCTCACCCTCTACAGCAGAGATCCTGTAGGAGAAAGGAATAAGCTTCCTTTGAAGACATATGGAAGCACAGATATGATGAACTTGACATATTTGTAAGACTGCTTTGCAGGAGAGTCATGTGTTGATAACTTTGACGCAGTGTTTGTTGTTCATTTCAGTTTGCTTTCTGTACATGAGGAACAAAAAAAAAATCAGACTAACAGGTTGAGAGCTATCAAATATAAGTCTTCTGCTCTCATCAGCCTGGCAGGGAAAGAAAAGTGAACAGATTTAAAGTGGATAAAACACCACACAATTAGCATCTGCTTCTCCCTCATTAAGATATTATCCTTTAGATACATGCAGTCCAAGAAATGCAAATACAGAATGGGGAAAAGTACAATATTTTTATTTTGGGGGGAGGAAGAAGATAACAGAAGGAAGAAGACAGTTTGTAGCAAACAATAAAAATTGGAAGATGCTATTACAGGAAAGCTGTGTAAATTTTTTTTTTTGCCCTTTTTTGGTGTTTTTTGGATAACACAATGCTGTCCACTTGAACACTTGACAGGGAAGTAATATATGCTTGGATGGTGAATTTAGGCCACATATATGTAGAGTCAGAAACTACTTTCTCCCCTTCATCATCACTTTGAGATACTGTCTTTCCTGCCCTCAAGACTATTTCCAGCATAATTCACTGATGAAATCAGAAACATCTGTGGGACAAAGTGGGTGCATAAACAGCAGTGTTCTCCACATCCTAATATTGATTTAGATCACTAAAGTGGGCAGTAAGTCTTCGGTGTTGTTCCAAAATCAGCAACCCAGTCGTTTGTTTGTTTTGTTTGGTGTTTTGTTTTGTTTTGTTTTCAGAGATATTTTCAAGGCAGGCAGGTTTGTATTCTCCTCCTGCAAGTCTACTCTAACTGACATTTGTCCATCAGATGCACACAGCATGAGTAGATAAGATGTAACAAACATGAGTGTGCAGTAGAGGCTTTTTATTCTGATCATTACCATTTTAAGCTGATAGGACACAAATTAGGCCTGTACTTCTCCAAATTTAAGTCTTATTTCTCTGTCATTGTAAGGCAAAAGGAACTGTCAGTGTACAAGGCTAATGGGAAAATCAGATGTTATTGGATGTGGCAAGAATTTATGTTGAGAGAGGATATGTGAGGGGAGGGAGCTTGAAAAGAAAAATGATGCACAAAATTAATTTATAATTATCAGCTTGCAGAACCTGGTAACTTGAAATCTCCTTGCCATCTTTGGCTTTTTTTTTTCTTTATTCATGTTTCTCTTCCCTCACAATGAACAAAAATAGTTCTAATTTGAGAGATAAGGAACAAGGTTTGAAGACTATAATAAATGATTTGCTGAACCAGTAAAAAATCATGTGGTGGTGGTGTTTTTATATTTCACTTTAAATACTCTTCACCCCTTTTAAAACAATAAAGCCACGTTCAAGTTAGTTGAGAGAACTTTATATTCCCAATATTTTTGTTAAATATTCCAGGCAATAGCACAAAACACAGATCTTAAAGACCGGTTACGCAGAATACATGCCGAATCTATGATCCTTGATTCAGCATCTAATGCAAAATCAAGTCCAGATTTGGTGAAGGTGGGTATGGATTTCCTCTTTCAGTGATGTCTGTTCCTCAAGCTCCTACATCTAGACAGTGCTGCATAGTTGCATCTTGTCTTGTTCTTTTTGTCTTCCCTGTGGTGTTTTGTGTTAGTAAAATGAGTCTGATTTCATGGTTCTGAGTGCGTTGTGTAATATTTGATTTTAAAGACTTTTCTTGTTGAACAGTTTTCCTGAACACACTTCCATTGCTTTTTGCTACTGGTTCCTGTTCTCCCTCACCTTCTGCACCCTTCCCATTCAGCATGAACAGAGCTGCTGCCTTGTTACCCTCATGCTACTGTTTCTCTCCCCCTTATTTCCTTGTTACCTTTCAAGTTCTGTTGCTCTTTCTGTTGCCTTTCTGAAAATGGTTAGCCCAGAACACTGGCTACCAGTGTGGGTTGTGTAAGGTTTAGAACAACTATCAGACATTTCCATGAAAGGATCAAAGAAAGGAGACATACAAAAGCCCTCTTGGCCATTCAGTTTTCTTTGTGTGAAGCCATGAAGTCTTCTACGTACCCAGTCAGATTATTTGAAAGGTGCTGGTGTTTAGACAGCTTTTGGGCTTGCTGCAGAATGCAGGTAAATTTTGGTGCATTTATAGGTCTTTATTTCCGAACAATTTTCCTAAATGTTAACCCATACAGAAACTTGTGCTGTGCTTGTAGTATAAATCTTTCAGTAGAATTTGAGTGCATGTAACTGAGTGTTTTATATAATTTATTAGATCCTTTTATCTTTAAAGGCAATTTAGTCATTCTGTCTGTTTTCTTCTGGTTTAGTTTTGGTTTAGCAGAGCTGTGTTTTGCTCATATTTAGCTGTTCATTTGCATTTTTTTTTTCCTTTGAGGTAGTTAATCATTCTAATGCCTCTTGCTTTTAATCTCATGAGAATCTGAACAGCACTTAAACTGCTATCTGGACAAGCATTAATGCATTGGAGTTGAATTTCAGGAGTTATTTATTTTCTTATTTAGTGGAGGTCCTTGCAATGACAATGGTTTATTTCTGAAACTTGTTCTATGCACTATATATACACACGAATGACAAGAATAGCTTTCAAAAGGTCCTGTAGAGGTTTCATTCACAAATTCCCTCTGGCATAGTTTGGGATGGAACTTAAGGATGAAATCACTTTTAGTGGAGAAGTTTCATTTTTAGATATGTCTGAGGACTATGATACAATAGTGCTGCTTGTTAAAAAGACCAGGCCACTGCACAAAACTCTTCTATAAGTGATACATCAGGTGCTGTGATAGACCTGCAAAAATTGAAGCCGTATAAACTAGTTATCTCAGGTCTTTGCATAAGGTAAGAGTTTAGTTTGTCTGTTTGGTGGTTTCTGTTGTAATTTATCGTGCCAGAGTGGGAACATGAAAGATGACAACTTGAAATTCCCATGTGAGAGATATAAAAACCTGCTATTCTTTTATGAGCCTTTCTGCTTGGGTCCCTTCTCAGATTCAAAATAGTACTGGAAATAATCCCAGTAGCAATGCTCATTTGTGGAAGATTTTTTTTTTTTTCATTACTTGTAGACTAGTGTAACATCCATCTCACAGAAGAGACAATGTTGAAGTTTCCTCTTTTCTTGTCACCACTATCAGTATTTACTGAATAACATTCTGTATTATAGTAAAATCTACCATCAGAAAAGATTTGAAAGAAGATTTGTCAGTTTGATTGTAGACTTGTCAGATGACTCATTATGTTGTTCTGAAAGTAGCACACTACATTTCCTGCAAAATCATGACTGGGCAGCCATGGTTACAAGTTAGTAAAGCATCTCATGAAGAAAAGCTTGATTGCTGCTACCACACTCCTTTGAGCCAGTTAGTCGTTTTCCTCAGTGTTGGTGGAGTTACCACAGCAAACAATAGTGCACAATGTTCTCCAACCTATTTACTGCATCCATAGACTGAACTAAGTTTCACCAGTCCTGCCACCTTTTGGAATTCTGCTTACACCAACAATCTGTAGAGCTTCCATGGGAGGAGTTACCAAGATCTCCGTGGCAGTCAACTGTGCCTGCAGCAGCAAAAGCAATGTCACTTTGATGCCACATTGTTCTTGGTTAACACGGAGCTATCTCAGGTGTGGATACAGAGGAAAGCTTTCTAAAGCACAGCATAGAAAATTATCTAGTGAAGAAAGAGAACTAGGAAAGCATTGCTATTATATAGAAAGTTACTTTGCTCTTCTGACTTCTGTATGCCACTGCACCACAGGCTTTGCATCAAGCAAATAATTCATTTGCTAACATTAGAAGGTAATTTGAATCTATGATGTAATATAAAGTGATGAGAGTTTTGTTCTTTTGAGGACTTTTTGATGATGCACTTGGATATATCTGGCTAAATGACTCTGATATCAAAATTATTTTTTTTTAGGAAAAAACACATGCAGTAACATAACTGATTCACTGAATATGCATTGGTTTTGGTTGTTTTTGTTGTTTTTTTTTTTTTCCTTCTTCTCTTTGGTCTGATTTACTTTGGTTTTAAATCCTCCTTTGAAACACGTGCTACCTTTCCCTAAATTGGAGAGGAGCATGTGCAATCATCTCCCAGTGTTTTATAGCCGCTTAAGTTATGTGACTGTGGAACTGCATGCATGAATGCGATTTGTAGTACAACTTCTCTCAAAACTTTTTGTTTGTTTTAAACAGGAGAATTCAAGAGAAGAAAGCCGAGGTCTGGTTCACCAGGTCTCCAATGAAAGCAGGCTGTCTATAGCTGACTCTCTCACGGAATTTTTTGATGCACAGGAAGTCTTACTGTCCGCTAGCTCTTCAGAAAATGAGGTCTGAGCATTAAGATTGGCATCATTCAGACGTAGTTTCTTATCTGCTACTTGACATATAGTGTTTCTGAGTGCTAACTGCACATCAGATGACTGCCAGAAAATGAATATTGTCAAATAATGTAGTCATTATTATGCTGAGTGTATTTTTTTGTCGTCATTGCCTCTTCACGGTAAAATGAAACAATTATGGAGAAGTCTTATATGCACATTGAGACAAATGGCAGCTTGGGAGCTAGTGTGCAGATACTGCATCTGTTGTAATGTCTACCTTTAGCTGTCATACAGGTGCTGAAGAAATTGTATCATAGAAATATAAGTTTGTATCTGTCCCTGTGGTAACTATAGGTACCTTGGGGATGATGCCATGCATATTGAAACATAATAGATCATTTTGTCACCTCTCTCTCGGGCTCCATAAAAGCCTTGGCTTTTGGTATGAGGAAAGCCTTAGCCATGGAGCCAAGAAGACGAAGCATGTCTCCACTAAAGTAGTTGAATTTTCAGTGATGGTGAACTCCCCTAAACTCAGTTGTGTTTGCTTAGGACTTCTTAATACTTAGCTGTAATACTGAAGGACAGCTTAAACAGTTCACATCTATTAAAACAATAATTGCCACAGAAAGTAACAATTTTCCTGTGCATACCGGGTTATTTTAATGAGTGATGTATCTTGCTTATTTCCCCACTCCACACTTAGGTATCAGATGATGACTCATATGTAAGTGATATCAGTGATAATGTCTCAGAAGATAACCTAAGCAATGACTTAGAGAATGAAAGACAAACTTTAGGTAAGTTCAGAGTTTTATTATACCACATTTTGAGTATTTTCTTTTTTTCTTTTGGGTTTGTTTGTTGTTTGGGGTTTTTTTTCCTTCTCTTACTAGAAATAATTTGGTACTACAGATTTCTAGGTTTAAACAGCTTGTGTTTATTCTGTTACAGCCTCAGGTTGGTTTTCAATAGCCCATTCTGGCTAATTAACAGGGCCCGGGCATCATTGATTAAGAAGGATGGTGAAACACCTATTTTGTGGGCTTCTTTGGTGCAATTCCCACTCCTTTTCAGTTCCTTTCATGGCCACGCGTTTTTTCAAAGTAGCAAAGTCTAGCTGAATTCGTTTTAAAGAGAGTCATACTCTTTTTGTCACTCTTTTTTCAGTCTGCAATTTAACAACTGCATTCAGAGTTCTGTTTTAGCAGAACTCAGTGTTTAAAGGAACATGAGCATAATCACACGTTGGCAGGGCTGGTGTATGACCATAAGAATTTCTTTATTGTGTGTTTTAATCATGGTAGTCTTGTTAGTGCATATGCTTATTTAACTGTCTTGCTAATTAGAGACAGAATCATAAAAAGAGGAAGAAGACTNTTAATATGAAAGAGTACAGATAGGAAAGAATACAGATAGATTTATCTCATGATCTGGAGCTTAGAAAACTGTACCAGTGTGGCTGTTCATTTTCTTGTAACCTACTATTACTGATGCTCTTCTGCATTAGCAGCACCTCCATATGCTTCTGGCACCTGCTGTTTCTGTTCTTCAGGCAGCCTGCCACTCCTGTTAATAGCAAATTGGATGTCTTTTTTCTACGGGGTTTTAGCCGAACCATAATTTGTGGGATTATTCTAAAATCCTCTGGCCACTGTAATGTAGAAGGTCAGACCAGATGATGATAACGGTCTGTTCTGGCCATAAAAGTCATTTGAGTCTATCTGGAGGTCAGATGTGTTAATCTCCTTCAGTTCTGTTGCTGGCTCATGTTATAGCTCTTGCAAACCAGAACTATGTTGGCTTTCTTTACATGGGGGTGGGAAAAATCACTGTATAGAAAATTTGGTATCTGGGTATCTTAGTTGTTTCTCCACTCTGTTTTGTGACTAGTTTATCCCTGTTAATGGGCTGGTCCAGAATACATAGTTTATGCAGTTAGTATTCTGCTTTTAATCACAAGCTGTCAAAGGACATGGACAAATCCCATTTCAGAGAGCTTTTTTGATCATGGATAATTTTTTAGTATTTCACTCCTTCCTCTCTAGATAGCCCCTCATTCCTGAGGTATCTTAAGGGAATATTCTTCTTTTGGGTCTCTCCTAATAGTAAATAAATTCTTTCAGGAGGAAAGTATAGGAGCCAACCTCTTAATTTTCAACAGTATAATTGGTTTAGGTAGATGATTTTTATTTTTTTTTTTTTTTTTT
>VWZY01011388.1:220884-254955 GCA_013399075.1 Chloroceryle aenea | reverse complement strand
AAGAATTTCTTTATTGTGTGTTTTAATCATGGTAGTCTTGTTAGTGCATATGCTTATTTAACTGTCTTGCTAATTAGAGACAGAATCATAAAAAGAGGAAGAAGACTTGGTCATAACATACTAATTGGCTTTATGCCTTCAGCTCCTTTCAGCTGGTCACAATGTTCTTCCCACTCTATTAATAATTTTTTATCTTCAAAAATGCTGATCAGTGGTTTCTTACTAGCAGCTGTTTCCTGATGTTTTTCAAGGACCAGTGGATCCCTCTGAACTTGGGTAGTTTGGTATGCCCAGAGATCTGTTGTATTCTGTAACTGTTTAAAAATTGATTTTTTTTTTAATTATTAATATTATATTTTAATATGAAAGAGTACAGATAGGAAAGAATACAGATAGATTTATCTCATGATCTGGAGCTTAGAAAACTGTACCAGTGTGGCTCTTCATTTTCTTGTAACCTACTATTACTGATGCTCTTCTGCATTAGCAGCACCTCCATATGCTTCTGGCACCTGCTGTTTCTGTTCTTCAGGCAGCCTGCCACTCCTGTTAATAGCAAATTGGATGTCTTTTTTCTACGGGGTTTTAGCCGAACCATAATTTGTGGGATTATTCTAAAATCCTCTGGCCACTGTAATGTAGAAGGTCAGACCAGATGATGATAACGGTCTGTTCTGGCCATAAAAGTCATTTGAGTCTATCTGGAGGTCAGATGTGTTAATCTCCTTCAGTTCTGTTGCTGGCTCATGTTATAGCTCTTGCAAACCAGAACTATGTTGGCTTTCTTTACATGGGGGTGGGAAAAATCACTGTATAGAAAATTTGGTATCTGGGTATCTTAGTTGTTTCTCCACTCTGTTTTGTGACTAGTTTATCCCTGTTAATGGGCTGGTCCAGAATACATAGTTTATGCAGTTAGTATTCTGCTTTTAATCACAAGCTGTCAAAGGACATGGACAAATCCCATTTCAGAGAGCTTTTTTGATCATGGATAATTTTTTAGTATTTCACTCCTTCCTCTCTAGATAGCCCCTCATTCCTGAGGTATCTTAAGGGAATATTCTTCTTTTGGGTCTCTCCTAATAGTAAATAAATTCTTTCAGGAGGAAAGTATAGGAGCCAACCTCTTAATTTTCAACAGTATAATTGGTTTAGGTAGATGATTTTTATTTTTTTTTTTTTTTTTATTCATAGTACCCATGCCATTTTTATTCAAAAAGAAAGAAATAGACAGTAGACTGCAAATAGTTCACTTGTCCTTATTACAGTAACTTGGTCATATGAGATTCTAGGATTACTTTTTTTGTGAGTGTCAGGAAAGATGGAAACTTCTTCCTCAAAAATTTGAGGCTCCTGATTACACTCAAAAACCTTCATCTGAGACATGGGCATCATACCTGCTAGTGATAGAGGAGTTAGGTCTTGGGGTTATCTGTACCTTGTCACTGTTGGGAGGACTGCTGATACCATGCTTATGTCAGTGGACCAGCAGAGGACATACAGGATGAAATCGTGCATTTAAGGGCAGTGATTCTTTGGAGATGTGCAGCACAGGAAAGATGTGCTGCCCAGTGCTGTTTTAGCTCCTCCAAGACAAAGCTGAGTAAGGAAAGCCAGGTGAGGACAGGGGCTAAACCTGAATGTCTCCAGGTGGTAAATGTTTCTAGGGTAGGAGCTTCCTAGGTGCTTCTATGGATGTGTAAAGATAAAATATTTTCTTGTAGGGCAATCATATTCCTCCCTGAAACCAGACTGATGTACAGCAAAGCAATGTAATCACTTCAGCCTAATGCCTGTTGCAGAAGCTTGTAGCTCTATTTTGATCCTGACACAAATCATTTCACAGCACACTTAGAACTATTTATCCTGTTCCTATTACTTTGACATAGCAATGCAGACCTCAGATACTCATGTTAAGGACTCTTTACGTGACTCTTTTTCTAATCTAGAATAAATCCATATACTCACAGTCACTCTGGCTTTTCCACCTTTAAAAAAGGCCATTCCTTCATCAACATTTGGGCATATCTAAAAGCTAACATCACTAACATTTTGTAAATGCTAATTGCAATGAGGAGTGCTGAGGAACAGCCTTCATATAAATCTGTGGTGCAGTAAATTTCCCTGGTAGCAGTATTCAAAAAAGTAGGAAGATAGGTAGGAGTTGTTGTTACGCTTGGATCTGTAAGTTATGCCTTGCCTTCTGAGAAGTGTCAACTTAATTGAAGTGCTGTCAAGGAGGGAGGTTTTATGTCCCTTAAACAGATAGAAATCCTTCTCTGTTACAAATAAAATGGTTCTAATATT
Organism: Chloroceryle aenea; assembly: GCA_013399075.1. Lineage (NCBI taxonomy): Eukaryota > Metazoa > Chordata > Aves > Coraciiformes > Cerylidae > Chloroceryle > Chloroceryle aenea. The sequence continues at coordinate 252,648 of VWZY01011388.1, read as the reverse complement.
TACTCCTTCAAAATCAATGGAAAGCCCGAACCTTTCTTACAGACTTTAAGGGGAATGCATCTTTTGTACCTGGCATTCATCTCAGTTAACTTATACAAATTAAAAATCTTAATTTTATTATCTTTATAACAGGCTTTATGCAGACCACAAGTGAAATACTTGAATGAATTGTGAAGGTGGAAAGAAGTTTTGTCACAAAAAAAGCTGCCTGCATTTTAATGTGTGTTTGCAAAGGGGTCGAAACTAAATAAATGTTGAATTGACTTGTTCTGCCTCTTCCTTTCTTTCCAGACTGTATTTCTGAAAGTGGAATTGGATGCAATTCTAAAAGGAGAACATGTTTACCCGCTCCATGTCCTAATACGAGTAACATCAGCCTATGGAATATACTGAGAAATAACATAGGAAAGGATCTATCCAAAGTGGCCATGCCTGTTGAATTAAATGAGCCACTTAACACCCTTCAGCGTCTCTGTGAGGAGCTGGAGTACAGCGAGCTACTAGATAAAGCAGCGCATACGCCTGACCCATTTGAACGGATGGTAAATACCCTGAATACTTGGTAACATCCATTATAATTAGAATAGATTAAATATAAAAACAGTCTGCCAAAGAAATGAAAATACTCTGTTCCATTTTTCATTTTTTTCCCAGCTGAGAGAAGCAGACTCTCTAAATATGTCTGTACATAGGTACCCACTTTTTTCACTCTTCTGCATAATTCCTGTTGCTTTGTAAGGAAGCGTCAAGTATCTTGCTGTCCTGCAAGGTTAAACAAAGAAGTAGCTTAGTTCTGGTTTGCAATTTTTACTCTGTAAAATTAAAAAATTACATCAAAAAGGAAGGGGGAGTTGAACTAATATACTTCCCTCGAGTTTGAAAGTTACAACATATGCTGGGTTTGTTTTTTGTTTAAGGGTGTCTAATCTGGTACCACATGTGTGCGGAGGGGATGCTGGGCCTTCCAGGCCTGTGCTGCTGTGGTATCTTTATATTAACAAAAGGAGCTCCATTTGTCTTACTACCTGCTTTTGTGAAGATTTGGAGTTGATCCAAAATGTCCAGGATCTCAAACACTGGTCCATGTGAATGCACGTTTGGTACAATAGTGGTGTCATCATCTGCCATTGCAGAACCCTGAATTCAGCATTTGGTAGAAGAATAAGAGAAAAATGTATTTCAGTTGTTCTGCTTCCAGATGCACAAGAGCTACTTAATATATTAACCTGTAATTCCTCGATTAAAAGCTCCCTTCTTAAATGGAAGCTATAGATTGGCCCTTAACTGAATTAGACCTTTTCAACTCAATATATCTTATCTTAAAATGAAGTTATGGAAATAGTTGAGTTATAAATACTATTTGAAAAGCCTCGTCCTCCACTGTGACCCTCTGCTCTCAAGACCGAGGGTGTGGCTATTAACTGTGGTTTTCAGTGCATAGCTTTTTTTGTTCTCTTGAGAATATATGTTGAAAGAACGGGAAAGGAGAAGTAGTTGTTCATATGGGACTGAGAAGAAACCTTTTCCGTCCTTCCCACATTGAAGGATCTGGAAATTGCCTCAGAATGGAGCATTCATGAGGCCAATTAATCCTAGCAGTAGCATAGTAATTTCAGGAGCTCATAAAAGAGAAATTCTGAAGTGGATTCACTTTCTGAAATTGTCAAACGAGAGCATCTACATTTTCACAAGATGAAGAAAAGGAATTAAAAGGCAGAAAAATGGTACAAAAAAAGACCTAAATTGAACAACCCAAAATTGTAATTCCTCAGGTATATGGGAGGAATTATGTTTGAGTTGACTGCAAAAATTTGGAAGTGTTACCTGTGTCTCAGTCATAATCAAGAACAGTTTCATGTTTAGGTAACAGAGCACAGATAAAAGGCAATTCAATTCAAACTGCATTAGAAATAGCAAACGGTGAAAAGTCATCCAAGGCTTCCTGTGCCACATTTAGGAAAAACATAGTTGGTAGATCCATAGAATCACAGACCATAACTATAAAAGCCAGTTAGAATACAAAATCTAGCAGTGGATTTTTTTTAAGGTTACTGCTTTGAACTGTGTATGCTAAACTATGCTAAGCTGAATGCAAAGCTATTTCAAACAGTTTTCAGAAATGCTGTTTTCAGTTGGTGAAATTGGCAGTTTGACCCAAATAATTCCATCCCTGGACCCTTGAATGGCTCTCTGAAAACTGAATAATGCTCTAATGTGGGAGGAGCTAGTGCTTAACGTGCAGGAGGCATGCACGTAGTCTGCAAGTGATGGGAAAAATGCAGAATCTGATGTCAAGATAAGACTCCCTCCTCTGTTAAACTGGAATATATAGCAAAAATTATGCATGGCTGTGGTTAATTAACTAATCAAAATTCCACATATGTTATTCCCAGGTGTACATAGCTGCATTTGCAGTCTCTGCATACGCATCCAGTTACTACCGAGCTGGAAGCAAACCATTTAATCCTGTGCTTGGAGAAACCTATGAATGTATTCGTGAAGATAAGGGTTTCCAGTTCTTTGCAGAACAGGTACTGTATGCTGCAACCCTTAGATTTGCTACTTGATACACTGCTTAATTCTAAATGCATGGCTGAAATCCTCTGGAATTAATGGCAAAATGCAAAATTGCTTCATATAACCTGAGCCCAGCTAATCTCAAGGGATTTTGCAGAATTCTAAATGATGAAACTTGATTTTGAAGAAAGTCTGCTAACTCTGGGATGGAATGTGACAACATTCCATGTGAATCTAATCTAAAGTTTATGTAACGTATCTGGTTCTTCCTCATGTTACTTGTGTTCCAAGATCGTGTATAGAGCACTGCAGTTTCCAGTCTAATGTCAAACTGGAGTAACAAAATGGTGACTAAAGGTTGGTAGTGACTAATGTTAGACTGAATTAAAGGGAGAGATTTTCTTACAAATATTGGATGAGTACAAAAGCTACTTTTTCTAAAGAGGACATTTAATACATGAGGCAGCTTGGCCTGTTAACTATTGTTCTAATACATGCAATAAGTGACATGAGTTTACAAAGTGCTAAAGTTACTAATAGTATGGGCTGGAGGAATATTAGGAAGGGAGGGCAGCATAGAGGAAAGAAATTTCATTCAGTTTGCAAGCATTAAATATTTCTCTTTGCATCAAGAGCTGTTGTTTATTGCTTCTGCAAGCATTTTGATGCTTACTCTAGATAACTTGTTAGTGCAGATAATATGTAATCCATGGAGTAGATAGGAAAAGAATGTATAAAATAACAGAGATTCTGTTCTATTACTAGAATGAGTTTAGAATAACTCCACTTAACACCATGACCTTGCCCTAGAATTATTAACAGTTTAAGTGAGAGCTAAGTTTAACCCATGAATTAGAGTGACATCTGGGGTTAATCTGTGTGCAGTATGTGAGAGAGAAGAGTGTTGCTCTTGGTGGATTAGCTCATAGCTGAGAGTAATTAGTATTTTTTCTCTTTCTCTTTTTTTTTTTAATATAATAAATAACTGAATGGCTGCAGAAAAAATGCTTGATAGCAGATTAGCAAAAAGAGTAACAATGAGGAAAGTAATGAGCCATGTAGGTGATTAAGAAATTCAAATTCATAGTGGGAAATAGCATTTCGACTTGAAAATAAAGTTGCTTTTATCAAAAGAACAGTAAGTGTTCCACATTGAAGAGTTGGTCCTGGTCAGCTGTTAGCCATGTTCACCCAGAAGGGCGAATTGACAGCCAGAGAGGAGCAGCTGCTTTCACTGTGTGCAGTTACTTTATTATTTCCTATTTCCTTTCAGTGGTCTACACTGTGTATGTGATTATTTGCTCATAGTCCTTGCTTTGCTATTTTGGTGGTCAGCCTTATTCATGTATGTGCTATTAGCCAAAGCTGACAAAAGGCAGTGTACGTGGTTAGGTTTGTGCTGGAAGCACCTGGGGTGTCACTACTGCAGTAGCAGGGGTTGCTAGATAGAATTTCATGGCTTCATTTGTCCACATGTGGCCCTCTCAGAGATACTGATCACTTTCTCCTCCATCATAGACAGGGTTTTATGAGTATTTACTGTACAGAAGAATTTGGCCCTTTTTTATTACTATTTTTGTCTGTATGCTCAAAGTGCAGCTTCTGTTAATGCATGAAGAGGTTTTAAGGGTAAATGTAGTTATCAGTGCAAAGACAATGTACAAAATATATAGTTAGATTTTTTGATCCATGAATGAAATTCATAGGCCTTTTAAAATAAGTGATTCCCATTTCTTTCAACGCTTCTTAGATCTCATTACCTTATTAATTTCCTTGGCTTCCCCTTTTAGGACACAACTGCAAAAGGAAAGTAAATGTTCAAACTGTAAATGCCATATGTGAATGAAAAATGAAGGGGAAAAAAATTTTTTAATAACCAAACAAAAATTACTGTTCAAGTGTTAATATGTCCATCTGTTTGTTTGTTTGTTTTTCCCCTTTAATGTCTTGCTATTAGGTCAGTCACCATCCACCTATTTCTGCATGCCATGCTGAATCTGTGAATTTTGCTTTTTGGCAAGGTAACTCTTCAGTCATTCATTTACTTTTACAGTGTTCTTAATATTTTCATTGTACATCAAATGTGAAATATACAGAAACTGGGAAAAGGTGAAATGCCCTCCTCAAATTGTATTAGAATGGATTTGAGAATTGCTAAACTATACTTAGTTGCATGTTTCTTTCTTGGATGTTCTGCCATTATAAAGATGTTCCAACTTTTTTTTTAAAAAAAACACATTAATTGATTATTCTTTTCACGTGCAAGTATCTTCATTTCCTTAAAGTCAGGTTTGTTTTGGTGGGATGGGAGTTCTTCAGTGAAGAGGTGGTGTATCTCAAGCTATTTATAAAACAAGCAATGTAGAACACAGCTTGATAAACTACTGGTTAAATCCTGAGCCTCAGCAGAACTTGTAAACCCATTCTGAAAATAATTTACAAAAATTAGCAAGGATAAATATACTTTGTCTTTCCTGCTGGCTGGCGTTACTACAGTTTGAAAGATTTCATGCTATTTGACTACTAACAATATGTTTCAAAAGATGTGTGGTGGAGCTTCATTTGCTGTGTAATGCTGGCGGAGATAAAGCCACTCAAAGTATCTATGTGGTTACATGTTTTTGGAGTGTACACAGAACTTAACAATGCCTTTTAACTCAGTTAAAATCTTTCACCTAGAAGTTTGTCAATTCACAGTGTAGCTATATTATAACCTTTAATTCTGCTATTATTGACTCTGCTGGCCTGAGTGTAGTTATGACAGATGAAGCTGTACTGAACAGAAATTGGAACTCCTGGGTTTCATTATCCAATATAATTCTTGCTTTGTAAACAAATACACAGACAAGAGTCCTTTTGTTCTTAGCCAAAAAGCAGAGATGACCAAAAATGTATTCAATAACTGAAAACTATATAAATAAGACTAGATAGCAGTCTGTCTTAATAAAACCCGATGGGACTAATTTGTTTAACAGATCTTGACAACAATTATCACTCAAATTTGCATTTAGAAAACAAAGCTCTTCTGTAAAGATATGAGCTGAGAATTCGATAAATGAGAGTGTCTGAGATTGGTTTTGATGAGCAGAGGAGACTCAGTCGGGGTACTGCAGGGTTTTGGGGGTTGGTTTGGTTTTAAATGTGGCTAGCTGAGATTATGGGAGATACAAAAAAATATTTTTTCCAGTGCAAAGGCAGTTTGTAAATACTGTGGCCTCTTGTTACTGGGCTATATTAATTTATGTGGAAAGACTAGCATCAAGTTAATCATAAAGGTGGCTTGCCAGTAAGTTCTTACTGGGTGCAAAGATCTTTTTATTTCATACATTATCTCCTCAGCCAAAAAGGAGACACTCCTCAGCAACATTGCTAGAGTAATGCTGTCATCCCACCAGATACTGGCTTTTGTTCATCTGTTTCAACATGAAGAAATCTCTTGATCATCTCTAGTGAACCAGGCTTTTGATAGGGACAGTTATTTTGGAAATTGTTTGCTCTGACTTGGGAAGCTTACTCTGTTTTTTGCAAAGGGCTTTGGAGACATGAGCAATGGAAATGCAGAAAAGAAAGTTCCAGCTATTGCAGCATCTGCACCTGAAGTAGCCTGAGCACAGCTTTGAAATAACACTTCACTTTCCTACGCTCTCCTAAAATTTTTGCATGATCAAGTTGCACACTGGTTCCCGAGATGTTTCCCACATCCTGATCTCTGTGGTACAGCTTTGCCATTTATGAGAACATAGAACATAACACAGTCTGATAATGCATTTTAACTGTTAAACTCAGCAGGGTGTGCCTTTGCTCTTTCTCTTTCAACTCTCTGCAGAAGAGAGAAAGCTTGTACAGAATTCAGCGCAACATCATCACACTCAAGGTAGTTTTGTATCTCGTATTGTGCAGTATAGGAATAACAGTGGAACTGCTGTCACTAAATATGCTGGCCCGGCATCAAACTTCAAAACCAAAAAAGCCAAAAGATCCTTCTCTCAAGTGATAGGAAAAGGATAATTTTTTCCACAAGGAATTTTGCCCTGTCCCTCATTCCAGACTTTGCAATGGTAGGCAGCTTGGCGTGGCACAGTCCTATCACTTGGGAGATCTGTAATCTCCTAACTACAGTTTGAGCATCTGTCTCACTGCCAGCACAACAGCTTCCCCCCACAATTGCACAGGAAACAGTGCTTGGGGTTTCCTTTTGTTAGTACTAGCATCTTTCTGAGGCTAGAGATTAAGTTCTTCCCTCCTTTTCAGACTGGGCAGGGAATGGAGTTCCTACTGTCGAGTACAGCAAGGATACTATTCCTCTGAGCTCTGAAGTTACTATGACAGTTACTGCCTGGTTGTCTAGCCTAATTTAACTCCACCTCTTCTGCCATGTTTCTCTGTCTATGCTTCTTTCTCTTCCAGGTTTGTTTGTTTTGTTTGTTCCTCAAATTTGGCTAAACTTTCATGGAAGAAATCTATTTTTGGAGAAATGACATGAGATGTGCTCACACCTTTCTGTGATTCAGACAAGATTTTAGAAGGCCAGTTAAACTCACAGAGGAAGTTGGACTAAATCCCTCTGCAATTTTGTCCTTTGAAATGTTCTCTTGCTTCTTCACTGGGGATGTTCTAAGTTGTATTTTTGTATTTGAAATTCTGCTTTTGTTTTGGAAATGTCTGCATTCATTTACTAGTAACTGAACTGCAGTGAAATTTTTGCTGTCTGTAGCTTATTCATATTATCTTTTGAAAAAGTCTGAGAGAACACTTTAAACCTCTGTTACTTTGCTATTTAAATAACCTGCAATGTATTAAAAAGAAAAAGCAACCAAACCATGTTTGATGGTCCACAGCATTCTTTGAACACTTTTAAGATGTTGCATTTTGTTATTTTGCATTTCTTGAAAATAAAGTGAATCCCAGGAATAGACTGACTCACCCATTCCTATGACTAAACCTGTCTGTTTTTTGTTCTCTTCCTGTTTCAGATATAAGATGGAAAAACAAATTCTGGGGAAAGTCCATGGAAATTGTTCCAGTTGGTACAACACATGTAACAATTCCAGCGTAAGTGCTGCAGTCTTGCATTGCTGCTCACGTACAGGCACGGACATGCCTTGTGCCTGCACGCACAGCTATGCTGTGCCGGAACAAGCTATGCTGTGCCCTCTTAAACCTTTGGAGGAGTTGGTGATTATGATTTAGTTTAAAAAGAAAGAGAGGAGAGGGGGAGAAAAAAAAACAGCTCATGGTTTGGAAAAACTGCACAGTAGAGTTAGTTGTAATTTATTTTATTTCATTTTTTTACCTTTGAATATGGATTTGGGGGAGGGGCTGTTGTTGTTCCTATCTATGTTTGTACGGACTCTAACACCATGGAGTCCTGGTCTTTAGGTGAGCGCAACAACCTTGATTACTGCATAAATAATTATTGTAAGTGATAAATAGAACCAGTTGCCTATCTGGTGTTTACTAGCCAAGGAAGTAAGCAGCCACTGTAGTTAAATGAGTATTGATTAATTTATTTTTTTCATAAAAATCTGAAGTGTTCTTATGCTGGTTGGTCAGAATGCCTGTTACAGATCAACAATTAGGATCACCTGAAGTTTGGACTATATCCATCATGTTTGCAGAACCAGAGGTTTAAAGGTTGAGTAGTGTTCCAATCAGTTCTGTTTTCCAAAGAGAGTCTACACAATTAATTATTCTGCTATCTGGAAGAAAGAAAATAAAAACAAATATAACTCAAGAACCTAGTACTTGACTAAGTGACTCAGCCTGCCTTGTTCTTTTAAATGGGTAAAATTATGATATAGTAAGATAGTATCCAAGAGAGATGTGTTCATAGTAGCTTGCCTAAGCTGTGGAGTGAAACATCTTTAGGTTTTGAGTGGGGATTCAGAGGCAAGGTAAGATTAAGGCCATAGATTAGGGTTTATGGTGGGCTGATGAACTGGAAAATAATCTGATTCATACGTGGTCTCCACAAACTGTTTTGTGTCCCTGTGTATCAGATATAGAATTGGATACAAAAGGGTATTGAGGTTATAGGTAAAAATGAAGCAAGGTTCTGTAAAGTAAAGGTTCTCTTTAGAGCAAACGCAGTGTTTTTAGCAGGCATGATAGAGCCTGAGACCTGCAGGTAAGGGCAAGAAAATAAGGTGCTGTGGGGTAAATTGGCCACCTATCTGCTAGTCTGTAGAAACTGTCCTTGTGCATACTCTTCCAGTGCAGCGAGTGAAAGCAAGTGATTAAGGAGAGGTAAAGAAAGATTCTAATATACTCATGGGATGTGTGTGAGGCAGTTGCTATGGGGAAACTGATGCTTTGTAAGTTTATCTCTTACCTTACCAGTAGCAACTTGACTATCAATAGCCAGAAGAAACTGTAGAATATGTATCTTCATAAAACATTCATTTTCTTGAAGTTTGATAAAGCTGATATATAAGAACACCTACTTATTTCATTTAAAAAATAATGTTCTATTACCTATTGGTATTTGTTCATGTTTCCCTGTCTGCTGTCCATCAGTATGCATCTGCATCTGGTGAAAACTTTTGCTCTTGCATGAAGCCCACACATAGGTTCAGTGCTGAGATCTTGAGCCAAGCTCATTCTACTCAATAAGTTTTTTGATGACTCCAGTGGCCCATGTCCTTGTGGTTTTAGTTGCCACTGTGTTACCAGCTGTGAAATGGGCATTTCAGCCATCACTTTTGGAAACTTTCAACTGGCAAAGAGAATAAAGTAAACAAAGAAAAACTAAATTTAGGACCCAAGTTTATAGTAGCAGTGAAAAGGGTTTTCTGGGAGATAGGATTGTTTTCATAGGGTTTGCTTTTGACAAGGTGTGGGACAAGATGATGAGGCATTGCAGGGAAAAAAAAAGTTTTGATGGGTTTTCTCTAATTAAGATCTTTGTTGGCTTTTTTAATTATTATTCTTTATTTTCCACAAGTTTATGAGCTCACTTGACCATGGCATGAGATTTTTCTTATGTGTATTTCTCATACAGTTTCAAAGACCATTTTGCATGGAACAAGGTGACATCTTGCATCCATAACATCTTAAGTGGGCAAAGATGGATTGAACACTACGGAGAGATCATCATGAAAAATCTTAATGATGACACTTGCCACTGCAAACTGACTTTTATAAAGGTAACCACAGCAGTGTTGGCAGTGCTTTTTCTAACAGTCAGAGCAGTGGGTGGATGCTGTCTGCTGAAGCTTAGAATGATGGCTTACAACCTGTATTTTCCTCTAGTTCTCTTGTAATTACCTGGGATTCTTTCAGAAACTCTGAAGGAACTGCCGCTCACTAGGTTAGTCAGACAAGAAAGAGAAGTAACGGCTTTGTGAGGTGATTCCTCTGGAGATGCAGAGAAGTATGAGTGTCATCATGGTTTAGGGTCAGGGCAGCCTGCTAGACCTGTAACAGATGCTCTCTGTTAACCCCCCTCCCTCCCCAAAGGGGAAGAGAAAGGGAATAAGAGATAGAGATGTATTGATTAGATAAGGGAACAGCTTTAATGAAAATGGAAGTAATAATAATAAAAATTGAATATATACAAATATATACAACACAGGTATCAAACCCAACACCCCCCATCACTGTCACCACTGATGCCATGGAGCAGACACTGGGAGAATCCCAGACTGGGCCCAGTGGCTCCTGTGTTCAGGAGCTGGATTCTGATACTGGATTCAGCACACAGGTCAGGATCAAAGGCATAATGGTGAGAGTCCTCCTCGTATGCCAGCCACAGAAGAGGCAAGAATCACTTGCTCTTTTTGAACCTCATGAGGTTTACCTGAGCCCACCTCTCCAGCTTGTTCTAGGTCCTTCTGGATGACATCCCATAACTCTGGTGNGGGAGGTGTTGAGAGAGAGGTTGCTACTGAAGACTGAAGAGGCAAAAAATAAAATCATTGCAAACCTCAGCCTTCTCTTCATCTGTTGCTGCTAGCTCCCTGTTCTTGTTCTTCAGGGGGGTATGTTTTCTTTCACCTTCCTTTTTTCATTGATGTACCCATAGAGCCCTTCTTGTTATTTTTTGTGTCCATTGCCAAGTTCAGCTCCAACCGTGCCTTGGCCTTCCTGACCTCACGCCTACACACTCGGGCAGCATCCTTGTACTCTTCCCAGGATACCTGTCCCTGTTTACACTGCCTGTGCAGCTCATACTCACTTTTTAGCTTGACCAGCAGGTCATGACTCAGCCATGCTGGTCTCTTCCCTTTCTTGCTTGATTTCTTACACTTAGGGATCAAGAGTTCTTGCATTCTATGAAAAGTGTCTGCCAGCTTTGTTCTGCTCCCTTGTCCCTGAAGACAATTTCCCAGGGTGCCCTGTTAATTAACTCCTTGAAGAGCTGAATGTTTGACTTTCTGAAATTCAGGGCCCTGACTCTACTCCTTGACTGATTTGTGACCCTTAGTAATGCAAATTCCACCAGTGCATGGTCGCTGCTGCCCAGGCTGCCTCCAGTCCAAGCTCCCTTCCAACCCCTAACACCCTGTGATACCTGTGAAATATGATGAAAAACCTACCCTGTGTTTGATGAGAGAGGTAGGCACAAGATGTCTACTGACAGTGGTTTACCATATGCCTTCTGCTAACCCATTGGCTTGTGCTGTGGTTGCATTCATTCACCAACTGTAGAACCAGTGCTTATGCAGGGTGCTTCACCCAATGCTCTTTTCTAGACCTTTGCAAGTACTTGGAGGAGTTTAAGTGAAAGGTTGTGATGTTACTCAAAGCTTTTCCTTCAGTAGAAGATGTCAAGATAGGGCTTCCTCAGGAAGTGGTCTTATAACAGAAATTAAAATTAGGTTTTGGCAATAGATTACTTCCTAGTAAAGGCAAATTATTGAAAACATAAAACAATGCCACAATTTCTAAGCTGAGAAATAGTTTTGCAAAGCATGCTAGGGGACTTACCTTAATCTGCATTTTCTGTATCTGATTTGGGGAAAAAGGTTGTGCTTTACAGAGAAACAGACTGTACAGATACAAGCAAAGTATTTCAGCGCACTTACACAGCATAACATGCTCAGCAGCAAAAGAAAAGTTTCCTTCTCTTGTTTTCCAGAATACTTTGTGCTTTCTAAGAAGCATTAGGGTGATTATTTTTTTATTTTTTATTGTTATTTTATTATTGTGATTTTTTTTTTTAAATTTCTATTTTCAAATACTTAGTTGAAAGTACTGTAATGTATTTGCAGAGTTGCAGTGGATGTTTAGAGTTCAAATTTTATAGACTGAGTGCCTGCAGATCTTACACCTCTGATAGTGTAAATTGTCTAAAGTGGAGATTACAGTTCCTTCTCTTACTCCTCTGCAAATCTGGGGAAGAGGCAGATAATGTGAGTCAGTGTTACCTGCCAAACTTCAAAGTCAGCTATGCCTCACCTAGCACTGCCCCTAAAAACAAAAGTAAAAAACCAAACCAAATATAAATATTTTGATAAGCTAATTAATAGTACTAACAGCAGCTGTTTGCATATAATATTGTAATGCACACCTAAATGAGTGGTTTTCATTTCAGAAAACCTCTCTGCAGCATAGTGCTACTGACATGGCAAAATCACTCACGCTTGATCTCTTAAGCACCCTTTTTCCCCTTGTTCCTTTTAACTTTAGGCCAAGTATTGGAATCCAAATGCACATGAAATTGAAGGCAGTGTCATGGATAAAAGTGGGAAAGTTGTGCATCGACTCTTTGGGAAATGGCATGAAAGTTTATACTGTGGGACAGCTTCATCTTCAAACTGCATATGGAGAGCAAGTTAGTGATCAGAAGCTTCTGTACAGAACTTAAGATCTGCTTGAGAATATGCTTAGTATTTTTATCTGTTTATTAGGCTGCAACTTCATGTTATTTCTATGTGGAATATTACACTTTTGTCAAGCATTTATAATTTTGACCAGAAGAATACATTATTTAAGCTAAATAATATGGGGAACTTAATCCCATGTCTTCCTGCATTTTCTTCATTCTCCCTCATTTTCATATTTGAGCACAAAGTGGATATTGAGGACTACAAAGGGGCGGGGGGGGAATGGGGAGACGCAATGACAGCCCCCCCCCCTTTTTTTGTAGAGAAGTGTTGTGTATTTCATGTATTAAACATTGGAGGATAGCCCACAACGCTCAGTTCTCTAGTGACAGCCATATCTGAACTTCTCTGAAATTTGTGGGGTTTTGTCTCCTCTAGTTTGAAAAAGGACCACAATAACTGCATGGCCATCATCACAGTTGTCCTCAGATTCAACTGAGAGAACAGAAATCTGTTTGGTTACAGGGTATTTCTCAAAGGGGATGTTGGTTGTCTTTTGTTACATTAGTAAAAAACTGCTCCCTCAGAATTGAGACCATGGTTCAGAGATGAACAAGTGACTGAGGGCAGCTTGGAATTGTCCTTCTAAAGGTGATAGTATTTAACTGGAATTCTGAAATTCCTCTCTTCTTATGTAGATCCGATGCCTAAAGATTATGAACAGTGGTATGGATTTACTCAATTTGCACTGGAGTTAAATGAACTGGACCTGCAAACTAGGTTGTTACTTCCATCCACTGATACACGTTTTAGGCCAGACCAAAGGTAAGAAGCTTTAAGTCTTACATATTTTCCTCAAATACTACTTAATCATCTGTACACTTAGTTTACGTCAAGCTCAGACTATTTTGTGTAGATACCTGCAGTGTGTTTCTGTTTCTATGTTAATGTACATCTGAAACAGATGTTTCAGTTGCTTACCAAGGGATAATCTAGTTGTTACGGGCTAGTGTTTCCTAAAATTGGTTTCTGGCTGCTTCTAGATAGCTGCCTTTCCAAAGATGTTAAAACTTCAATACTTCAGGTACTGGATGTTGAGCATACTGTGTTTGAACAGCTGAAAACTGAGACACTTGAAATTTCTTTCTGCCTTGGAATTTCTCCTATTGCTAACTTCCAAGTAAAATAATACAATCTAATGATGACTCTGAGCTCATTATAAGACTTACTTTTCCTTAAGGAAAGTAGTGCAAGAGCACCAACATGCCCTTTGATAGTGCAGTTTTCTGCAGATGTAGCTGTTTACCTTTTAAACACTGTGAGCTGCCCACTGTAAAGATTAGATTCTGGGCTCTAGAGGACCTGGCAAGGACTGGGGACAGGAAAACCAGTTGTATTTCTTATCACTACTGGTGCTACAGGTTTCTAGAAGAAGGCAATATTGAAGGAGCTGAAATGCAAAAGCAGAGGATTGAGCAGCTACAGAGAGAACGACGAAAGGTCCTGGAAGAAAACAATCTAGAGCATCAGCCTAGATTTTTCAGGTACTATATAACAATTAACATATAACTTACTGAAATTCTTACTATAGATCTACTTCTAAAATGCCATAGGTCAGGCTCCAATTTTTTCTCCTAGGTTTATTCTGTATTCTTGAGTTTTGTAATTTGGCAATATAGAACACTCCAGACTCAGTTAAAACTCAGGATTATGTATTGGTTTTTTGTTAGTGCATCCCTGAATTTCTAAAGTTTTGGCCTTGAAGATAATTGATATTTAGTCTACAGTTGAATTTACATGATTGAATTTTGCATTTCTGATTCTTTCAGGCTAGGTGCAGTAGCTGGATTTAGCTTAACTACTTCTGCTGAATTCAGTGAGACTGCCTGGTTGAGAAGTGTGCAGAGTTAGAACCTTTTATTTCCAGAGTTGTTTTTGAACACGTTTCCCCTATTTTACGGGGAGAGAATTATCATTCAGAGGGCAGCTTATTCTCCCTGTTGTAAATAAATTAACAGGAGGCTTCAGCCATCAAAGGATAAAAACGAATGCTAGTGAGGATATGGCCTTTTGACCTCCCAGCCTCTTGTTCTCTTGCAATGGAAGAGTTGGAGCCATGGTGAACATTGTATGGCCCTTTGTATCACAGTTAGTAGATCTGAGATCCTAATTTTTTTTTTCCCTGATGGATAGGTACTATACTTCTGAGGAATGGAGAAATGTTTAAAATAGGTGCAAATATGTACAAAAAGGGAATGGCTCAGACCACTGTATGTCTGGCAGGCTGGTGAGCTAACTCATCACACATCAATCACACTTAATAAAGAGAAGCTAATGTTGCTTCCAGCAAGATAGAGGCAAAGTTTAATACTTGGTAGTTGTATATTCACAATGAGAATTAAGAATAAAGATGAGGATTTGAATCTACAAATTTGTAGATTGAGATTTGTGCTGTAGCTTTAAATAGGATAAATAATATTATTACTATATAGCAAAACTGTTCTCCAGTGTTAGATTAGATATGCATTAGGCATTTCTGTCTTCAAGTCACAAGCCTTGATTTACCTAAAACAATAATTAGCTGTTGTGCTGAAAATTTCTTCTGGGTATGGTACCTAGTGCAAGGAGTCTTGCCTTTTGACTGTGGTGAGACATCTCTGATGGGGTAAAAGGATGGTCTGCACTCAAAGCTGCCTCTGAGACCCTGAAATGAACCTGGACTGTAATTTTAGTGCTAAGCACTGGCGAATGAAATCAGTGTTGATCTCAGGTGAGCACTAGGCTACTGAGGTGCATCTCCAAGGATCAGTGCAGGCATGCCATTGTGACTCAACTACATTGCCTTGTTTGAGACTGTACTCTGTTGCACAGCATCTGGCTTGTGGGCTGGATTAGGTGTCTGCATAGTGTTACATTGCGTTAGACAGCACATGTACGGAAAATAGAAGCTTTATGTTTAAAGCCTTTGTTTAATCTTTGATAGGAAATCCAGTGATGACTCCTGGGTGAGCAATGGAACCTACATGGACCTGAGAAAAGAACCTGGTTTTTCCAAACTGGACAATCCTGTCCTCTGGTAAAAGAGGAGCTAAGTGAAGATATTCTGTGCTATATTCTCGAATCTAATTTAAAAGTGGTATATATAAAATATATCTCCATATATTCCCCTATATATATATATAAAAACACACACCCCACACACATATAATATATAAGTGTGAGGGGTGTGTTGACGTGTGCATATCTCCAGAACTGTGCTTGATTTAGAACCTGGTAATTTAATTTCCTTTACTCTGACTGTTGCAGTGATTGAATGTACAAATACCCCGACTTCTTTTTATAAAATATTTAATAAATGGTACTGAATGTTAACAGCAGGAGGGAAAAGAGGAGCTTTTACACTACTTTTCCAATGTGTAATAGTGACAGTTCTGTATTAACTTATGCCTTATTAAATTGCATTGGAGACAGTAGCATCAGCATCGGATAGCTGTGCTGACAAACCAGAGTGCAAGCCTTAGTAACTCAAACTGTAAGTAGGCTTCCACAGTTCAACGAGTAGTTCAGATGTCTCTGGGCTGGTATAAATTGCTAAAACAGATTATCAGCTGGTGCTGGAATCTGAGTATGATTTTTGCTGCCTGTAGAAAAGATTTAAATAAGCCTTTGTTTTGATTAGCTTTTTTTCTTAGCATTATGGAAGAGGTAGTGCTGAGCTTACATTAGTGGTTCTACTGCCTTATACAGAAACTGCACCTGGCTAAATGTATTGGTAGAAATTCAGGAAACGCCAAAATTTTCCACTGGGAAAAATTTCCACTTCATATTTATAGCCCCCAACTGGGCAGGAGGAGGAGATCCTTTGTATATACTGCTTGAGCACTGACTAGATGAAGCTCTCTCTTTTTCCAGTAAATAAGATAAATACAGAGCACGAAATCCTGTGCTTCCATAGCATCATTTGTTTTTATTAACCTAAAAATTGCAACAGTAAGACTTTCTAAAAAGTAAGCAAACTGATTATTTTAAGCTAGAAATTTTTTCTTAGTATTTTGATATTTTCTACCTCTTAAGAAAGAACATATTTAAGATCTTATATTTAAAATATGACCGTCTGCCTTATGGACAAGTGTATGGAGTCTTTGATCTTCCTCTGTTTGTTTATGTTCAGAGAAATATTCAAGTGTCTTGCACTAAATCAGTTGCATCCCTTTCCTGTAATTTTATACTTACAGCTAGGTCTGTGAAACTACTAAACCATAGTTCAGAAATTTAACAGGAAATAAATGTAGCAGAAGTTGCACTTTTGAATGAAGATGATTGAGATGGGCAGTATTTTTGTTTTTTGTTTTTTTTCCATCAAATCACAATGCCACAGTCATGAACAGAATAATTTGCATTCCTACCTATCTGTAACTCAGTCCTGACTCATAATTCTTCAGGTCTGTTCTAAGTGTCTGTTCTATGTGTCTGTGACTCTCTGATGACAATGTTATAGATCAATATCCTGTCACCACCACCTTTTCTTTTTCTTACATGTCACTTCAGGTACACAAAAGAAACCAAATTTTGTTGGCATATTAAACTGGCTTATGACTGGAAAAATTAGACATGCATGGATAAGGGAGACTTAGTAGCTTAGAAAAGTTTGTACTTACTGTGTACTGCTTTGTTCTGAAGAAAACCTATTAAAAATGGTCCATGTATTATATGTATCATGAAGGAAATACTATGAATGCTTCAATTTTAAACCAAATCTGTGATGTCAGATTAGATGTATATTTGAATTTTGTTTTCTGTTATCTTGAAGCCCCGTTGTCTTAGAGGCAGATGAATGCTTTTTTAGCATTTTTACTTTGCCCAAGCACTCTGCCTTCCTATTATTTCTGTAATTTATTACCAAAGAAGTTAGCATAATTCCTTCTATTTAATACATCTTATAAAGAGTTGACTAACACGCCAGCAGCTTACAAGTCAAGGTTCACATCAGTATAAAGACAAAAATCTGGACTTTGATTCCAAAGAAAATCTTAACCTTGGGGACTGTTTGGCTTTTCAAGGAAAGTGAAGATCTCTTCATGGTTTGTTCCCTTCCTTTGTTTTATTCTTTTATTAACTGTCAAAACTTGGCATAGAAATGAGTTGATATTTGTAATTATCATTGCTGGTAATTACCATTTATACTAAAAAAAACCAATTCATTTAACAACAACAAAAAAAAGACAATAGAGGAAATTTAAAAAAGAACTTTTAAGAAAGGGAGCAAAATTTGTGAAGGATGCATTTAACTTGTTCATTGTCATATTTGGCAGCTACTGTGATTACTGTCTGATCTGGTTGTTGGGTTTGTATTTTCTGTGTATGGATGGGATTTCCCCATACTTTGTCATATGAGCTAATAGTTGATAGCACCTGAAATTAAAGGTTTAGAGGCCAAAAGGCACAGTTAAAGTATTGTAATGTGTTAAAATCACCAGGTGTTAAATGAAACTAATCTCATATCAGGTGTTGGAGTCATGATACCTGAGAAATCAGACTGGCAGTGTTGCCTTATATCTCACAGTCTAAAATGTCTAAAATACATTTGATTAATGACAGGCATTGGGCTGAGTAGTGCCTTATATAAAATTTTCTTCAGTGAAATTCCCATATCAAGGAGGTAAACATCAGAATTTTACTATCATTTCGAGAAAAATAATGTCTTGAGAATAATCCAGGGCATTCCTTAAATACATGAAGCAAAATCATTGCTCCTTTTGTAAATCTCTGATGTGCATCTGCAAACACAATGTAAACAGTTGTGAATGATCCTCCAACCCCATGTTTCCAACTGCAGTACAGTTGTCCCTGCTTACTGTTGTACAAAAAAAAAATTGGCTTAGTTGTTAAACTTCTATCAACTGTATATTAAGAAGTGGAAGAAAATGATCTTGATGTTACTTCTGTGTATTTCTGCATAAAGATATATTCATCATTCACAAACCTTTATATACTCCATACAGTTATTCTTGGTAAAATATGAAACTTTGGTAATTTTCTTCCCCAAAACATTGGATGGGTTTAATGGGTGCAAAACTTCCATTAGCTTTCTGGAGTATAACTAAGACAGGTGTTGTTTTTAATAACTGAAACCAAGGGGCTTTTTTTCCCCCATTTCTACCCTGAATGGTGAAAAGAATGTATCAGGCAACTTACAGCTTCCTTTCATACACAGCAATGATCCCCAAGCTGTTTAGCTCAATGGATCAGTCTTAAAATTTCCTGATGACTATTGCCTGCTGTAACAGCTCTTTTATTTGATGGCTTAATATGATTTTGGAGGGCTGTTTGAGAAGCAGTCCTCTAGCACTGCCTCTCTTTGCGTATCCCTTCATAAAGTAACTTAGGTCACTATAAACTTAGGTCAAGATGATAGAGCAGCTCAGGCCTTTAGGTGTTAGAACACTAGCTCAGTTTTCAAATTCCATGACAAAGAAGTAAAAACCTCCATGGAAATAGTGTTCACAGAAGCAGAAATCCACAGCTCTACTTCCAGATTTGTACGCTTGACAGTTTCACATTTTGGTGTAAGTTTGGGATTATGAAGCAGCGTAACTTGTTTAGGAGACTGCTCTCGATAGCATGAAGTGCCCTTTAGACTGAGTGGAGCTGGAGTGTGCCATTAATCATTGCATTCCTTTCTTAATCTTCACTCTCTCAGATCTGCTTTATGTTTTAGCTTGCCAGCACTGATCTAATTCTTTTAGATGCTTTTTGAAATACAGATCCAGCAGAGTACTTAGGTTCTTATACAGAGTTTGGAGAATTAGATACATAGAAGGAAGAGCTAAAACTGACAAAGTTTTGAGAAACAAACATCCTAGAGATCAAGTACTTGAAGGTCCCAAAGCAGGATTGCTGGTTTCTTTTAAAAGCTGGCCCCTGAAGGAGGTGGTGGTTGCAAATATGGTCACCTTGTCATTTGGGAGTTTGCTGTTGAAGCCAGATCACTGTATAGAAAGGAACACAAATTCATGGGGACAGAATGTACAACCAGGGACAGTTTTGGGGCTGCACAAAGGTCCTGTGCTGGTCTCAAAAAAAATTCCCAAACAACAACCTAACAAAAAAGCTCACCCTTTCCTGTCCCCCCCACCTTCCCTCAGCTGTTTACAGTCCTGTATAGGTTTTCTATGTAGTACCTCGTATCCAAAAGTGTCCTGTTTTCTATCCTGAAGAACAGGAAAACAGTCCATTCTAACAGGCTTTTAAATGACAATTCATGTCTAAAAGCTGCCCCCCCCCGCCCTGCCCCTGATGGCAAACATGGCAAACAGGGCTTTCTTCCCACTTGCTCTGTAGCGTCAGACCACAGCCTGGTAAGGGTAGCATGCTATGGAAACATGCAGCTACATCTGCTCAGTATATTCCTAATAAATGTCCTTGCACCTGCTTTTGTGTAAATCTCTTCTCATGTCTCTAGATGACCAGCTTTGCACAGCAGGAAATATTCATAATATCTTATTTTGTTCAATATGGCTTTATTTTGTGTGCAGCTCATACAGAGCAGTCAAGCTGAAGAGGCATGCAAAATTTGGCCCATACTGCATGTATAATACAAAGAAAGATTAAATCCAACTTCTCCACATAACTGAATACATCTTGCAAGGGCTAGAGTCAGATGGTGCTATTCAAAGGAGTGAAGTTACAATGAAAGGGTTTTTTTTGGTTGTGTTTTCATTTCGTGGATTTTGCCTACTATAAATAAAATTCACTGTATTCACTAACTCATCATTTCTATTTTCTAGCTACTGGTGGGTGGAACTCCAGCAGCTGTGGGTTCATAAGAAACTGCACATATTATCTGGCTTAGCTGTTGAAACTTAGTAAATGCTGTAACTTATTACCAAATGTATTACTGTACTACTCCGTTCTTAGATACTGTTCTTGCTGCAGCTTTTGAAAGCAATAAGAGAAATTTTCCACTTAAATAGTTGACATATGTTAAAAAATTCTTTTCAGCGGTTTGTTTTTTATATAAATTGTGGATTTGGTGTTTTTGTTGTATAAAGCAAAACTGTATTAAAGCTTATGAGAATGGTTGGGAGGTTGATCAGCAAGAGGTGATGAGCTCCTTCAGCTCTGCACCTTTGAGATAGTTGGTATCCTTGAGAATCAGGCAGTCTTATATTTATATTAAGAGTATTTCACTAGTTCCAGTATTGGAAAAATATTCCACATGTATGAGGTATTACATACACAATGCTGCTAAATGCTGAGTGTGTTGCTTGTTTTGATAGGGCATTAGTGATTTCAGAATGAAGAAAGGTATGTTGTGTGTTAGAATTATCACGGACTTTCAGTTTTTTAGGAAACTTGTCTGTAGTCAGGATCATTCCCATTTTCTGCTTCGCTTGCTCCAAAACTTTGTTATAACATTGGAGCACCTTGATGCACAATTTGATTTATTATTTTTGTCTCTGTAATCAGTTTAGCTGGATGTTAATAAATCATACTTGCAAAAGGTCACAGAGCACCCTGCCTTTTTCCCGGGGGTTGTAAGCATCTTTCTTCAAAGGTTGTTAGCAACATCTGAAATAAGTCTAGCTGCTGTAGTGATCTGTGCTTTTTACACTTGCCAAAATGGCAAGTATGAAAGAGCTTCCATCTGCTAGAAGCCTTTTTCATGACTCTTACAATCTGTCTGGTAGTTGTGCAATGTTCCAGTTGTTTACCAGTTACTTGTGCACACTGTACAGCATGTTGTATGGCTGTTATGCTGGATACTGGGGCAGGGAAAGGGATAAGCTCATGGAATGCAGTTACAGCTGGAAGTTGATTCTTAAAAGCATTTTTCAGTAGACAAATGTGCAGCATATAGCTGCAATGTGGAGACCACAAACCACATTTCTTCAGAAAACAGCTTTTAAAAACAAGAAAACATAGTGTTTACTGAATAAAATGAAGGAACTGGAAGGAAATGGTTTCAAAGTGGTGTTTTCTTCATGAGTGATGGTGATTCAGGACAGCTCTGCCAATTAGATCTCAGTTATGTCTCCCAGTCTCGCCATATGTGCGCAAGATGCAATAAGGAAGGGTTAGGATCTTGAGAAATGTGAGAGTGAGTGCAATTCCTGACCAACTTGTCATTCCTGACTGCAGTTGTGCCGTACTTCCTCAGCTCAGTGAGTACAAAGATTTGGTGGGAGGGAGCATGGAGCTTCCAGGAAGAGCTGAGAAAATTGGATCAATTAATCTGTTACCATGCAAAATATCCTCAGCTGTTGTACATGGCAGAATAACGACAGGGGCTGAAAGAAAAACAGCTTTTATGGTAGGCAAGAATCACCTCCTGTTTTCTGAAATCCAGCCATTTTGGTTCTGTATTGGGTTATAAACTTTGGAACTGGCTCATCTTGTCAATGGGAATCACATTGCTGATTAATTTCATAAAGATCTAATATGCTTTAATTGGCACTTGGAATAACTAACATTTAGTGTAAGTTGCTGGGAAAACGGCAGATATTTTTTCATAATTATAAAAGGGAGAGGAAGATGGCAAGGGATGCTCATTATTGGTGCCTACCCATGAACACCTAGGGCAGTAGGATCCTAACCATGAATACCTAGGGTGGTAGGAACTTATCTTACAGACAGATGAATATGGAGTGAATAGCTCATGACTGCCACTGGAACTAATAACATGCCAAGTACCCACAGTGTGGCCAGTGCTACCCAGACAAAAGAGGCTGTTCTCCCCTACACAAGTGTAAGGTAAACTTGGCTCCTATAGGGCTTGAATCCAATTTGGTTTTAAGTTCATGTATCTGTTAATTTACAGTAATCTCTATTTTAAAATCATTTTGCTTACTGCAAAACTATTCAAACTACCACAGTGTGAGGAAAAACACTGATAGCTGAGCAAAGCTTGCTCTGCATATTAACAGATGCATCTTGGCTACTTGTTCCTTTTTTTTTTTTTTTTTTAATGCCTCTGTTATATTTCTTTCATCTTACAAACATCACTTTCCATACTCTAATTGTTGATTTTTAACTCAGACCCCCTCTAGAACTTGCAGGGTTACTCCAAGCTTTTAAATGGGGTTAAAAGCTGTTCAGATACCAAATTCTTCTGTATGCTTATGAATTTGTATCTCTGCTTACTCTGTACCAAGGGAAATATTTGAAATTGGTACGTGTAAACCCTCACATGAGATAAATCAACATTGCTCTGCAAAGCTGAGGCTTAAGTTAACTGAGAATTGGACTCCGCGGGTTCATTGATGTAACTTTTTACAGGCTCTTGAAGCAATAATAAATTCCTGGAAGACAAGATGTCATGTATGAACACCAGCTTATATTTCTGACTGTGATTTCACAGACTTCAGGAATTATTTGCTTTCTCTAAATGTTGGGGCACTATTTCTCACTGAGGATTTTCTGAGCTGATGTTTCACTTGCTATTTTACTAAGACCAGCTGTTAGAATTTGAATTTTTTTTGTTTAGTCAATATTATTTATTAAAATTTCTTTTTAAAAATCTCTTTCCTAAATTAAAAATTTCTTTTTAACTTGTATTGAAGGAAAAAAAAAGCCATGGTCAAAGCTGTGGTAGATCTGCTTGAATTACTGCAGTACACGGCTTGAAAAATCCCTTCCTTTTTAGGTTTTATGAGGCTATGTCTGCAAATGCCTAGATTGCTGCCTAAAGCAAGGAAGATCACGTAGATTTGTCAAAAATGAGAACCTGTCTTATAGCTGAGACAGATTTACTCATTTGTTTACTCTTAGGTTTGTTATTTCAGCCACTGACAGACTGAAGTCAAGAGATCATCCTACTTGTATTCATTGTTTGTTACTTGCCCTTCAGTCAGTGGAACAACTCCTGTGAAATCAGCTGGAGCTCTGTAATAGCTATATAGGGGTTTTTGCATGGGAAAATCAATTTTCTTATGAATTTCAATAACAGTGCACCAAATTTAAGTCCTTTCATGTGAAAAACTTCTACGGAGGATTTTGCCAGAAAGAGCACTGCAGGTAGATCAGTTAGAGGAAGCTTGACTTTTTCTGAGTTCTGTAGTTACCATCCTTAACCCGTTCCCTTCCATTTTGGAGAGAGAGTAAAACTTCAGTCAGTTGTTGGAGAGAAGGTAACTCAAGGATATCGTATTCTCACCTTTTGTGAATATTGGAAACTGGAAAAGAGATCTGGATGTTACACACCACAAGAAAGGCCATAGTAGAAGCTCCCCTGTATTTTATCTAGCTGCAAAGCTTCCTAAAGCCGATGTTCATACAGATGCTTTGGTCTTGATACCGACAGAAATTGTTTGTTTGAAATAATGGGAGAAAGAAATGAGAAGAAAGAGCATGCAATATTGAAATAAGATTCTCAGTATTGAAGTGTGCAGTCACAAGGTCCTAGCCAAAAGAATGACTGCAGTTTATGCTTTCCCAGTACCAGCTGCTCATTGTTTCCTTTCACTTCCTCTCAGGACACAGCTGGATTTCCTTCTCTTGCAGATGGCATTGCTCACCCTGTGCTCTGTTGGCAGGGGTAAGGCTGGACAGTGACTGTGGAAGAACCAACTCAACCTCATCTCAAGCTGACTGTAACCAGTTCCATAGAAGGAAGTGCATTCCTGTCTCCCAGTTGCAAAGAGGGTAGTACTGGCAATAAGGAAACCATTCACCCAAGATTACTTGTATCATTACAGATGCTGCTTACCCAAATCAATCCATCATTCACAGAAGTACAAGGAGCAAGGACACCATTTTCAGTCCTATGATAGAGCAATTTAAATACATCTCTTAATTGTCAGGGAACGAGCAGCACTTCATTTAATACATGAGGTTTTTTCCAGCTTAGTGAAGACCTGGTCTGTAGCCTTTTACACCTACCAATTTTGATACCTTGGTATCTTTTTGGGCAACACTGTTGCATAATAAAAAAGGAATTTCCATTCAATTAGCAGCCCACAGAGTTTTCAGCTGCTTGCCAACACTTGCTCCTTGTTTCAAAAAGAACTGTTCTTTTCATCCTGCTTCCCTTTAGTGGGGAAAACCTGCACATGTTCTTACCCCACTGTTTGTAAGACATTGAAAAGAAAGCCTTTTGTGTGCTGAACTGGGAGGCAGCCCTCACAAGCTGCATGACTTTCAGAAGAAACATGAGCATTAGCCTTGGTACCTGATGGGGCTTAACTATCAGCCCTGGGTGGAATGGAGAGGGATTTTTCCTTTTCTCCTCCCCTGTGTGCATTTCCACAGCAGAAGGTGCAGACAGCCCCACGCAGTTCCTGCCACAGGGACCCTGGGAAGCTGTAGGAGCCCTGACTCTTACCCTGTAGTAGCAATGCAGCCTCACAGCTTCTCAGGACCCCCTGGAGCTTTGTCATTTATGATCTGCTCCTCATTATCTGCTACTTTTGTGGGCCATGACCCATTTCAAAGATCATAAAATTCTCTATTTCTTATTGTGGGCACTTAAAAATGTATGTATTTTGTTCTGGAGTACCCCCCTTCAGATTGCCCTGGAACAGGAATTCCAGTTCAGCTCTGAAAGAGAGATTGAGCTGACAGTTACCAGGTAGTATGAGTAGGGATTAAGGAATTGCAAAATACCTGGGAAATAAAATAAACACACACACACACAAAAAAAGTGGTTTAAATCATAATAAATCTATTGCTACAATGGGGGGTGGGGGGATAGTAGATGAAAACAGGCAGCCGATGTTACTCAATGAAATACTGATTTCTGAACATTTTGCAGAGTTTGACCACGGCCATGCTGCAGTTCTGTGTCAGAGTAACACAAACACCATCTGGTCAGCTGCCTCGTGAGGAACTGCAATTGCATACTGCAGATTCTTTGGAAAATCTGCCCAAATCATTTACTCCTGCAGTTGGAGAGTGAGTGTGGTTGATGGAGCTGGCTCATACAAGAGGAATTCTGTGAACCAGATTAAACCTGGGGAGCTGATCAAAGAAAACTGTTCCTCACAGTCAGCTTTCCTCTCTACGGGCAGCTTCAGTCACAGGCTCTTCCCCATGGATCATTTAACTTCTCCTGTTGTGCCAGTTTTGTTCTAAACTTTCTATGCATTCTTTAGAGATGCTTTCCGTAGTTCTTCTATTTGCTGTAACTTTAAGGTTGTCTATAAACAACAAAATCAATATGAACACTAATTTTAGGATGACATTTTTCATTGATCTGGAAATGGAACAGTAGAACAATTATGAGTGGAAGTACCATTTATAAAATCAATGCATATTATAAAATAACTTGCAATCAGTTGTAACTGTACTGTACAGTACAACCATTCTACTAGGCACTGTACAACTCTACCTTAGTGCCATGTGCTGTACACTCATATATTTTAAAGCATGCTGCCAGAGTGCTTGCAGTCTGAAAGGTGTATGTGTGCAGAGATAAAAGGAGGGCCTCATTTTTTTGGAGGCTCAGTGACAGATATGCTCTGTTTGCATTGCCTTATAGAGTAAAATAATACTAATATTTTTTTTATTTAATACAGTTCATTATTTGACTTTGTAAGTTTTGTTCCAACTGGCCAAGAACTGAAGATGTAAAAAAAGAAGAAAAAATAAGCATAGAGAATAAGCTTGATGTCAGATTTTTTTTTAATGATGCATTTTTTAGACTTTTGTAGTTTAATGAAGAATAATATGCTTTTAAAATAACTGTTTATATAGGACCTACATAAATGTTTGGGCTTCCTCCACAATAGTTTGATAGTGATTCCTTTTGGCTAATTTATGAGGAAGTCCTACTACTGAATAGCTTGAACAATATAGCAGCCAGATGGGCTTTGATAAAACATTAATGAGACCAGATGCTTCATAATAAACTATTATGGAAAAAGGCTTTTAAGATATGCAAGAAACATTATCTATTCCTAAGTCTTCATTAATCATTATTGTAAAAGAAATAAAGGTCTGTGGCTGCCATCTAATTTAAAGTTAAAAGTTGAAAGTACTTAGTTCGTGGAGCTTCCTGCAAACTGTCCTCCGTAGTGTTGTTAGAGACATCACTAGATGCCTGCTCCGGTAACCACAATCTATTAGTCATGACCGTAGCCTACCCTTTCTGGCAATTTTCTTAAACTGATTGGGAAAATCATCAAATAACCGCAAGATTTTCATAGGCAGATCTTTAGGTTACATCTACCCTAAACAGAGTCCCCACAGGGGTAAGAGAGCTTTACAGTGACAGAGGGGAGCCCTGTGCCACAACACATGTACTACAGAAAAGCAGCTAGAGTCCTACTTCCCCCCCCATGGACTCAAGGTACCAAGATCTGTCTGTCTTGCAGCAAACAGGCCCCACTGAGTTCCCCTGAATACATCTGCCTCCTCCCCCACCTCCGTGTGGTGCTCTCCAGTTGTCCTTCCAAGTGACTGAAAGAACACTCCCCCCTCATATTGGTCCCTAAAGGTAGCAGAGATGAACCTAACAATAAAAGATAGCCTCTAAACAGAGGCCAAACTCATCTCATAGGCAAAGTCTTCACATGGCTAAAGACCTTCCCATCATTGCTGTCAAGAGCCAGATGGACAGCTCCTTGCATAACTGGGTAGAGAAATGCAGCAGAATGACTCTCTGCTGGCCCTGAACTTGGGCAGACCCTACTGGCTTTACTGCACCCACCCACTGGTCTCCCCTGAACAGGACACAGTAACTTGCTGTTTGTCAGCCTGTCCCTAGCTGCGGGCACTGTGGCAGGCCTGATGACAGCCATACCAGCAGGACAGGAAGAAAGCTGTTCTTCGCAAGAAGAAATGTTTTGGAGGACTGAGTGGTATAGGCAAAAACTAAAGAGTACCCCATCAAAACAGGAGGTGAATTTTATTGTGAAATACAGATGAGGCTGGTTAGCTGATCTGAAAGAAAGGAAGGAAAGGAAGGAAAGGAAGGAAGAAAGGAAGAAAGGAAGAAAGGAAGAAAGGAAGAAAGGAAGAAAGGAAGAAAGGAAGAAAGGAAGAAAGGAAGAAAGGAAGAAAGGAAGAAAGGAAGAAAGGAAGAAAGGAAAAAAGGAAGAAAGGAAGAAAGGAAGAAAGAAAGAAAGAAAGAAAGAAAGAAAGAAAGAAAGAAAGAAAGAAAGAAAGAAAGAAAGAAAGAAAGAAAGTGCTGCTCAGATCTTTTATTCTTGCAAAAGGAAATGGTGGGGAGAGAAGTTAATTCTTTTGCTAGATTTGGTTTATGCTGCTGGCCACCTTTAAAAGATTTTCTACCCCAAGTAGCCTTCTTTTCTAAATAGAAGCTTTGGACAACCTGCTGACACATCAGTGTACAGGCTGAATGTCACTGAGCGCTTTCAAGCCAGGCTGGACGCAACCTTAACTCACTGATGGCTACAAGGTATTACATACCATTAGTGCTGCTGTTAATACTGACCCCGGGGCAGCATTTAGAAAGGCTTTTAAGACAGAGACCAAGAAAAAATAGCCATTTTAGAAATTCCCCTTTGCAACCAATTTTGGACTTACATCCTAACACCAATAGCTGAAAAAGAGTAAGGCCAGATTATCACAGAATGACAGAATTGCTATGGTTGGAAAAGACCTTCATCAAGTCCAACCGTTATCTAACCCTGCCAGAGCCACTACTACACCATATCCTTAAGCACCAGATCTAGATGGCTTTTAAATACATCCAGGGATGGTGATTCAACCACCTCCCTGGGCAGCCTGTTCCACTCTTTGATAACCTTTTTATAATTCTTTTTCCTAATGTCCAACCTAAACCTCCTCTGGCACAACTTGATGCCATTTCCTCTTGTCGTATCAGTTGTGACTTTTGAGAAGAAACCAACATCCACCTCTCTACAACCTCCTTTCAGGTAGTTAGAGTGAGCGGTAAGGTCTCCCCTCAGCCTCTTCAGAGGAAGCAACCCCAGCTCCTTCAGCTGCTCCTCATAATACTTATTCTGAAGACCTTCACCAGCTTCATTGTCCTTCTCTGGACCCACTCCAGCACCTCAATGTCTTTCTTACACTGCAGAGCCCAAAACTGCACACAGTACTCAAGGTGTGGCCTCACCAGTGCTGAGTACAGTGGGACGATCAGTTCTCTAGTCCTCCTGGCCACACTATTCCAGATACAAGCCAGGATGCTGTTGGCCTTGGCCACTTGGGCACACTACCGGTTTGTGTTCAGCTGGCTGTCAGTCAACACCCCCAGGTCCCTTTCTGCCAGGGAGCTTTCCAGCCACTCCTCCCCAAGCCTGTAGCATTGTAGAGTGGTGTTGTGCAGGACTCAGCACTTGGCCTTGTTGAAGTCCATCAATCCAACCTGTCCTGGTGCCTCTGAAGAGTCTTCCACACCACTCCCACCTAACTTGGTTACATCTGCAGACTTAATGAAGGTGCTTTCAATCTCCTCATCAAGATCATTGATAAAGATATTAAACAGGAGAGACCACATCACTGAGCCTTGGGGAACACCACTTGTGACCAGTCACCANCAGCCTGTTCCACTCTTTGATAACCTTTTTATAATTCTTTTTCCTAATGTCCAACCTAAACCTCCTCTGGCACAACTTGATGCCATTTCCTCTTGTCGTATCAGTTGTGACTTTTGAGAAGAAACCAACATCCACCTCTCTACAACCTCCTTTCAGGTAGTTAGAGTGAGCGGTAAGGTCTCCCCTCAGCCTCTTCAGAGGAAGCAACCCCAGCTCCTTCAGCTGCTCCTCATAATACTTATTCTGAAGACCTTCACCAGCTTCATTGTCCTTCTCTGGACCCACTCCAGCACCTCAATGTCTTTCTTACACTGCAGAGCCCAAAACTGCACACAGTACTCAAGGTGTGGCCTCACCAGTGCTGAGTACAGTGGGACGATCAGTTCTCTAGTCCTCCTGGCCACACTATTCCAGATACAAGCCAGGATGCTGTTGGCCTTGGCCACTTGGGCACACTACCGGTTTGTGTTCAGCTGGCTGTCAGTCAACACCCCCAGGTCCCTTTCTGCCAGGGAGCTTTCCAGCCACTCCTCCCCAAGCCTGTAGCATTGTAGAGTGGTGTTGTGCAGGACTCAGCACTTGGCCTTGTTGAAGTCCATCAATCCAACCTGTCCTGGTGCCTCTGAAGAGTCTTCCACACCACTCCCACCTAACTTGGTTACATCTGCAGACTTAATGAAGGTGCTTTCAATCTCCTCATCAAGATCATTGATAAAGATATTAAACAGGAGAGACCACATCACTGAGCCTTGGGGAACACCACTTGTGACCAGTCACCAACTGGATTTGTCTCCATGATGCCATTTTACAAAAAAAAAGAGAAAGAAATAAAATAAAATTTAAAAATCTAATGCCAAATGCTTATAGAATGCAAAGCCTTTTTCTGTACGTGGTAGGAATAAACATTCTGCAATGCTGACATCTTGTGGTAGCCTGCTCAGGCAGTTCTTAGCTTAATATCACACCTGAGGAATTTCACAGAGAGGTGTTCAAAGAGCATACAACTATTGCTTGGGTTATTTTTTTTTTTCCTTTCAGACTACTTTCTTTGTTGTTATTACTACATGCATTTTAAAGTTGTGACTGTGAAGTTCTCGTGTCAATTGTCTCATTTATTTAAAGGAGATAGTCAAATCTTATCTTGTACCAAAATCAGTTTGACCCAGAGACAAAATTTTCTGGGTTTCTCCTTCTCCTTTTCTGCAAGAGGATTTTCTCCTAGAGGAGTAACGCAGAAGGATCTTCCAATGCAGAAGTGATGCACTTCGTGCTTTTGCTCGGTAGAGGGAGTGCGTGGCAGAGAGATGCCGGCGCAGGCCACACTCGCAACGTGTATTTCTGTGACCCGATTTCTCCCTACTGGCATCCCGGGCGGTCCCGAAGTACCCATGTGCGCGTATTTTTCCTGTGCAGTACACCTGAAGAGCATTACCATGAAGACTGAAGGGTCAAAGTGGGTGTTCAATCCTAAAAGTCTCCTGTCTGCAAACAGTTCTGGTAACAGTCTGAAGCTGCTTAGTCCCCAAACTGTTAACAACCAGACCCGTGTTTCTGTCTCTTCTAATTCATGAGAAGCACCTGAAAACTAACTGACATATTCACTTGAAGATTTTCTTGAAGAGATGGAAATACTCCTGGCGTGAGCACTCTTCACTGGCGGGCACACAACTGCTGGTAATGTCCTTAAAATGACTTGCAAATTTCACTGGTTTTTGTGTCCTCCCTCCCCAGTGAATATTTCCGTGGTAATGTGGTTCAGGCTTGATTACTCAAAATGTGCTTCAGCAGACACTTGCGTCTGAAGTGAATCACATGTTGCCACTCCCTGGAAAAACACGACAGCTTATGAAACATGTGCTATTACTGGCCACTGTGGAAGATCATTACTGGAGCTAGCGATTCTGCAGCTCAGTCCTGATGCTAAAAAGAGACCTCCTGAGGATATGTGGGCGCTTTTTCTCAGGATAAGGCTGTAAGAATAGAGGCGCCTTTTTTCTTTTCTTCTTTTTTTTTTTCTTTTTTTTTTTAAGTTACTCCATAAGAAGTAAATGACCACAAATGCAGATACACACTTAGTTCCACTCAGGCTATTTGTTCAAATTTCTGTAAGCAGGTGCAACCCCAGAAGCAGAATCTATTTATCATTGATTCACTAAGGATGCCACCTGAGGGTGTCAGAAAGGGTTGATGGATTAAAATCTGATTAAATTAACTGGAGGTTTTGGGTAATCTATAGAGTTAAACTGAATGGAAAAAATGGATTCTATTTTAGCTATGTGCATTAGCTGCATATAGCTCAAGTCACCCAGGACTGTTTAAAGACATGCAGCTTTCAACTTCCCTTTATTCCAAAGCCCAGGTGTTATTCAACTAAGATATGACGCTATCACACTCATGATTGCAGCCTCAAATGCTCCCCCTTCAAACCACAAGAGAAGTACTTGACCTGTGGCATTGTTCACTTGAAAAAGACTAGTTTGGTGTTTATTATCTTGAATAACTACTCCTTGGGTTTTTGCAGAGTCACCTATTTCTCACTGGATTGCTCCTGTGGTATCATGAAAAAAACAAATTGTTTTATTGTGATGTTGCGTTGTTTTTCAGAGGGCTGAGACAGTGACAGAGCTCATTACTTCATCCTACATGAACCTGCCCCCCGTGCTCCACTGATCGCATTTCTCACAGGGACGCTGCTCAAAGCTCCTGGACTGGGAACTTTGGCTTGGAAGCTCCCAATTAGGCTGCTGTGACCGTGCAAAGTCAACAGTGCCGCCTCTAAAGCTGCAAACCCATAGCCAAAAACGTGACGGGGTTGTTCTTTCCAGCAGATTTTGCACACAGGCCACTGACTCTCTGCATTTCCGACTGCGGGTAATCTCAGACAGATTTGAGAGCATGTCACAAAAAAAAACCCTCCTTTTCGGTTGTGTCATGAAGTATCACCGTCAGGCAGTTGCCTGTAGGCAAAAGAAGCTGTCTGTAGTGTGGGGAAGTATCCACGCGAAACCAGCTGCGCC
>VWZY01011388.1:196954-220755 GCA_013399075.1 Chloroceryle aenea | reverse complement strand
ATCCTCGGGTGCGGCGGCGAGGATCTCTGGGAAAGCCGTGAGTACGGGAGCGGGGCCTGGGCGGCGGCGGTAGGGACTGGGTGTGTCCGCCTCCCCAACGCTCANGCGCAGCTCTCGGCAGAGGCGTCTGGGCCGTGCCCCGCCGAGGACAAGGGCAGCCTGGGCCCGTTCGCAAACCACGCGGCTCCTGCCGCAGGGCCTCGCACCTCTGCCTCGCAGGACGGCAGCTGCTCGCCCCGGTAAAGGGCCCGGGTCGCCATTGGGTACTTCGAGGTGCTGCCGTTTTGTGCAGTGTCGAGTTTTCGGAGGCACGTGCTGTTTGATGTTGGAGGCACAAAAGGGGTACATCCAGGGCTAGAATTTACTGGATGTGTTTTCAGGGACCACAAGTGTTAAAAAACTGAAATTTGTTGTGTGACTGTCCCAGATGAGCTTTGAAGATAAGCTTTTATGGTTGTTTTTAATTTAAGTGAGATGAAAATAACTACCAGGTTTGGTAATAAAGCACATGATCTGCTTGTCATTGCTTCCACGCTTCAGTTGGCTTTCAGCATAAACTCCGACTTCATTAGGATTCAAAGGCCATTACCACTGCTGCACAACAGAGTTCTTGCCTGGCAGCTCTTTTGACCATGGCTTATGCCTCGTCATCTTTGGTCTTGCAAGGGCCGTGTTTTCTTACCACTTGGATTGGCAAGGGATCTGGTGATACTTGGTGATCCAACTGTCACTCTCTTCCCAAATTCCCTGTGTGTCTAGTGTGCTGGTTAAGTGTATGTTACACAGCTTTTTTCATTAATATTATTTTTATTTTATTTATTTTTTTGTAAACTCAGTATATGTGTACATAGAATGAAAGAATTATCAGGCAGCTGTTGAGAACTTACTTTTGTGCTGACAAAAGGAAACACTGATAATTCATAAAACATTTCTTTAGACCTAATGTCCCACTAGCTGTGATAAAGGGAGGAAGCAGGGTAAGATTTGTTTAAGTAAACAATGAAGGTGCTGTAAATATCTTCTTATGATCTTGTCCCCTTTGCTGAATAGTCCTGGTGGGTTCAGGCTCATATTAAATTTCTCGGTAGGCAAGCAAGGTAGCACTTCTTCCTTTCTCCCTTCGCACCTACCTGTCAATTTGCAGAATGAATTCACTCTGACAGGCTTTTCCTGACAGCTTTGATACCCTTCTGTTTCATTCTACCAAACCAAGCACAGCTTTAATAAGACTTCCAGAGCAAGAAATTCCAAAGGCAGAGTTTTCTTAATGCAGAATCCGTAACTGCTCCATGTCATTCAGTGAGGACGCCATCGATCCTGGTAGCTGTATTAACTCCCTGGTGTTGGCTGAGGGCATATTCAGTTGCGCTGTCATTTATGTTTTGGGATTTTTTTGTGAACTAGCAAAACAAGGTATTTGGGTGCATTTTAGAATTTGTGTTAAAGGCACTATATCCAAAGAGACATAAACAGGAATTTGGATAGAATATTTGTGCTTTGCAGGTACAGCTCTACCAGCAAATATGCTCCTAGCAAAGACATTCCCAGCACAGAAAAGTGTGGGAGTCACTGACATCATTCTGAGGCTGAAGACAGTTCCATCTCTCCTTCCTGGTGGGTCTCGGCAGTCCTCACAAGCACGCTGTGTTCTTTCCTGGATGTCCTTTTTGCTAGTCAAAAGCCTGGTAACTGGGAGTGAAGATAAATCACCATGACTCAAAAGTTTTACAGAATGGTGTCAGTCCTTCTTATGAGATTTACTCAGTGTGTAACAATGCCAAATTGTAACTGGGTTTTGCAATTTGTCTTGTCATGAACACATCAGAAACGGGTGGGCCTTTTTCTTTTCAGAGACTATGCCCATGTGAGTTGGTTATGTAGAAGTGGGATCAGAATCAGTTAACAGTCATGTAAAGCACAAAAATGTTCAAAAAAGTTTGTGCTGGGGAAGAGCAGCTAATGCAGGCAACGAGAATTTTCTTGTTGGTCCTCTCCATTACAGA
This sequence comes from Chloroceryle aenea, assembly GCA_013399075.1. NCBI lineage: Eukaryota > Metazoa > Chordata > Aves > Coraciiformes > Cerylidae > Chloroceryle > Chloroceryle aenea. Next base: position 218,752 of record VWZY01011388.1, on the reverse strand, counting down.
TCAGTCGTGGTTGGTTGCAAAAGAGCGTGTCATGCAAAAGAAGGACCAGGGAAAAAGAAAACTGTTTGGGGGTTTGTTTGTTTTGTTTTGGTTTGTTTTTTTTCTGCTGCAGTGGAGTTGCATTACTTATTCTGTTAGTGTTCTCACTGAGGTTAAAACCAGGGAAATTAAGGAGGAGGAATTTAAGAATGCAAAAAATCAGTCTCAGTTCAGGAAAAGGTCGGAGAAAAAGAAAGTCAATGGAAATACTCCCAATGCATATAGCAGGGGCCGTGCTGCAGGTTTATTGTCGTTTTTTTTTACCTGTCCTCCAACTGATACTAAAACATGGAGCCTGTGCTCCAACCACTAACATCTTTATGCAATTTTCCATTTTCTCTCAATAACCCCGAGTGTCCGCTTCAATATTAGTTCTTGTTTGAAGTCTCTTCTAACTTATTTTGGCCTGTATTTGTAAAAGACAAATCTTGCAGAGCAAGACAGGTAATTAATCATGAACTTGTGGATACCCAGCTAAGACATCTTATGATCTTAATTGAATCTTCCAGTCAGCGTCAGCTGGGGGGTTCAAAGGAATGCTGCCAATTTAAAAAAAAATTATTTAATGATGGAAATATCATAAGATCAAATAACACCAGAGTTGAAAAATGAAAAAAATCAATTTAAAAAAAAATCAAAAATAAATTTATTTGAATTGTGTGTTCAGCACTTCTGAATAGTCATCTTTAGAATTTCTCCTGAGTGTTTCCCTTACTGAAGAAGTTTCTTATAAATACAGCAAAATGCATTGTGTGGAATAAAGAAAACCTTATACTATAAGAGATGACAGTATTTTTTAATTTAAGACATTTAAAAGCTAGAGTAAGAGAATCATATCTGCTAATCAGCTACATATATGAACGGTTCAAATAACATGTTAAATTTCACTGTAGTTATGGTAATGGAAAATAGAAATTGGAAAAACATTAAAGGTAAAAAAGTTCAGAAAGAAAAATATTAAATGGGACTTGCCAGGGGTGTAGTTCAGAAAGATAACTTAGTCACAAAGATTCCAGCACAGATATCTGTTGCTTTTTATAGAGTAAGTGTTATTGTCCCTCCATGTGTTTACTCACTACTGAAAAGATCAAGATAATTTGTGTGAATAATACCCAGTTACCTTACATGGAGTATGATAACTTTATGTTAGGTAATAAAAGAAGGATTCTGTGGGGAGACAGAAATCCTCTGCCTTTGCACCAGTGCTCTCCTCATCCCAGCCAGTCTCTGCCAGGTGCTCAATAGTAGATGTTTTTTCTTAGAATTTCAGGTAAGCTGTGTGTTTTCCATCCAAACAGATTAATTACCTGTGAGTGTTCCTTGAAGGAACTTTTCAGCTGTAGGTTGGAATACTTATTTTCTTGCACATTTATTTTCTTTCTTCGTTATCTGCATGATCTTAAATTTTACATGTTATTATTGTAATGTTTAAGTCTTGCATATCATGTTTGGAGGTCATTGTTCTTTGCTTATTCAATGTTACTTATTTAAAATTTTAACTAAAATTCTTTGGTCTCTTACCATGAAAACCTTTTTACTTTGGGATAAGTGGTTTGAACTGTTATGATGCCCAGCTTGGAGTGGAGAAATGGGGTGAGAACACCAGTCATTCCTGCATTAATAACAATTCTGTGAAGAACTTCTCAAAGTGACGGTGTAAATACTTACTCTTTCCAGCTGTGGTTGAAAACCAGATGTATTCTTTTCAGGCTTTAATTGATTCCTAAGATGTTTGCAAAAGCAACAAAGAATTTTGTGAAAGAAACTGACAGTGGAGGTGACTTGATCCCAGTCTCCAACTTGAATGCCTCAGACAAGCTGCAGCTTCTGAACTTAGTTACAAAGAGGAAGAAATTCTGGTGCTGGCAGAAGCCGAAGTATCATTTCTTGACAGTCACCCTGAGTGATGTGCTTGCTGAAGACAAACCAATAAAGCCAGGTAAAGTCATAGTTGGGTAGCACTATTAGTGCAGATAAAAGGAATGCAAAGCCTATTTTTTTCATTTTGTTATTATTTTCAATTGTGTTACTAGAGGGCTTCTTTCAGAGGAATGCTTTGAAGTATTCACCATCCATGGAAATGAATAGAATCTTTTCTTGCTTTGCTAGTTTTAGTTAAATGAATAGTTATAATAAATATTTGTTTTAACAACAACAACAAAAATTGTTTTGCCTAGATAAGTCTACTGAAATGGGAGTGCTGAAGGCTAAGCCACACAGTCCTACTGTTTAATAACAGCGCTGCCTGCAGCAGCAGGAACTCCCCTAGAATATATCAGGGGGATTCCAGCATGTGATAGTAGTGTAAAACTGCTGTGCTCCAGGTCAAAAAGCACTGGATAAAGTGTGTCATTGGTGACAGGAGCCCATGGGCTGCCAGCACAGGCAAGGCCAAGCAAGCTTTACCACTGCTTGCTTTCTTCTTGCACACACTGTTAAAAATTGTTATGTCTTGTACTTCTTTCTTCATCCAGCTGAAGCCACCCTAACCAGGTTTTAGGATTGACAATCTGGAATCCAGTATTTCTGGGCATGTCATAATTCCTTACAGGAAAATAGTTAAGTCCCTATATTTAAGTGTTAATTGTAGTTAGCTTGGAAAATCAGCGGCTGATTCTGAGTCAGTCCTTTGGTTTATAGGGGTGTAAGATTCAGAGATGGTTTAAACCAGTGCTTCCATTGGTTTTCAGTGAGCTTTGGGACAGCCCTACCATGCAGTATGTCAAGATAATGGCAAAATACTAACCCTGTTGTACAAGCAGGTCTGCTTTGTAGTTCTTTCTACCTGAAATAAGTTTCAACTGTTCTCTATAAATCTTCCGTAGAGCTGAGCTCAGCATTTTAATCACCATATGTTTTTCTAAAATGACTAAATATAAAAGCCAGTGGAACAAAGACAATGAAAATATGGAGGAGAGAGAAGTAAGAGTCGCAGGACTTTAAATTTCATGATTTACCTGCTCAAAACAGTTCCTCACCTTCACTAATTTGTCATATTTTCTGTAAGCTTCTGGTTTTCTGATCACTTCAGGACCATTTCAGCACTTTTCTTTACAGACAGAAAATACTTTTATTGCTTTCCTAGTAATTGTGGAGTCTGACTTTGCAAAATATATGGGGAAGTTTGAAGATTTTGTTCAAGGAGGTATTGAAACTTCATTTGGAAAGATCAGCCTAGGAGCTGGAGCGAAGGGCTACGTGGAAAACCAGTCCTCATTTGGAAACCTGAGGAAACAGGAGATCGACTTGCAGCAGCTTATGAAAGACGTCAAGGACAGGTATGTTTTTAATGTGGGCATTGTAATGGTGCGGAAGGACTACTGAGCTGAAAAGGCTTGGGCCAGCTGTGATCACAGATGCAAATGATGCTATAGTGTTGCCATAGTTTGAGAATTATTTTTATTGCAAGATCTCTTTTTCAAGAGATAAATCTTATATACAAAAATGAAATTTTCCAGACTTTAAAAGCTTGATGGTCAAACCTTTCCCTTTCATTTTAAAAACATCTCTGCAATTTCATCTTAAGTATTTGCATGAATTACCATGTGGAACAAGAGCCAAATCCTCCCTTCTTTGGGGGACTGTACTGAGGTAACAGTCTGGAAAAAAATTGATTGGATTCTCTATATTAACGGGGCAAATGGTATGGAAACTGAATTCAGAACTACTAATGTTCTTGTAAGCAAGCTTTATATTTGTATTGTGTGTGAGAGCAACTGTGCTAGCAAATTGGATTATTTGAAGTTGAAGGAATAGCAAAGGTGAGCAAACACGGTCAATTCATGTTCTACTAGTTGAACAAAATGTATTTTATATATCTATCGTGGACTGTTTTACATTGTAATAGCTGAGGGGAACTATAATCTTAATTTTACAAGATATGCAACACTTTCCATCCTACTCTGAAATCAAATTTATTTAGTCTTGCAATAAGATGATCATAGACCTGTCAGCTGGTTGCCAAGTCAAGGGTCTGCTCTGTATTGCAGGTCTTGACTTGTGGGAGATGAGGGTGGTTTGTTTGTCATAGCATTGTACCCTAGATCTGTAGCAGGTGTTGTAATGTATTTTAATAGCCTTTGCTGGTGCTCTGAAGATTAACATTATAGATTGTTGTTACCAGTGCAGAAGTTGTCAGAAGCAGTGTCAATTTGCTTTAGATACAGTGATGTTCTGGAAATAATTCTCCATTTTCACAGAAACAAATGGTTGCTGTTCTTTATCGTGAGCATTCACAAGTCAACAAACCTATTCTAATAAGTTTGGAATAGTAGAATAATCTCCCCAGGGAAGTGATGGATTTCCCAACATTGGACACTTCTAAGATTCAGCTGGAGAGGTTTCTGGGCCATCTTGTCTAGACTGTGCTTTTCCCGAGAGAGGTTGGACCAGATGATCCTTGAGGTCCCCGCCAAGCTGGTATTCAGTGATTCTATACAATAATAAGACGCCTTGCTACCTTTGTACTAAATGTCTTATTAAAGCAGAAAGTACTGGGCTAAATGTGTGTGCCAACCCTATAAAGTTAGTATGCATCTAGTATTAAAGTTAGTATGCATCTAGTATCATAAAAATAGCATCAGTTAAGATTTAGAATCTTGCTTCTAACACGAGAGTCCTATAGGAAAACAAACTAGAATAACTTCCACTTAGATCAGTAAGCTTTGACTTACTTTTCTCTAGTAGCTTACCTACTCTGTTCAAACAAGTAATTGTCCCATAGCGAGTCACATTTGCTTCAGCACACCTTGGGTTTGTGATCCTGAATGTAAATAAATACTTAGAAATATATTATCTCATTCTAAGTGTGGAAAATCAGCAGCTCTGCACTGATCTGGATAGAACTGTAAGTGAGGTTAACGTGTGTGCTGCTTTATAAAAGGAACTAGTTCTAAATTCATAGAAAAGATGCTTGTAGCCTAATAAGGCTTATGATGCAAAGTATATAATTGGTATCCAGTCATCCTGGCTTCTGCAAGGTCACTGAAAATGATGAGAATAATGCCAAGGCTCCCTGGAAATTGTGGCAATGCTTTACAAATGAGATTCCAGTTACTCATAAATATTCAGTTCTTTATGATGGATTGTGTCCAAGCTTTTCATCTTGTTCATGGAGCATTTTGTGGAATTCAGGAATTGAGCATTTAGGAGCACTGGTGCCTCCAAGTTGGTGATTTTTGGATGCAAAGCTTTATGGTACTTAAAGGATGTTTACTCCTCAGCCCTTACTAGATGAGAGTCAGCTAAGTGTTCTTGATTTCATCTGATGTTGCTTGTGCTTGTTTGATCAATTATTGTTCTGTTTATTATTTCTACATATATAGCCTACGTAAGTGGCATTTTAAAATGGTTTTGTATTAGGCTGTTTAAGTCAAAGTTGCAGATAAAAAGCAGAGGACTTGGGGGAAAAAAAAAAGTCAAAGCCGATATGCCTTCTAAACTAAGTCATGTGAGTCTTCAAGGTTCAGCAAGCTGGAATTGCTGAGTGGCAGCAAATCGGTTTCCCGTGACTTCTTACGTGAACCTTCTGAAGGAGAATCTTACTGATCTTTTAATTAGATTCCAGATGCCACATTGGTTCTCCTTTTCTGAAAAGAGATGACAGCTGAAGGATGTGGGATAAGATCCTTCCTGATTTGCAGAAGCAATAACATTGTAAATGCAGAACACACAAAGTTTAATGGTACTTTTAGGCATATAAAGGCAGCATATTTTATATGTTATATATTAATTCACAGAGTATTATAATATACTAATTTCAGGTCAGAGTCCTTGTGCCTTTAACTCTGTGAGATTGCTATGGATTTAAGAGTATATTCCATCTTGTACTCTTAAGGGTTTCAATACTGTCTGCCATAAGATCTTCATAGAGAAGCTGAAGAATAGGCTGGATGAGCAGAGGGTGAAGTGGATCAAAAACTGTCTGAATGGATGCGCCCAGAGGGTATTGATAGTGGTACAAAGGCCAGTGATATAACAGTGTACCGCAGGGGACAGTACTGGGTTCAGTCCTCTTTAACATCTTCATTAGTCATCTGAGTGATTGGGTCAATGACTGTACTGTCAGCAAGTTTTCTGATGACAAAAAAAAATGGGCGTAGTGTCTGGTATACCCAGAAGGTCATGCTGCCATCCTGATGGACCTCAGCAGACTGGTCTGGTGGGAACCTCATGCAGTTCAGCAAAGGGATGTGCAAAGCTCTGCATGTGGAGCAACCCCAGGCACCAGTAAATGCTGTGGGCTTTGCAGAAAAGGACTTAGGATTCTGGTGGACATCAAGTCAGACACAAGCCAGCAGTGTATACTTGCTGCAAAGAAGGCCAGTGGTGTCCTGGACTGCATGAGGAGGATTATTGCCAGCAGGATGAGGGAAGTGATCCTTCCCCCTCTACTCAGCAGTGGTGAGGCCACACCTTGAATGCAAGGTCCAGTGCTGGGGTCCCCAGTGCAAGAGGTGGGCATACTAGGGAAAGTCCAATGAAGGGCCATGACAATGACGATGAAGCAACTGGAGCACCTTGCATTTGAGCAAAGGCTGACAGAGATGGCACTGCTCAGCCTGGAGAAGGCTCAGTGGAGGTTCTTGTTAATGTGTACAAATACCTAAAAGACAGATGCAAAGAGGACAGACTCAGGCTTTTTTCGGTGGTGCCCAGTGACAGGACAGGGGGCAGTGGACACAAACTGAAACACAGGAGGCTCTGTCTGAACATCAGGAAACACTTTTTCACTGTGAGGGGGACTGAGCACTGGAAAAGGTTGCCCATGTAGGTTGTGGAGCCTCCTTCCTTGGAGACATGATCGTAGGCAGGCTGCTTAAGGTGGCCCTGCTGGAGCAGGGGTTTGGACCAGATCGCCTTCCAGCTATTCTGTATTCTCCCCTACAGTGGAAAGGACAATGAGGAGGTTATAATCTCTCTAGTTTTCATAGATTGACAAATTCACTTCCTTGTTTTGACCATTCCACTAAGCTGTGTTAGGTGATGGGAGACAGTGATAGCAGAGAGAAAGAAATTAGTACCAAGTGGCAGCAGTCAGTCAGTTCACATCAGCTGCAGAAAGGCTTACTTGCCACATTTCCATCATTTCCTGTGAATGATTCCTATCTCTAGGATTAGCATATTAGAAAAACAGGGTAAGTGTTATTAGTAGTATACTCTACCATGATTGAGAGATATTTTTACAGTACTGCATGTTACACTTTAATGTGCACTTCCATTGATTGAGCTGTTGTCCACACTGAGACAAAAATAGGAGCCTATTCCTAATCTGGGTACAGTGGAAATGCAGCCCATTTTGTTATTTATATTTTAAAACTCCTTTACCATTTCTGTGTATGATGAGAAAACCATTCAGTTTTCTACCAGAGTTGCTGCATGGGTAATATGAAGTCACAGACTGTTATGTGACAGAATTTAAAAAAAAGCAACTTTGTGTTTCTGTAATTTAAAAAATAAGGAGGATGAAGAGTAGAAAATAGAGGAACTATCTTGTCAACTTGTTTCTGGTATTCTTGGGGTTGATGTTCTATGATGTAATTGTCAGGTTATTCTGTAGGGAAAATTGTGAAATGATATCAGTAAGTTAATTATAATAGATATTGTGTCCTGGTATGACTAAGTAGGGCAGGGAGTTTATATTGGAAATGGATTAACAAAAGAAAAGTTGTGCTTCTGTGCTTGGTGGAAAGTGTCAGAGTGAGGACTGGTGATTTTACTCCATGGCAGTTGTCTAGAGGACTCTGTTAGAACAAGTGAAGCTGGGTGAAGGCTCTCACTGTGCAGCTAGAAGCATTTGTATGGAAGACATCAGACTCTTGCGCACTGAAGTGGAGAAGACTGAACAAGCAGAAGAATTCTGGCTGGTCGGTGAGAGTGAGTCAGTCACGTGGATGTTGTGGAAGAAGTTTCATTTGGGTGAGGCAGTGAGAGGGGGCCAGCCATGTCTCTACAGCTGGGAGAGGAGGTGTGTTGAGGTGACATTGCCCAGCGCAGGACTGAAAAGGTTTTTCACTTGGTATATTGAACTAGGGAAAATTTGTGCAGACAGGCAGCAGTGCTGGCTTGAGTGTGAGGATGGAGAGTACTTGCAGCAGTAACCTTTCTTTTTTTTTTTTTTTTTTTTTTTTTTTTTTGGTATTTGTAGTAAATTGATGAGCACCTTGTTTGCAAACTTGTGGGGTGGGTTACTCGGAAGAATAGACAGGATTTGATGGAAAAGTAGTCCCAGCCTCTCTCCTTTGTGAACATTTTGGTCAGAGATTCTGCACCTAAACGGAAGATCCTCAATCTCAGCTGTGGAGAGGCTCCTGCTCTCTCCTTTGGCTGTGAGAGCCTTCTCTATTGTAAGGTGTCATCTGTTTTCTCCTGCCTTCTATTGGTTTCTGCATTTCTCCCTTCTTTTCTGCTTCCAGTCTGCAGCAAATTGCCTTTGTGCTTCTATTCTCCACTGCTTTCCTCATGCAAGATAGAAAAAGGTTGAATAAAAGTGAAGGAAGCATTTGCGTTATAGAAGAGTGGAAGTATTCAATCCTATTAAATGTGGAGAGAGTGAGACCAAAACTCTTTAAGAAATTCTTTTCATTCTTGTTTGCCCTACAGAGCTTCCAGCATATTAAATCATTGATCTTGGGAAGATTATTTAAGCAGAACAATCAATCAAAAAAACCCCAACCCTATAATCCTTATATATAGTGTTACTTTTGAGTACTTCAGCTCAGCTCCCCAAGGTGGGAAAGAGCACAGTCAGACAAGATTGGTGAGGGCTTCTGTACAATAGATGGTTAGAGCAGTGGTTGTAGAACAGAAATAAAAGCTCTGAAACATGACCTGTAAAATAAAAAGCAATGCAATTCATGTGCCTGCATGCCTGTGCTCGCAGAGGTATAACTTAATCATCTCGTTTTTCAGATACATTCTTGATATTCGGTGTTAGGCTAGCAAATGAGTTCAGCTCTTGGAAGGGTACACTCACAGATTCAGTAGCAGTTGCCCTGCAGTACAGCAAGACCTGCTCTGGTTGTCAGACTTTAACCCTGTTGCATTTTGCTCTTGATGACAGTTTGCAATGATAATTTAGATAAGCTGGGTATTTGCTTACCTCATGTTGTCTCCTGCTTGAGTTGCTGAGAACAGCAGAATGTTTTGCCTTTTGCAGGCTGCACCCCAGTAGTAACTTGTGATGCACCCACAAACAGCTCTAAAGTCGGAGGGGTTTTATGATAGAAAGTTCAGTACCAGAAGTCTACAGTAGAGCGTTTAACTCTGCTGTCCTAAAAGAGAAGGTATTTATAGCTCTTGGTACAGGTGTGTGTCTTAAAGCTCTGAATGTGATACTCTCTAAACTTAGTGGGAAGAGGAGAATGTTTCTGCCAACTTGACAGCTGAACACATCCCACTGAAGTCACTTGAGCCGTGGGACAGAGGCAGTGGCCTTTCTGTGCCACCCAGTGCACCTCAGCGCAGAGGACCCCGTTACCTCTGAGGCACAGTGCCTGTGGCAGTGGTACCTCAGGGCATGAAGCAGGTGATGCTGTGCCCCTGGGTGTTAGTGCAGCATCACAGCCTCTGGTGCTGTGCCAGCTCATCCACTGCTGTCTCAGAAATTTCTTCAGTGTGTCTCTTCTCAAGTTTGTATCTTCTGACTCTTCCGCTCGGCCACTCTGATGTTAGTTCTGCGTCTGAACCTGAAAGTCAGGAGTGTGAAGAGGTCTGAGCCAGTCACACCTTGGTCAGAATACTGTAGAAGTAGGTAGAAGAAAAAGTCTCTTGAATGATTTTGGTCATTCATTTTTATAAGTTAATTAATTTTCTGTATGCTTCTTATGTTAACGCTTATTCAAAAATAGCAAATCTCTATTTAATCTGTATTTCCTACCATTGACTGTTTTGTTTCTTTTTCCCTGACTTCAGGGGATATGCAGTGAGGTTGTCATCCCCTAAAGTGGGCTAAAAATACATCATGGAAAGCAGATGAAAATTGCTTTTGTGCTTCTTCATTGTATTTCTTCCCCCATAGCTTCTTAGGTCAAATGTTAAAATTGCAAATTCTTAGTGCTTTAATTTGTATTCTCAAGATGCTTAACACACCTCTTCAGAGTCAAGAATGATTATTATGAAGTATATGATAGGCTTGATGGTCATTACTGTCATAACCGATAGCTCTGGTTTGGCAGATGCTTCTAAGAGCAGTGGTATTTGTGGCTGCTTGACATTTCTCCAAGTTTTGCTTAATCCAAAGATTCATCACAACTCAAGCATAAAGCATTGCTTTGCACCACAAGAAAGAAAGTTGCATTTGTAATTTCAGGAATGTTTGGAGGTGCTTTTCTAGTGGCTGCTGCTTTTCTAGAGGCTGCTGCATTGCTTCAGAGGTATTTTCTTCCCCTCGTTTAAACAATCAACTCTAAGGTTTTCAGACAGTTCATTCCAACTGATTGAACTTTCATATAAGCATCTAACTCTCCAAAGATCAAAACTTGCCTCAAGATATTTTTAATTTTATAAAAAAACAAGCTGACTTCAGACTTACACAAACTACATAAATTCAAAATTCCAGAATCTAATAAATCTAAAACTTTTTTCAATTAAAAAGTGGAGATACCTTGTTTTAAATAAAGTGGATTCAGACATGTCTTTCTGTCATATTTTGGGGAATTGACTTTTAGCCCCATAAATAACCATTTACAGTAAAGGGAGGAGAAAACACTAAATAACTTGAGCCAGGGAGAGAAATCTTTTAATTTTCCAAATGTCTTGCTAAAGTTACCTGTTCATAGAGAATGCGACATGTCATCTGAGGACCTCCAGTGATTATTTTGCAAAAGTGTAATATAATTGGCATATTATAACCAATTAAATACAGTTAGGAAGTTACTTTATCTGTTACCAGGAAGTCTCTTAATACCCCAGATGACAAGGCAGTGGATTTTGTAATAAAAGATGACAAAATATTTCTCTCGTATTGTTCTCGGTGTTCACTTTTTTCTCCTGCTTGTTCTAAGAAGAACCTAACTTTAGAAAGATCTCCAGTAGCATGACTTAAGTTGAAGGCATGGGCTAGAGATCTGAGGTCCCTTCACAGTTAATAACTCTGTGACAGTCCTAGTAATTAATTCTAAACTGTGAGGTTATTCTGATGGATAACACAGGAGTTTATAGCATACGGTTTTTACACTAATCTTTTCCATTCCCCAAATCCATGAAATATTCTCTGTTTTCTTGTCCATCTCTTTGAAATACTTGGTCAGTGCTGATGCCACTTGCCCAGTTCAGAGCTGAACACTGAAACAGATTCATAGCAACCTATGAGGTTTGTAACCGAGTCACTCTTTTGGTGTGCTATTCATCCCTCAGGGAGAAATTCTGGTGACTCAGAATTCTGCAGCAGCATTTTAGGGCACTCCTTTGCCTGTGCACAGCCAGCCTTCAGAGGCCAAACCAGCACTCCTAGTGGTGGCTGCTTCAAGCTGTCCTAGCCTGAGTCTGGAGATCAGTGTTCAGGCATGAAGGAGCTGCGTGTTTCCTTCCATGTGGAGAAGCACCTGATGGCACACCTGCAGCAGGTAGAAGGATGTACTGGGGTGGCAGAAGTGAATGGTGACAAGGAGATAAATGAGACTGAGTTTGGCCAGATATCTGGAAAGTGGTAACAATGAACTGTGGGAAGGAGGGGAGACAAAGGCTGGGAGCTATGAACAGCTGGTGCAGAAGCTAGATGAGAAATCACATGACATGGGGCTGATGAGGTAGCCGGCTGTGGGACAAAGCTGAGATGAATGAGAAGGAGGGGGAAGAAATGAGACTTTATATGGTCAGGTAAGAGAGAGAAAACTGAGAACTGTTATAAACAACGTGTGACTTGATTACAAAGAGGTAGACTAACCAGACAGGAAGATTGCTTGCTGTGTATTTTCTGACTTCCAGTAGCTTGACTGCAGCTTCAGTCTTTCTAAGCAGAGCTTGGTGATGTGTGGATTCTACTGTCATATTACATGTTTATTATGTATTATACTATTAGAGATATTTTTATTGTGTGTCTCCATGCATAAAGTATGCAGTAGTGTGCTAGGCTACAGGAACTTCATAATGTGGACCATGTTTGTAGTCCCCGGTATCTTTTTTCAGCTGAAATAATTCTTTTGAGTCAAGACTGCAGGATGTGACCCGCCGACGCACTGATACTGTTTGTGCTAACGCGAGACTCTGAAGAGAATGGTCACTTGTCATCCTCTGCCATGGCCATGCTCATGTCATGTGAGTGCACAGTAACAGGATTCAGTCCAGTGTCCACGAGCCTGGCTGGTGTTTTTGTATTACGCTGGAAGCTTAAAGTTATCTTGAGTTCTCCCTTGCTTTTTTTTTTTTTTTTTGCTTAAAAAGTAGCCAAGCAGCTGCTCTTCTTGCTCAGAGTAAGGACTTGAGAATTCCGTATGTGTGGAATACAGATATTTACTGTTAACAAATAATGAAAGAGGACATGTTCATACAGAATCCATGATTTTTTTTACAATAAAAGCTTCTTCAAGCAATTAAGAAAATGTTTTTCTCCGTTCTAGTATTTACATTGTTAATAGAGTCTTTTCTTTTTCAGAACAATAGATTTAAACAGCAGTTTACTGCAACAAGTAATAGAAAGAAAACGTGAAGTGCTGTGCATCTTGAGAGAAAAGATAATTACAACTCAGAAGTGTACGATATCTGAACATATCCAAACAGAAGAAAAAATTAGTGGTGTGATGGGATGTGGTACAAAAATAGTAAAGGTAAAAGTATTAAAAATCTGCAAGGAATAGAACATTTGCAGATTACCTGTGAAGAAATAACAATTTCTGCAAATACACTTTAGAATATTTTTCATATTTCCTTATTGCTGAACTCACTGCACTGCTTAGTTGTGAAACTTCAGAAAGGTAAAATGTTTTTCTTTATTGCCTCACTGGCAAAAAGTGCCATCTTTTAGTGTGAGCCTGGAATGTAGTCTCCATCAATTTTTGTTTTATGTAGATTCTTGCCTAGAGCAGAACAAAAGACAAGCATATAACAATTCAGTGAAAGCTGAAGAACAAAAAGCATCATGAAGGAAATTTGTTTGAAAAGCCAAGTAATCACTTATCAAAAATATTTGCAACAACCTTCTGTGCAAGTGCCACCTTCCTGGTACCAGTCTCCAGCTGGGCTAAAGGGGTGTCAGGGTAGAAGAGGGCAGAGCCAGGCCGCTGGAGTGGGTGCCTGTTTTCTAGTGACACAGGGTTTAATGTGCAGCAATAGCTGCAGCAGCTCAACTTTGCACTAGGGCAGGGTAGGTAAGAGTTTGAGAGCCGCTCTTGGCATTGCGCTTCTACCTCACTGCTCATCTAGTTCCTTTCATAGATGGCAAATGTAACTTGTGCTTTAGTTAGACATGGAGAATAAAGCATATCCTTTCTCTGTATATTTTCCCCATACACAATAGCTGAATCAGATAAATGGTGAATAAATCTGTCCGATAGGTTTCAGTCAGTGAAAATGGAAGTATGATGAAGGACTCCAGTGTGATCCTTGAAATTCCTCCTGCAACCACTATTGCCTATGGTGTAATTGAACTGTTCATAAAACACAGTGGCCAATTTGGTAAGTATAAAGCTCATTTTCTGTGTCTCACAATTCAACTGTGGAGAAAGCTGTCTGCTGGGCAATGATTCTTGCATTTCCCTGTGCCACCTTCATAGGTGGTGATAATTTATGGTCTTCATTCCCTTGATCATAATTTTTGCTATGAAATGCTACTCTTCTGATTTAATAATGCCTTTTCACTTGTTTGAATAAATCATAAACTCAGAAAAACTGCAGGAGGTCATTTAGCTCAAGGCAGGGCTAGCTTCTGAAGTTTGATCTAAGTTCAGAGTTAGATCATATTGCTCATATTCTTGGCTATTCAAGTTTTGTTTATCTCAGTGACAGAGATTTCTCCATCATAGTAAACTCTTTTTTCCCCTTAATATCTAATGAGAATTTCCCATTCTTTAATTTTGTGTCTCTTTCCTTTTGTCCTATTGTCATACAGAAGAGTCTGGCGAGGGTTCTCCCCTAGCACCATTTTCTCCAGGCTAGAGAAGTCAAGTCTCTTGGCTTCTTCTCATACATGATGCTCTCCAGCCCTCAGTGATCTTGGTGGCTGTTTGCTAGACTGCACCAGTGTATGAATGTCCATCTTCTACTGGGGAGTCTCCCAAACTGAAAAATAGCTTTAATTGATCTGCAAACTGCACTCTTGTCAGTTTGCGGCAACCTTGAGCAGCTGCTGATCTTCTCAAATTTGTTGTCCAGGACTTTCTCTGCAGTTTTGGTTCTAGCAAGCCTGGCCCTCAGCCCCTCCTGCTGCTGCCCTCACCTGTTGGCAGGGAGAGTGGACCAAGTATAAACTCACAGTCAACCAGGAATGTTTAGACTGCACTTCTGCTAAGAAAAGAATTATTCATAAAGTGTAAGACTGGAATTTACACTTTTCTGACTCTTTCACACTTTCATATATAAATTGTCATCAGAATGCTTGCAGAAATGTCATTATCATGTTTTCTGGTCATGCTTTTCTGGTCAACCTTGTTTCAGGTTGAATACCTGCAAGGTGTCGAGTGAAAAGATGTTGAAATTGGCTTTGGAGGGATTAGTAACACTGCTCTGCAGAATCACTTGGGTTTTTCTTTCTTGTCTATCCTCAGTTAAACTCCCTGAGCTACAGGAGGTTTCAGGGGATGTTATGCAAGAAGGAAGGAAATAGATGGACTCTGTAGAGCTGGAAGTTGAAAAGGACTGATAGGGAGAGAAATACATGTTGAAGAATTAAGTGAAGTGCAGTTGAGATTTGAATCCAGGATGCACTTTATTTGAATAGGAAATGCAGAAGATAACTCTCCATCATTCTCCTTTAATTGACTTCTGATATTAAGGAAGTCTGTAGATTCAGGAATAGAAGTAAATATCATGTAACCTGTAAAAAAAAAAATCTGAACTGTGGAATTGCTGTGACATAGACCGAACAGAGATACAGTAGAGGCCATTGACTTCATGGTCATAAAAGAACTGTAATTCAGATTTATTATGTGAAATTAAGGCTGTCTGACTACATAGTATAGCTGGTGTATAGCTGATAGCTGATAGCTTGCTTATGTGATTTCTAGGTGGAAATTCCTATGTCCTGCTAGCTCATAATACATAGGGTCTTGTTAATGACCTCTATGTCTCTGATCTTTTTTTACCTCTGCTTCTTTTTTGACTTTTTTTCTTTCATGTTTAATGTTACAGTTTTTAAGCTTCAAAACCAGCGTGGCTCACTTAATGTTTTAGCTCAGACTTTGTCTAGCCTCTCTTTTGGTGGTGTTTTGTGTTCTTTTTTAATTTCTCCTCTCTTCCCTTGCCTATCACTGAGAAGGTAAAGTGGTGGAACTAACAACAAAATTGGGGATTTGCCAGCAAGAGTAAGTACGGTAGAGTCTAACCTCCAACTTCTTAATGTCTGAGCAGTGATCAGGGTCTGTTTATGGAAATAAAATTAGCCTTTGAAGTTAAATCCAGAGACTAATGTAGTCCTGTCACAGGAGACTGAAAGTGACCAGTAGCAGGTGTAACATAATGGGATTCTCTTCCCAGATAATTACAGAATAAGGTGCATGTTAAGCTGTGGGGTTTTTTGTTTCTTAGCCACTGACAGCGCTTGACTTGTCCTACAAGGAGGAATGGTATAGTAGCACCCAACTGATTTGCTTTGTTCTGTTCATTGCTATATATGTGTGACTTTGTTAAAGTGTCTGTAAATTAAACAGGCCTATTTTTTTTTTGCTTCTCCACGCAAAAGAGTCTCTTTGCCTTTGATTGATTTCACTGATCATCTTTGGTTTTCTTCCAGTTTTGTTAGTGTTTCTGAACAGCTAACAAGATCAACTGCACTACTGGAGGTTTGTCATCAATGGATGTAACAGAATTCAATAGAGAAAATTAGCACAATATTATGTATATTCTTTCACTCATTTTCCCGATTTTTTGTAGAGTATGATACAATTAATGAGATACAAAAATAATTAATGTTCTTATTATTGCAAAACTTTCAGAGCCCTGTATTTTCCTCTGAATCAAGCCCTATTACAAGAGTTAAAATCAGGGTCCGAATCTCTTAAAACTTTTCACATGAGGCTGTGTATTGATTTCCCTTATTAGCATCATTCTGCCGAAGGAGGGCAGATAGTTTATTAGCACTCCCTGCCTCCTTCAGGGTTCTCGTGAAAGCCTCGTTATTGTCAATGAAAGTAACATGAGCATGTTGGCCTTGGGGTGCCTTAACTGCTGTCCGGAGTCTTGTTGCGGTGGGAAGTTCTTTAATTTGTGTTTAATCTCTTGCTTCTCCTCTATAGCTCACTGTTGTCTGTGAAGGGTCACGCAGGCAGAAAGGTCTCTGTTGCTTTTCTCTGTGGCAGAGATTTCTTTGTCTGCTCTTCCTTTGAAAAAGCTTTTTGCTGATAGAGTGCTCTCCATGCTTTCTCATCTGCTTTGAACATCCTTAATTTGGTGAGACAGACTATTACAACTGCAGGAGGGTTATATTTAGTTTTGGTGCCTGGTACATGTGAGTGCTGTGCTTGATTAGTTATATATCCTTTTTTTCTCCTTTGGTGGCAGGTATTACTTTAACATTGAGTTTCTCTTGCTAGCCTACCTGCATTCTCCTCAGCCCCGCTGCAGAGTGCCAGGGTACAGTTTCAAATCTTGCATTTGAGGCAATAAAAGATGATCAGAATAGGCATAGGGCTTTGATTATATTCTGTATCTTTGGAGTAGTTTTGGACTTATGAGCACAGAACTTGATATTCCGGATTTCTCAGGATAGCTCTCAGAAAGGCTCTCTGTGTACCTGCGAGGAGTCCCTTAGTTTCATCAACTTGGGAGCAGTGGGGTGGCAGGAAATCAGCAGTCCTGTTTGGATGGGGTGGCCAATGCTTATCATGGAGATGAGGCAGAAAGGGTAATCTAGCCAGGGTGTGTTATTTCCTCCATGAAAAGGAAAGACAGTATACTGCAGAGTGAGTCTCTGCTATGCATCATGCAGGTTTACAGGGTCAGTGAGAAGTTTTCACGTTGTTTGCAGTCTGTAGTACTTCAGTTCACAGGAGCTGGTGTCGCAGGTTGTGGTTTGTAGCTGCATTACAGGACCTTTGTCTGTGCACACTGTACCAAACAGCAGGCCTGCCAGTAACACACAATAATTCCCCTACATAGCAAATATTGACATTCTTTCCATGGAGAAGAGACAAGACCCAGAGAAACCACATGCGAAAACACTAGATAATATAAGCTAGCATCTCATTCAGTAATTGCTTATATATTTCATTAATTACTTTTAAAATTGAATTTCTAATTACAGAATTCTGTCTGCTTGATGAACAGCAAGGAGGTTTTGAAAAAGAAAGCACAGAAGGCTCAACTTATCCCCATTCGGCGCTATTCAAAGATGTTTCATTTCTCTATCAGCCAGATGCTGTTGATAATGAGATGTTCTGTGGGACTAAAAACCTCATTCCCAGTGATGCTTCTTTAAGTGTGTTGAAACAAGGTATTAGTAGAAGAGTTTTACACGATTACATTACAGTGAGTTAAGCAACATGATAAGAGGAAATAATCTGGTACAATAGTGCATAAGAAAATTATGTTATAGTTCATTTTAATAGCCCTTATCAGGAACTCTGGGGAGAATGCACTGAAAGAATAGAAGAATTTACTTCTGCAGTAGGTTTCTGCAGTGGACTGTTCCCTAGGAGCATCCTGTATCCCTTTGTCATAAATATGATCTTACAAAAGCAGGCTTTTATGCCAGTTCTGTTACATTCCACAGAAATGCTGTCAGATTAATGATGGTTTACGCTTTCATTCAGAAAGGGTCACTGAAATATTTTTTCATCATTTGGAAAATACTCTCAGAAAAGCTTCTCAGTTAAGTTTATTTTAATTCTTAAAACTTACAAAGACATCTCCCTGTCTTCACTTAGCCTCATTATTTTCTGAGAAGCTTTATGGAAATCTTTGATATCAACTAAGGCTGATGAAATTATATTGTGATTTAAATGGAAGTTTGCAAATTGGTATAATGGGCCAGGCACAACTTGTTTATAGTAGGGATGTGGAAGAAAGGGGCTGGATTGTCACCAGAGGAATGAAAAAAGGCAAAACAAATTGGAATGCGTTTTGCTTTTCATTAGTTCTTAGTAGAGTTCTTCCAGCTGGTTCTAACAATGAACATTGCTTTTCTTACCTCTGAATTTCACCCCTCATTCACGGCTGTTCAATAGACCGTGACCAAACCAGGTATTTGTTGTCCTGAAATAAATTCTGTTCTTCTCCAATGTAGGCTTCTTTGAAAGGAGTAACTGTCTCCATGTGTATACAAAAAGCACTTATTTGTGAAACAATAGTTTGCTACTGTTTTGGCTTTTATTTTAGCTTGACATACCTTTGTGCTTTTCTTGCTTAAAAGTTCTGGAGGTTCCTTTTCTTTAACCTAAACTATATCTGGGGGGAGGAAGTTTAAATATTTCTACAAATGCAATTTAAAGTAGGTTTCCAGTCATACAGTTGCATCAGGTACAAAAGAAAAAATCTGCCCATGGCTGGGCTTTTTTTTTATTTTATTTTCCTAATGAAGTAATTTTTAGATGTAAAAGACATGTTTAAAGAAAGCGTGGAAGTTGACTGGAGTGACACAAAGAGAAATTTCTTCTAAACGGGGTCAAGAACACTTGCATGCCCATATTTTTGGAATGTGGAAAAACACGTTCCAGCCTTGCAGTTGGCATTACTGACTTGGAAACTTGGATGTCATAAAACATTTTGGTTTAGTGTCATAGTTGGACTGTGGAGAAAAATGCAGTGAACTCTCTTCTGTTTCTGTTGTATTTATTGTAATGGATTTATTTTTTTTTTGTAATAAGTCTTTTTAGGTCAGGGATGAAGAAATGTAATTCTTTGGTGCACCTGGTGAAATATGAGGACAGTAACAATTCAGCATCACAGTAGGAATCTTTAATTCTGTGTGTGGATTAACACCACTGAATTAGTAATTCCTGTTAATCCCCAGATTAAGAATTAAAGTTATGAGCAGAACTCTTCATTCTGCCTTAGAAATGAACATTCTGTGGAGATGAACTTTCAAGAGAGACACTTAATATATGGTTAACATTAAAATACTGGCTTTTGGGTAGTTGTTCTTCTGTCTTAAAATTTTCATTGAAGCTTCATTGGCTCCTTAGGGAAATATAATCAGATGTGTCCCAGTCTTGCATTATAACCTGTGCTAATGGAAATCAGGATGTCAGAATGTGGTGATAAATGTGCTTACGGAATGCACAGTGAAAATGTTAACTGTCTTTATTGGTATTAGGGTAGAAAAGCTTAGTTTTACTTTTTACTACTTTCTTGGGAAAGATCTGTCATGGTTGAAGACACAGTTCCAGCCTTTTGTGAAGCTGCCAGAAGACAAGCAGAGAGCATTATATAAAACCCTGTGTGAACTCTTGCTCCATGAAGAAGTGGTGGCTGCCCTGGGGGACGTGGTAAGATGGAGAAGCATTTGCTTGCTTCCAAAAAGTAATTTCAGGTTATTGCTAGCATTCTCTTTGTCTTGAACTTTTCTCTTTTCAAGAAGTTTTACTTACTCTCTTGCTTCCAGTTAGATGATATCTGCACAGGAGACAAGCCAGATCTGGAGGAGTTAAAACCTGCGCAGCAAGGAGACCTCATTGACTTCTTGCAGCTCTTAGGGTGCAGTTTACAGCCTGAGCTGCTGTTGCAGAAATATCAGCCTCAGGATGAAGAACTCTTCTCAGCTACTCACCTCCTCATCAGTGCTGTCTCTGGTATGTTGTGAATGAAGAGAAGAGCCCTTTTTTATTTTCCTTTTAGAAGCTCCCCCTGTGTTAAAGTGTTTATAGCCCTCTTTGAGCAGTTGGTGGTGAGCTGAGTGAACATAATTTGTTCTATTCCTTTTTGTGGTTTTCATGTAACCATGCTCAGCATTGCTGGCTGTGAATTAAATTCAGAATGAATTAATCCGAATGAATCACTGACAGATTTTCCTTGTAAAATAAACATTCCCCCCAGACTGCTCAACACTACTTTCTGCTGAGTGTGGGCATTTCCAGTTTGGCACGCTAGTTTCTGTTCTTGCTGGATACCCGAGTTCTTCCTGCCTGAATGCTGAGAACAACAGTTTAGGTGGTCTTCAGTGTAACAGTGTTTATTGTTGAGGTGTAAATTACATTTAGCAAAAATGAATTTAACACAGAGATGCTGTAACTGGAGAGTTGTTTTGCAGCTGCTGAAGAGAGATTAAACATAAATGTCAAACAAATGCCATGCTCACAATGTAGTTGGCACCACAGTGTTAATTTAAAGCTACCTGCAGATTCTAAGGCTTTTTCTCCTCTCTCTCATATATAAAAAAATCCCTGACATTAAAATAATGAAGGGAAGTCCAGTGTGGTGTTAGTTAGATGTGGCACCGTGCAGCAAAATGTCAGTGTGCATCCATATACTCACAGTACCAAGGAAAGCTTAACTCATTTGTGGAGACAAAAAAGAAATAGAAAACAGAGACTTGCTAGGTGGTAACATTTGTCTGCTGCTATTAACAGCAGGGTGCAGTTAATTGAGTGTGTTGTGTTATCGCCTGGCGTTGGACGTAATGTCTCCTGCTAATGTCCAGGTGTAAATGCAGCTGCATCAAGAATCAAAAAGCTGGTTTATACTTTTATTAGGAATTACAGCCTTGAGTTACAGAGTTGGATTAAATGATCTTTGTGGTGCCCTTCATCTCCCTGCCCCAAGGCAGCCTCAGCTATGTCATTCCTCTCAAACTGTGTTTTTGCTGAAGTCAGCATCTCATATATGTTTTGAGAGCAGAGGTTCTTGTTTTATTCAAGGCCTAAATCATTCAGCCTACAGACTCAGAGTGAAATACTGAGTAGATACTGGGGGAGGAGATGAGAATAATGGTGAGGAAATCTTTCCTACGAGCTGGCTTCTTTCAGGGACATGGATAGTCAGTGTGGGGTTTGTACCCATTGCCTATCCTATTTTATTCTGCACTTTGAGAAGCAAGCAGAAAAGGGCTGGATCAGCCTCTTTCTGAACACCCAGTAGAGCACTTGTGAGAACTGTCCTCAGCAATGGATCGGTTTGGTCTCCAGCATCCATTTTAGAAGGTGCTGTACCTGCAGACACGCCTCAAAAAGGCAGCTTGTCTGACTGCTCAGCAAGGAGGGAGAACCCCATAAGAGAGCTCGCTATTACACAGAATCACAGAATCCTAGGGGTTGGAAGGGACCTCGAAAGATCATCTAGTCCAACCCCCCCTGCCAGAGCAGGGCCACCTAGAGTACATCACATAGGGACATGTCCAGGCGGGTTTTGAATGTCTCCAGTGAAGGAGACTCCACGACCCCCCTGGGCAGCCTGTTCCAGGGCTCTGCCACCCTTACAGTAAAAAAATTTTTTCGAATATTCAACTTGAACCTCCTATGCTCCAATTTACACCCATTCCCCCTTGTCCTATCACTGGTCACTACTGAGAAAAGCCTAACTCCATCTCCCTGACACTCACCCCTTACATATTTGAAAACATTGATGAGGTCACCCCTCAGTCTCCTTTTCTCCAAACTAAAGAGACCCAGCACCCTCAGCCTTTCCTCATAAGGGAGATGTTCCACTCCCTTAATCATCTTAGTAGCTCTGCGCTGG
>VWZY01011388.1:159691-196540 GCA_013399075.1 Chloroceryle aenea | reverse complement strand
CAGATTACTCAGCTGATCCCTAACCCAATCCTCATCTACTATGTCAAACTCCTCATCTATCTCGACTACTTCTGGGGCTAAATGAATCTGGGGCTCATGCGGAAACCCTGCAGGAGTAAAGACAGAGGCAAAGAAGGCGTTCAGCACCTCTGCCTTCTTTATATCCTCTGTCACCAGGGCTCCCAGCTCATTCCTTAGTGGGCCAATGTTGCCTCTAGTGTTAGTTTTGCTAGCTATGTATTTGAAAAAGCCCTTTCTATTGTCCTTAACCTGACTTGCAAGGTTCTAAGTTCTAAGGAAGCCTTAGCTTTCCTAATTGCCTCCCTACATCCTCTGACAACAGTCCTATTAAGCAAGTCCCCTTTCGAGCAGCCAGACTTGTGCAGTGGTCTCTGGAAACAATCTTCCCATGTTAATGTTTCCTTCACAGAGCTGTCTGATGACACTCTGGTCCTGCTGCGTGCCTGCTGTGATCTTCAGGTTGTTCCGGCACTCTGCTGTTTGGTGAGTAATCGGAATGTGCCTGTGTAGCGGGTGGGCCCCAGCAGCGGTCCTGACTGTGCACTCTGCCTGCCTGTATTTCTCACCTCATAAAGAAGACATCAAGCTCCAGTGCAGTTTCAGCTGTAGGCATCGCTTAGGCGTGGTCAGATTCTGAGAGTGGCAAGCGATGCAGGTAATTTACTGCAGGTGGATCCCAAACTGCACAGTTTCTGTATTTGGGAGATGCCATGGGCTGTGAATGAAAGAAAATTGTAACTTAAACTGAGGCTTTAGTTTACTCACAGTTTTGTTAGCCCGTTTTAAAATCTTGGTAACAGGCAGTCTTCAGTTTGGTAGCAGCAATGCTTGGGCCTTGGAAAATTCTGGAGTTCTAAACCTCTGAGGCCATTCATTGAAACTGCTGATGAAATGGGGCAGTGATTTTTTAAGCTCACTGTCAAAAACAATAGTAAAATCTTCAAATATGTAGGGGTGAGGGGAGTGCTACTCTTTGCTCAGAGTAAGAGCAAAAATTAAGCGTGATCTGCAGTGAGAGAAGTTGAAGTGGGGGAGGGGGCCCTGTGGGAGAGATGTTTCTCCTTAAAGGGTGCCACAGAGCTTTGGTCCTGGATGAGTACATCATCCTTGTCAAGGCTGATAGCAAAGGGAATCGTGCCCTTTGGCTGCTGCCTTGTAAGCTTCCCGGTGGTTTTGTAAGAAAGAAGGGAGCTGCGCGATAGCAGGAACAGCGCTGCTTGGAGAACCTTTCTAATGTCTCTGTCTTTTCCTTTCTCTCATAAATACAGCCTAACCTTGCTTCAGCCGATGGCACTGTGGCGCTGAGCAGTCCTGTGGTGGATAGTTTCACTGACAGAGGAAGATTTGATGTCATGCAAAGGCTGTTTGCTTCGTCAAACATTAATTTGGAAATGACAGAGTCTTCTGTAAAAGCTCTAACTATGAAAGAACCTCAGTTCTTCCCACTCATTCTCTATGTTGCATTGTATGGATTTTATGCTTTGGGTGGGAATGTACAGGACCTTTGCTGAATGTCCAGCTACTGCTCTAGCTTGTTCTTTCTTCTGTAGCTGTGCAGTGTCGTGTTGTGTGTTTGAGCTAGCAGTAGAGCCGCTCACTTGAGCACTTAGAGCAGTCCAGCCAGGGGTTACGGAGGTGTGCCACTCCCCTGCGCCACTCCCCTGCAGCTTCCCTAACGTGTCTGCAGTGGAAGGTAAGGGATGAAGGGGAGGAATTAAAAAAGACAAACCTGGATCAGAAATTGAATGCAGCTATTCTGGTAGTTGTCAGATCTGCAGGGCAGTGGAAGCCTGATTGCCTGTGTTCACTTGCGTGGGAGAAAACTGCCAAGTACAAGCTGCTTTTTGTAAGCAAGCAAAGCAGCAGGCTGTGAAAATCCAGGCTTCTGCAGCACAATACATGTTTTGATTGTTTAAGACTTGACATGGAGAATGCCTTCCCTCTGGAGCAAGTGGAATGGAGGGCTCTCAAAGAGGTACTTGATTAGGTTTTCATTTAGTTGGGCTTTACAGATGGGAGCGGCACATGCAGGAAATAAAAATTAATATTTTGTTTGGGTTTTGATATTTTTTGTTAGGGATTTATGCCTCTGTACAGCATTGCTGTTTTCTAAAAAGTTTTTACTCTGCAAGTTTCAGCTGTTTAAATTGCATTCTGAAATTTCTCTTTGAGGTCCAGTGATGCCTTTTGGTGTGGGTATGTAAAGTGTCCTTGCTGGACTCCACAAAAATGAATCATTTTACTCGTATGACATTTCAAGTGCAGATGTTTAGCTCGTTTCTTTGTCTAACAGCAAAGCACATTGTGCTTTGAACTGTTTTGCCTTTTCTAATCATAACTTTTGTAATCATGGGGCAGAAATGCAGTAGAGATCTGCTGTAGATACAAGTTTGGGAAGATGATGTTCCAGGTAACTGGAAGATGGCTGCTCTCAGAGAAGTGTGAGATGGCTGACAGGCAAACAAGCAGGTGCTGCAGTGTGTGCATGTGGGGTGATCAGTAACCAGGCCCTGTGGCTTCGCTGGTGCATAGGAGTCCAGGGTTCAGTTTTTCTGTCCCATTCCCACATCATCTTGAGGAGATTGCATAAGAGGTCTTTAAAATGTCAGTTAAGCTTGCCCTGAGGACACAGACTGCAAAAAAAGCACCGTGGGACCTTTCTGTGCCGGATAGTGTTGCACGCTGAGCTGTTGGTGTTTCTGCGTCTCATCTGTTACATGAAGCTGACGGTGGTGCCTGAACCTTGCACTGGTGTACATGGGAATGTCCTTGAAAATGGAAATGTGTTTGCTACTGGGAGCAATGCATGGTTGTAAATGGGTCTTTTGCCTCTGGGGAAATTAGAATGTCAAAAGCCACCTCTGTAATTTATCAAAACTTTCTATTATGTTCTGTCAAAGCAACAGAGTAACTTACAACGTCATGCGTGTAACTTCCATTTGTTTTCTTTTTGAGATTCCAGTCATGCCCTTGGCCTTGAAAGGTGGTGCAAGCAGAGGGCAAGTGGATATATGGACATACCCACTTCAGATATTTGAAGTCTCCAATAAGTTTCTCTCTGGAAATACTTATGTATCCTCCTGGAGCCTTCTCTTCTCCAGACTCAACCCCACTCTCTCAGCCTGTCCTCATAGGAGAGATGTTCCAGCCCTCTGACCACATTTGTGACCCCCCTGGCCCTGCTTCAGGAGCAGTATGTCTCTCCAAGTTAACTCTTGTCCTGCCCTTCCCTAAGCTGCACGATGACAGCCTCTTCAGGGAGCCAGCCTGAGCTGCACTAATATAAATTAATTCAGAATCTGCTTTAGAAAAGCTGGATGTGCCTCCACTACATCAGAGCTAAACCAGCAGGTCCTTGTAACTGACTGGCCTCACACAAGATGCTTTTTCAGGGTCTGATGGTGTCTTTCCTACAAAACGCAAGTGGTAAAAGGGCTGTAGGGTCCCTCAGAGAAGGTTGTAGCTTGTCTTGTGAAAGGCTTGATTTCATACCCCAACTTCCCAAAATGTTGCTTCCCTTCACTATACTTACACATTCCCCAGGAGGAAGAGGGAAGAAACCCCACCTTTGCAATTCAGAATCAGATCAGGACCAGGGAAGATGAGGTCAGCAGCCTGTTTTCAAAGAGCATGCACAGCAGGCTCAGCCTTGCTGTCAGGAACCACCATTTGCTGCGTACAAGCTGCAGTCTGAAGTCCCTTGGGCTTCTGCTTGCTGGCTCAGTACACTGCAGGCCCAGGAAAATGACTCTGAATGCTGCAGTGCTCAGAACATAAGGAGCCCAAAT
This sequence comes from Chloroceryle aenea, assembly GCA_013399075.1. Taxonomy (NCBI): domain Eukaryota; kingdom Metazoa; phylum Chordata; class Aves; order Coraciiformes; family Cerylidae; genus Chloroceryle; species Chloroceryle aenea. The sequence goes on along the minus strand of VWZY01011388.1, from coordinate 192,731 downwards.
TCAGCAATGCTCACATCTGTAGGAGGAATGAAGAGGCCCCAGCAGCTCTATACATTGAATGGGCACTCAGCACATTCAAAACCATCAAGCTAAACAAGACCAATTGAAAAGCTGCTTTTCTGAACTTTGATGAGACCCAGACAGGCTGCACCAGCCCAGTGCACATGGGCACCCGTGAAGCCTCCTACCCTTGTAACAACAAAGCAGCAGAGTGCAAAGCCCAGTCTGTGCAGACATGTCAGTCAGTGTCAGTGTCACACCTGGCACCAGCACACCCCCACAGGAGTGTACTGGCAGGAAAGGGTTGATCCAGCTTCCAGCAGCAAAGAATTAAGTAAAGATAAAAGGCAACTGTGTGCAGATTGCTTCTTCAGAGCATGTGCCAAAAAAAAGAAAAAGGCTAATTACATTTTTTTCAATATTAAATCTTTATTATATACAAAAATATTTTGTTGGGAATTAATGGAATTTCACAACTTGTACATTAACTTTTTTATGTTTGGCTCTGTTTATTGTGAAAATATTAGCTGTGAAAAAGACAAGGGGGGCTTTAGAAAACACGTCACAATTTAAAAATGTCCTACGTGTTAGCTGACTTCATCAGGATGAGGTCAGAATGCTAACAAGTCCCATCTCCTAGGCCTGCTCTACAGTACTGGTTTCAAACAACGGTTAGGTACTAAATCATCTTCAGGTTTATATTAGAAAGTTTAGCTAATAATTAAGATTTTTTATTTTTAGGATGTTTTCAGCTAAAGCAAAGAGTGGCTTTTTTACAGGAGAGCAGATTTGAAAGTTTTACAAATGTCACATCCAGTTTAATTTAATATGCTGCTGAACGAAAACAAAAACAAACCACAAGAGCTTTCAACAGGCAGAAGCAGTTGTGAGAAGGAGGAAGGTAAGGAAACTGCTAACACACAGTTAAATTCAAACACTTAACCAAGCTTTTACAGTTCTTAGCCCAGTTTGGTGTGGGAGAGCAGCAAATTTTCTTGTATTTTAAAACTGAAGGAAGTGGTCCCCCTTCTTATACCACAGAACACACATGTTACGCACAGGCAATACAGGATGAGGGAGTGGGGGGGAGGAAGGAATGTCCAAGATGCATTTTCAATGGGGGAAAAACACCTTTCAACAGTTATCTCCATAGGTAGCTGTGTCCAAGACCTAAACCAACAAAAATCCATCCAAAAAACCCATCCAAGAATTTAGCTGCCACCCCCAGAACTGTAGAAAGCAGTGCCCTTTGCATTGCTCTACACTCTGTTGTGTAGGAGCCAAATAACAGAGAAGTCAGGTACCTGGGTTTTCGGAAGAGGTTTTACTGTGTTCTGTGTAATGTTGGCTACTACTTCTGGAGTAACTCCCAGCGCAGCCATGAGGGGGGCAGCCTTGCACAGAGAAGCGTTAGCACAGCGCTCTAGCGATGTTGGAAGGAAGAGGATAAGTGGGAGGAAGCGCTTCCAGGACTGCTTGTAACTATGTTAGCCGTGCAGGTTGGTCAGTAAGTACACCAGACCCAACGCTGCCTGAGCTGCAAAATGAACTCCTACCCAACAAGCACAAGAAAGGGATACAAATACTGAGAACAAAATTCACATTTACTTCAAGTGTAATGTATTCAATAAAATACAAATATTGCTGAGACCCCGCTGAAAATAATACCCAAATCTACTTGGTGAAGCTGTTGAACAGGCTTAACCAAGCTGGAGCTGGGTTTACCTGTAGGAAAATTCCAGCTGCTGTACAAAGGAACTGATACTTCAGCAGTGTAAGAGATGCCCGTGTGTGAACAGCATCCACTCGGGAGAAATCTGGTCAATCAGCAGATACTGTCTTAATTACTTCCAGTACTTACCCCTAAGTTTTATTTAAGCGTGTGTGCACATGAGCACATTTTTAATAGGTTCGGAAGCCAAAGCTGCTTCTGAAAATTGTGAAAATTGGTTATAACTGTTTTCCTTTTTTCTTTTTTAATCATATCTGTTTTGGGACTAAACCCAGTGAGTTTTACCAGTCTTAAACAGCAATGTTTGTATTGACCACTATTTCCTCCACACGACACAGGCTGAGTATCCCAGACACTTCCCCTCCATAAGCTTGTTAACCATACATAAGAAGGGCAGGCCTAGAAAAAAACTGACAAAAAAAGAATTGGGGCCAGACTTCACCCCTTTCAGTGATGGCAGATTGCCAGGGAAAGCAAAGGAAAGTACCTGTAACTACAGCAACCTTTTCAAGGCCCAGGAGAGGTTCTGTGCAGGGATGGACAGCTGGAGGGGTATTTAAGGCAAGAGGCCCAGCATACAACACGTCCTGGCATCCAATTGCTGCTACCCAGACAACAGTGAATTGATCTTGCTGCTTCAGCAGAAGTAGCATCGCTAAGTTTGGCAATAACAAAACGGTACTTTAACTTTTCAGAATTTGGGTGAGGCATGAACCAAACAGTCCGTATACATTTGCATGATGGATACAACTGCCCTCTCTACCTGTAGTTTATCTTAAAGCTGTACCTACAGGCACAGTGAGTGACAGGGAATCAATCTACTGCAGTAGGCACTATAGACCTATATGTACCAAGAAGCAGCATCTGCCTCAAAGCAGAGTCTGAATGAAGAAGCAAGATGGAAGAAGCCAGGATGGGAAACCAGGGATGAGGTAAAATGAAGTTTCAGTTTATGTTCACAAAAATAGCTCGTGTAAAGACACGGAATAACCTGCATCTCCTGCTTTCTGGTGTGGTGCTCTACTTCATCATTCTCCACTGGGCCTTAAGTGTCACAGAGAGGTAAGCTTGGCTCCAAAGGATACCTAGCCAGGAATTTTCTGTGTTTCAAAGAGAAAAAAGTTTCCCATTTCTTATCTGAATCACCTTCTTCAAAACAAAACCCAGATGACTTCCTGGACCCTGAGCTGCAGGCAAATCTACAGCAAGTCATTTTGGTATGATTTTGGAAGATGCAGTAAGATAGAATTGAGAGAGGATAGGGGAAAAAAGTGTCACATTTTGATCCCAGCTATCCAAGATGTGACAGTTTATATAAAAAGAAACTCCAAAGCAACAAGCTGCTCTCTGCCATCCTGTGTCACAAAACTTCTGTACAACGAAGTACATAGAGCTGCACCGATCTGAGAACACGGTACAAGTTAAAGATCCTGCACCAGTCAGTCTGTGATTCTGCTCCAATTTTAACTTAACTCTACCTCTGCAGAACATTTTGAAAGGCCTTTATAAGTCTATGCAGGATGACACATCCCATTATAATTATCCCACTAAATTTTAATTGACTGCATCTTGTCGTACAATGTAGAACCTAAAGTAGACCTGCTAGGGCAACATTTAGAAACAGCAAGGTGATCACTTGGGTACACGTGCACCAAAGTATGAAAGTTGAGACTGGTGCACACTTAAGGGAACTTTTGGTGCATTTAAGGAAATAACTTGTGGGTCTTGGCATACTGACTGTACTTTTATGTATAACTTTTCATTCACGGGGCAACTACAGTGTTTCTTCTATAAGTCTCTATATGTACAGAATTTTACAGCACCTCATGCACTGTCCCAAACAGATAGAAATTACAGATAAATATAGAATTTTTAGATTGAAATATCTGTGTATTTAGAAAAATATACATTAGTAAACACAATAAACCAGGTAGAGAAGTGTACCAGTTCTAAAGTCTCACATGCAGGTACATTTCTGGATTAAGTCATGGTAGCTTACTAATGTGATAGCTGATGTGAGCATTTTTTTGTTTTACCATCCACATACATACATATACACAGACAACTATTCAATAATTTACTTTTCTAAACTACTTAAATATTTATCTTGTGATACATACCACAAACATTTAGCAGCATCTTCACCTCATTCAGACACACCTATTGTTATCATTAACAGTCAATGTAAAAAGTTTCCCTGTTAGGATCTGGAAAATGAATGTTTAGTACAAAATGAGCAACATGTAATACGAGTCATTTTTAACTCCTCCAAAGTACTTCAAACAGCTGTTATAGGAAATATTTTCACTTGCTCAAACTTAGCCTTTCGTAGTGTCTTTTGCACAATATACAGGTCTCCTAACAGCTGATCCAGTACACCCTGCAGGCAGAGACAATCACGGCTGTGTACATGACAAATGGCACCATCAGTCTAAGAACCTTTAAGAATACTCGCTCTTAAAACCAAAAGTAACTGTCATTCTCATTCTAGTCATCTCCCTGGTAGCGACAAGCTGCGCAGAATAGCTGATACAAATCTAATTTTGCTAAAACCCAAACCAAACCCCACCACTAAAAACAAACCAACCCCTCTCCCTCTCAACTTTATATACCTGCCAGTCTGGACTCTCACTTTTCAAGATTTAATGAGTGTGGTGGTTGGGATTTTCCCACCCTTACAACCTGCATGTGGACATCCAATCAAAGCCCACAGACAGTGATACGATCTTTTCATGCAACCTAAGTAAGCCATCCTCTCTTACTGCTTCAGAATTGTACCTCTCATTCACTTCCACATTAACACCACCAGATGGTCAGCCGCTGGGCTCCACTGCGCTGCTTGATTTCCCAACACTGTGTGAATGCGGAGTGAAAGCTAAAGCTTTAGGCTTTAGCCAATACATGGCTATTTGGAGGTTGCTAACTAGGGAGGCTCACTGGCAGTATTCTCCCTGGAATGGAAATAGAAGGAGCAGAGAGGTTTTCCTGACTAAACCTTGGTGCTCATGTTCCATTTGGTTAAGTAAATTTAGGGGGGGAATCAGTGATACTTGCAATATAAAACACTGTAGTGTGGAAACTGAAGAATCTCATTCCATTCATTAGGGAAGAGTGAGCTCAGCCCACTTTTGGCATCACAAATAGAGTATTTTCTAACTCATAATGAAAAGGCATCGGATCTGTCCAGATAGCACATCTTATTTACAGCATACGTAGGTCTCCTATTACACAGTATACAAACACAGTTCAGTCACATTCAGCATATAGTGCCAACAGCAAATCATTAATACAGTCAAGCCATGGCTCTGCTATCGCTGCTGCTACATGCAGCACTCGATCCATTTCTCAAAGCAGCCTCTGAGCGATAGGATCAGAGAACATGTCTCCTGGGAAAGGAAAATAAAAGTCTCATGCTGATGCTACATTGAAAAGCTCCGCCAAGCTTATTACACAAAACCAAAGAAAACACAGCCTGAAAAGTATAACGCTAAAACAAAGTAGTGGTAGAAATTTTCCTTAAAGAATTTCAGATTCCCTCTAAAGACTGAGACCTCGGCATTGAGAGCCACAGAGATTACCTGTGCAGTACACAGCTTCAACTACATCTCCCACATACACTGGGATCTGAAGCTCCCCTGCTCCTTTACCCCCACAAAAAACAACTTTATAGGCTTTGTCAAACTCATGTGTAATCTATGGGTGTTTTGAAGTTTTTTTGAGACTTAACACTCCCTATACTGCATCAACTCCATTTTTCTTGGCCACATGAAACTCTTCGAGAGCCCCAAGTAGTAACACTGGTTTACAGTGTCTAAGCCCCTTTTCCTTCAGAAACATTTCTGAGGAAATTGCCTTTTGACAGCATTGTGTCACACTTTGGTGTTGAAAAAGAATTCAAAAGCCAGGTGCCTGTCACCAGATGGAAGAGAAATTTAACAAATCGATGACTTCAGTTTAGACACCTAACCTGATAAATTACACTTAATAGTCCTATATACAACAGCTGACATTATAATATAAAGTATGGTCACAAAAGGAGCTAGTCTTAGTGACAAGCTATATTTTCATTTTGTTCTTGTTAAGCGGAAATTTACATCAGCACTAAGTTTTGACTGATGAACTCAAACCTAACAAATTATATCAACAAGCCTGCTAAGGGAAGAAAGGTCACTAAACAAAAGGAAAGATGTTGTAAACCAAAAAGGTATAAACAACATTGCTTTTTAGCAGTAAGCTTCCAATTCACAAGCTATCTAATGAAAAATGCAATTAAAAGCAGTGTAACCCTAAGCACAGAGATTCCATTACATCACACTCATAAAAATACAGCAGTTGATCACGCACAAATATTCAAAAAGATAATATAGAACCCATCTAGATATCACAGGAAATTAAGCCACAGATCACTACACAACTACTGAACAATGTCCTAAGAAAAGAAAATGTTTGGGTCTGGGTTTTTTTTGGTTGGTTGGTTGGGTTTTTTTTTGTTTTTTTTTTTCTTTTTTTCTTTTTTTCTTTTTTTCTTTTTTTCTTTTTTTCTTTTTTTCTTTTTTTCTTTTTTTCTTTTTTTCTTTTTTTCTTTTTTTCTTTTTTTCTTTTTTTTTTTCCCTAAAGCAATGTATTTTCACAAGTGTGAATAAATAGTCCTAAACATTAAGCATCACTCTACAAGGCTCCACGTTATCAGGTTCTCTCTCAGGCTACTTCACCATTACTCAAACTGTACTGGATTACCTTGTGTACAAGCTTTCTAACATCAGCACTTCAACCATAACGGGCTAAAAGTTTGGCTCCCAAGAATAGCCTAATAAGCAGCTTTCGAGGTATTGCTTTATGTTATTTTAAGGGACGTGTATAAGGGAACCCACACAACAGTTGTCTAAATCAAGAGACATTGAGAATTTGTGAAACATCAAGAATGTACCAACATTAAGCTGAAAGAAGCTGGAGCAATGGAGCTGTGTGTTGGCTGTTGCTTTTAATATTTAGAATTCTGCTCCCATGAAATTATTATCTTTTAAAGGAAGGAAAAAAAAAACACAAGGAAATTAAGTGTTCATTCCTAGTAAGAGCTGTGGACTTCTGGCCAGTTAAACACTGACGTTAACAAGTTTTACAAAAATTGTTTCAAGTATCCTTTTTTTAATCACAGTGAAAATGTAAGACCAAGATGCAAATGTTGAAGTGAATGACTGAAAGTTTCTTAGACGAAAAAGGCAAAGGTACTAAATCAAAACATATAAAATGCTTAAACGCATTTCCTTCATGTGATATGAATAGAAAGGTTATCTGTAAAAAGTTAGAAAAATTAAAATAAATTACATATTTAAGTACACTTTCCCTTCAACATTTTTATAAAAATTCAGAAGAGTGTACTTTGAATATACATAGAGTAAAAATGCACAGGTGCCGTAGGTTATTGTCGGTATCTACATGTCACATTAGCACATTCACTGCAGTAGATTTTGTTACTTGAGCTCCTCTCGAGAATTCTCAGTACACCCAGCTAATTGGGACCCACTGTGGTTCCAGCCTCAGTCTCTCGATGGCAGTCTGTAGCTTCTCGAAGGCTTTGTCTAGGTTGTCATTTACAATGGTCAGGTCAAAGTAGTGGTTGTATGCTCTCTGGATCCGCGCACTCTCATCCACTGTTTTTTTCAAATCGGTGTCCTGTTGAAGAGATTTTAAAGATCACTAAGAACAAAAGACTTGGCAAATACTTATAAATATAGGAGTATCCCTTCATCACATACTGCTATTGAAAGATATGTACTGAATCCAGTTTTAGAATAATGAAAGTTTTCATTTATAGTGAATCCACACAGACACAACTTAAGCTAAAATGCATTGAAAGGGCTGAAAAAGTTACAAGCAGTGCCACTGATGTTAAACATGGCAATGAAATGTTTGCAGATCTTGCAATTTTTAAAGAAAGTCAAGCGAAGCACATGAACCTGGGCTGGTATGCACAACGGGCAGTTAATACTACAGCACGTGCAACTGAGGATCCAATCAGAGTAATACCGCTGCTTCAGGAATGACTGAGTCAATCAGTTATGTAAATGTGGTTTTGTCCCTTTCAATTTCCACAGAAAGCACTACAAATCCAAGAATTTAAATTAGTATGAGAGGAAAGCCAAAGAAACATACCTTTCTAAGAGAATAAAGCTCTACACCACCTTATTGCTTGTAGAGGCTGCATTTCAGCCTTGGTGACATAAGTTCATCATCTGTAAACTATTGCTGCGCTATTTTAGTTCTGACAAGGGCTGCAAAATATGCAGGAAATTTTTATACCTGCATTATGAAGTTTTCATGAAGTGCTGCCACTGAGCATTTTTTTTTATGTTTCATTAGTCCTATGTTCTTAGAAAAATCCTCGCCACTTTTGGACAAAAGCAATTTTTTTCGTAAGCAGTTATGAAGATTTGTCCCCTTGACAATATTAATTTTAATATTTCAAGCCCTGATACACTTGTAAATAAAAACCAAAATGAAAAAGCACATCTGTGAATAGCCTTCCCTTCCCAGTAAATGGAGACAAGCAAATGTATCACCACCAGAGCCTGAATGTTTGCAATGGAGTGGCTTAGGATGCTAGAAATAATGTTGACAGACCCATTAGCAAGCAGAACATATTATTTTAAATTACACTTGTTTTTCATTTGTTCAGGAAGTACAAGAATATAAAATGGGAAACCATACTCTTTATATACATGTACAGATATAATTCAGAATCCGTAAAGATACATAAATGTGTATTTTAAATATAACTATCCTCTTTAGTATTCATAAGGACAAGTAAAGCAAAGGCAAGGGTGTCCTTTAAGGGATCAAATATTAGGAAGTGCAGGAAATTATATTTGTCTGGACAGTTTTAACCTTGCCCTCTTGTATATGCAGCACTGTGCTGGTTTTAGCTGGGGTAGAGTTGGTTTCCCTCACAGCCACTAGTACGGGGCTCTGGTGCTGGAAGCAGTGTTGATAGCACAGGAATGTTTAGTTACTGCTGAGCAGTGATCACACAGAGTCAAGGCCTCTTCTGCTTCTCACACCTCACCAGCAAGGAGGCTGGGGGTGCACAAGAAGTTGGCAGACACACATATTTGGAGATGTGGTGTGGTGTCTGCTCAAGTAGCTGTTAGTCAGTGGAGCCCTGCTCTCCTAGGGATGGTGGAACTCCTGCCAGCTGACGGGAAGTAGCAAATTAATCCCTTGTTTTGCTTTGCTCACGTGCATGGCTTTTGCTTTGCTTATTAAACTGCCTTTATCTCAACCCACAAGTTTTACCACTGTTACTCTTTTGATTCTCTCCCTCATCCCACAGCAGGGACTGAGCCAAGCGGCTGTGTGGAGCTTTGTTGCTGTCTGGGATTAAACCATGCCAATCATAAAACTCAGGATTCATTCAGGGCAGGAAGAATGAAAAGCAGAGCATCCACGGAAATACTAGAATCTGTAATAACCTTAATCCAAGACTAGGACTGGACAGTCTCTCCATGTGGTTAAGAGAATGAGATCTCACAGATTTAAAAAAAAANCACAGATTTAAAAAAAAAAAAAAAGAAAAACAAACAAACAAACAAACAAAACAAAACAAACTAAAAGCTCCATATTCATTTAGTGGAAAATAAACCACCTCCCCCATTTTATTGCTTTGAATACCCCATCAGGATTGTACAAGCTATTGCTACTCTCCAAACTCGACCACTATCATGAGTTGTCAACAAACCACAGCTTTTCTCAGATGGGCAAGCTGTACTACTGAATATCAAGAACAGCTCTCTTAACTGCCTGCTGGGGCTTTTTTGGCTTTGGTCCTGCAGCTGGGAAAATTCATGTTCATACAGAACATGAACAGGTTGTTGTGCTGGATGAAGCATGTCTCATTTTCCTTTGCTACACACTGTCTCAGAAAAGGAGGGAAGATCTAATGAATAACATGTGCCACTCCGCTTCACATAACAAATCCCAGGAACTTAAGGGGAAGAGAAGCTATTCAACACTTATTCTGGAAGCTCCCAGTCATTCTCAGTGCAGCATGTGCTGCTGCAGCAGTGGAAACAAGGCCTAGTTGCATTCTGTTGTTGGTTTTGTTTTGCTTTTTATGCAGGCTGCAATATCTTCCCTCAGGATTACAGACTCCATTTTTGAAGTACACCTGTATTGTAAGACAAACCTGAAGAAAACTTGTGTGGGGGAGGGATGAGGAAAGTGAAGAAAGGCAGTTATGTAAAAGAACAGTTCCCATCATCAAGTACCTACCATTTGCTGCAAATAATCAAAGGTGACACTTCCCAAAGAACACATTACCAGAAATTTTTCTTCAAATCAACGCTTCTCTGTAAGAGGTCTGTTTTTAAGAAAGAAGCAGTCTGCCTTATACACAGTATTTGATTAACTTCTACTAAGTAATCAGCAAAAGTCTTGCCTAATTCTTCTTACAGACATTAATTTCAGAACAAAATTAATCTAAAATGAAAGATTAAAAAAAAAAAACCAAACCAAAAACAAACCAAGAGAAGAACATCCTGTTCAAAGCAAACTAAACATGAAATAATCAGCTTACAGTAAGAAGTTTGGTTGTAATTCCAGCATCTACCACCGCCTTGTGCATAGCACGCAAGGTCTCCAACTCTGGAGCAGCAATAAACACAACATAGGGCATGAATTCTGAAGTCCTCAGTATTTTCAGGGCCTAGAAGCGAAGAAAAAAACAACAAATCCTATGTTTGAGAATGGCTCATCACATGCCCCATTACCTAAGTGGCACTAAGAAACTAGTCTGTTCCAATGGGCAGAAACACATAAGCAAAGACTCATTTCTATCTACACTGTCGTCTGAATGCTCAGGATCATTCTTTCCTTGGCTATAAAGATTATTTACTACTCTGCAAGACTCGTCTTCCATGCAGAATCTAAGTTTTTTTTTTCCATCCCTCTAGCTCATTCCAGCTAAGTGTCACAAAGGCAGGAATCCAGTTGATATTGTAGTCTTTAAGCCAGGCTTAAGAAGCCTTCAAATTTAAAGGCATGCCTCTTCAACGTACAGTCCTACACTTGTAGTGGAAGATTATATATTATATACCTGTGGATTCACGTCCAAGATGCAGGTCCTTCCTGTCTGAACAACTTCAAGGATAGAATCAATTTTGGTGCCATAAAGATTTCCTTCATATTCTCCATGCTCTAAATATCTGCCAGCTTTAATATCCATCTCCATTTCAGCTCGTGACACAAATCTGTATGCTTGCCCATCTTTTTCATCATCCCTTGGCTTTCGTGAAGTAACTAAACAAACAAAAAATACATATAAATTGAATGTTTTCTTTTTATATTGGGAATACAGGTATTAGACTGGATGGCCTATTCATGTAGGAAGTATAACACAGATAAATATAATTGTTCCATGTACAGATTACTTATTCTAGTGTCAGTTTGCAAAACTGAACTCAGCCCCTCCTGTCCCCTTTATTTCTATTCTTCCCTATATATTGCTTACCTACACATTTGCTTACTTCCTTTGCATTACTCCTTCACACCACATACAATCCACACTGATGTCATCTTTTTAATTACTCACTTAATAAAATAACTACTCAAGTGACTTGGAAATTAAATGAAAGTGTAACTCTCAAATGCCAAATGTAATTCTGAAAATAACTGAGGACACAACACAATTTTCCCCACCCTGTCCCTCAACCTTAGAGTGAGCAAAGGATGTGCTATCTGCCCTGTTATTCAGGGTAGAATTACTTGAGCTAGCTATGAGAGAAATTAGCTTCAATATCAGAAGAAACCCAGTCACCACAGCAGAATCTCAGTGTAGACCAGCTAATGGTGCTTTCCAGGACAACTTACCACTTAAAGCAATGTAAATGTGCTGCAGGGAGATTAAAGCAAATATTTAAGTAAAACTTTAGCAACTGTCTTGAGTGTTGGCTACCCTATGCAGTACAGACATCATTTAAGCAAGAAAGTTAAAATAAAATAGATTATTACTGACTTTGCTCTCCTACTGCCATATGAGTTGCCCACTACTTGGATTAAATTAGATCTGAACTCTAGTATATATTAAATGTAACAGTGAATGGATCCCTTTGGTAATGCTTGTATCATCACTTGGTGCCGTATCACCATGTGGTGCAACAAGTGGAAAGCATCCTCCCCTTCCAGTAATTCCTATCCACTTCATTACTATAGAAAACACAAGTCCCAGGAGAAACGGTCTTCTGAGCAGATTACCAGAACATCCAGTTCTAGGAAGATTCTAAAGAAAGTTTAAAACTACTATGGTTAAGATATAAACCCACACATATTCATTTGTGAATAGCCAGGAGAATTTTCTTCTTATCAAAGCAACTGAGGCCAACCAAGATTACTGATGATGATACTTAAAATCTGAAATAGGGAGGAGATGCTATATACAATAAACTATGCACTGCATGTGCAGGGTTAGACTGTCAGCTTGCTAGGCTGCAAAAGTTATTTTTTATGCATTTGAAGAATGTTTTTTTATGCCTTTGAAATGCTCCAGGCATTTTAACATCGTTGCATTAGTTATAGATATTTAAGCATCTATATAGCATTTCACAGAAACCGGTAATTTTGAGAGCTTTTTAAAAAGGGAATAAAAAATTTTAGAAATAATAACCAGTTTCTTACTATTTTGCCAATATAAAGTAATGAGATTCCTAGGAGGTGATTTCTTTTAAAAAGTAACACCAAGAACACGACCTTGTTATCAGTCACACACAGCAATTCTTAGTGCCCTGGCCAGTTCTGGAGTTAAGAGATTCGGCAAATGAGAGAGAATGGTTCTCTCATGTTGCACAATTTATCTTCCAGACCTGTCCCTCCTCCCCTATTATTAGATCTCTTTGCTCACTGAACACAGAATGGAACAGACTGGTTTTGAAATTCTGAAAATCAGGTGGCAGGAGGAGAATAATAATGTAGCTAGGGTGGACTTCTCTAGTCAGCAGTTGAACAGGAGCGGGCAGTTAAAAATAAGTATCTTGTGAATGAGCAAAGTTAATTATCTGGAAGGAAGACAAGAAAAAAATATTTCAGTAAGGAGTTTTTTTCCTGACACTGTCAGGGAGAAAACCAGCAAGACCGTAGGCTTGAGTCTAGATATGGTAAAGCACCACATTGTAATAATCTTGGAGACCACAAACACTTCTGTCTTACTGGAAATTTTTGCTTTTCCCTACATTTCTCCTACAAAAGTAACAATTTATAATGCCTAAGGTGATTTTACAGATGGGAAACTCAATGGCAGACCTGAAAAACTCCACTGGCTGTTCATTACAGAAGACTACTATGAACTTCTGATGGTGACTGACATTGAAGCGAACTAATGGACTGAAACACTGTGCACACAGAAACTGTTCTTCCACAGCATTGGTAACTTTTCACTGCTAGTTACAAACATTTTCAGTGTCATTGTATGTTAGTATATATGTATATGGTGTGTTAGTTGTCAGAGACAATGAAGAACCTTTTGTTTTCCCACTCTACACAATTTTTATAGTCTGACAAAAATTACTCCTACCCTAAATCACAGGGATAAACATGAGGTATTTTCCAGATAATCAGACTCCGAGTATGATAATACAATAGGAATGCTGACAACTTACATGGCACTGTAGTTCCAAACCTAGTAGGATTCAGTACTATAAACCTGTTCTTCAAACTTCTTCGCCCCACTCCTTGAGCCCCAATTAAGACCAGTGTTTTCCTCTGAAAAGGAGGCATTTTGGCTACTTCCTCATAGATCTGGATTTCATGACGATCAAATTCTACATTGAGAAATGTACAAGAAATAGTTAATACACAGTCAGTACTATAAGAAGAAAAATTAAGCAGCCTTGCTAAATACCAACAGACCACATGTGAATATAAACAGTTTTCAAAGGGTGTTAAGTCTGATACAAGCTTTCCTGCTTTACATTGGTATGGGGAAAAAAAAAAGTTACCCCTTCATGGACAGCATAAGATCAGATTATTACTGTTACTTACAAAGGGAAAATTCAAAATTGATCATAATGGGAAAACTGTGATCATCACTTCGCAAGCTTTCACAGAATCACAAAATGGTTGAGATTGGAAGGGACCTCTGGACGTCATCTGATCCAGCCCCAATGCTCAATCATCTCCACATGGAGGTGGTTGCTCAGGACCACATCCAGATGGCTGTTGCGTATCTTCAAGGAGGGAGACACCACAACCTCTCTGAGCAAACTCTGCCAGTTCTCAGTCAGCCTCACAGTGGAAAAACTGTTTCCTGATGTTCAGAGGGAACCTCCTGTTTTGTGGCTTCTTGCCTCTTGTCCTGTCAGTGGACAGACACCTCAGGAAAGAGCCTGACTCCATTCTCTTGGCACCCTCGCTTCAGTTATTCATATACACTGATGAGATCCCCCTGAGCCTCCTCTTCTAGAGGCTGAACCATCCCAGCTCTCTCAGCCATTCCTCACAGGAGAGATGCTCCAGTCCCTTCATTATCTTGTGTCCATGTCTTTCTTGTACTAGGGAAAAGATCAGGATGCTTCAGAAGTGGCCTCACCAATGACAAACCTTTCAGCTTTGGATACATTAGACTCTGCAAGTTTAGTAGCCTAGAGAAGTTTGACTCATGCAATATTAAGAGATACCTGCATTTCTTGTAGTCAGATACATCATCTTTTTCTTTTTTTTGCTGCTTATTGTTCCACAGAAAGGCCCTAGGAATAAAGATTGAGACAAACTCATAATTTTTGTGAAATATGTTTTTATGAGGGCTATTTACATGAACATATGCAAGTTTAGATTAATTAAATTTACAAGGACAATTTTAGAATTTTGTATATCCTCAGGCAGATCACATCAAATGGTACACTAATAGCTGAACATAAAGCAAAAAAATAATTTTCCTAGAAAGTTTTTGTAAACATCAGCAGAAAAATTCAAACAGGTTTCATTAATTAATTTATTTATTCATTTATTATTCAGTGCATACTCTAAAAACATAATTTTATAAAAAGAGCTGGTTTTTATGCCTTACCCCCCTCATTTAGCTTTTCATCAGTGGGTAGCAAAACTGATTCACGTATCTTTGAGAACTAAGCATAGACTTTAGCCTTTGTCATTCAAAACCAAAATATCATAATTAGCATTTTGCAGTATTCTGTATATTCTCACACAGTGTTTTTCTAGTATCTATGAAGGCAGAAAAAGCAAAACAAATAGAGTCAGAGCAAAATCTTTTCCTGAAATTCATTAAATCTTACCCGAGTTGTCCCAGTCCCTCCTAACAAAAGCCTTTCTCTTTTCTTCCAGAAACTGGCTAGGAATAAGCCCTGCACTTCCTCCTTCTTTGACATGACTGGCCTTGGTGGGGAGAAAAAAAAAATCAGTTACATTGTGAGAAGCATTTTACTTCTTAACATGGTGTTGACTGACTGATTTCACACTGCCAGAGTTTCTCAGTGCTAAGTGTTGATATATTTACTACTGAGACTCAAAATTCAAACATAGATGTGGATATTAAAATTCTGACTTACAGCAACAGTGTCTTGCCACTGAGTATTACAGTTCAGCAGGCTTAAATAAAATAGATCCAAGTTTTATTACTCATTCCTATTAAGTTAGCACGTTCCATAAACCTTTGGCATCAAAATCCTAAATGGAATTCTATGGTCCATCCACTGAGCTCTTTAAGTGACAAGACTTTCTGCTACACAGTACAGTTATACTGTATATTGACCTCCTCCAAACAGTTTCCAGTGCAGCTTATGAACAGTCATTTCTCAAACAGTGAATGCCATTAACACGTGTCTAATCATGCCTTCAAGCTTTCTGCACTAAGTAACTAGGGATTTAAAATGTCAGTAATTTAGGTATTCCTAGTAATGAAAGTTTAGCTAAGATCTCTAGAAAATAATTTCACGACAAGCTCAATTCTCAACAAGCTTAACACATTCAAACACACAGTTACGAACTCTTACACTTTTCTTCTTCATAGCTGGTTGGCCTGTCTTTTGCTAACCTTCATAGCTGGTTGGCCTGTCTTTTGCTAACCTTCATAGCTGGTTGGCCTGTCTTTTGCTAACAGGAACTGTTTTCTTTTCAACTTAGATGCTTTTACCTATGACTGATTTTTTTACAGTTCACAAGTTTTCAGTAACAGTCTAGCATTTCTAGAAAGCACAAGGAAAAACTAACTTTTTTTTTCCTGAGTGGCATGATCTGCATAGCGATACTTGCGACACGCTATACTGGTTTAATGCTTTCATTTTTGTCACTGACAGAGCATTTAACATTTGTTTCTCCTGGACTCCCACAGGTTACAACTGGAGAATTTGAGAAGCAATACAAAAGACAGCAGGTAAACTAAATGTCAAACTACTCTGGAGTTTTGCAGTGTCTGACTTCTGAAACTAATTAACTTGGCAGTAATAAATTTTCTGCCTCCCCTCACACTTTTTCTCTTTATTATTACCATCACTAATGATCAACAAAATTCAGCAACAGCTGTTGATGTATATTCAAATATTTTTCTTGCTTTTAAAGAAATCATATCTATATTGCTCTCAAGTAACGTTTGGCTCACAATTGCTTGTTATCTAGCAAAGGGTGAGCAATTCAGGAGTAGAAAGGGAAATCAGTGCTGCTAAACTCTGCCTAGATCGCCACTGCCACTTGCAATTTTCAGTATCTCAGTCGAAAGAAGTGTCTTTAAGGTTGACTCGTCACACTTTCAAAGGCACTGATGATGTTTAATTGTGTGTATAGTGTCTTGCAGAAAACAGAAGTAGCATAAGCACTGGATTATATTTCTACTGAAGGACTGAATGTAGAAATACAACCTTAAAGCAGGATGAATTGTTAATATTTGAAATAGTGCCAAACACTTTGATTATGAACATGCATGTTACAGCTCACAGACACTGACCACCACTGTAGAAATAAAAGATACAGCTTCTCCAAAATAGCTATTCTCACCCCTCTTCAAATCCACAGGGTTAATTTCCCTTTCTCTCTCCTCAACTCTGAGCGCTCAGAAAGGGGTCCACTTCTTCCAGTTGCTGTCAGGGAAGGCTTACCACAATTAGCATAGTCAACCTAAGGCTTCCTGCTAGAAATTGTCCACTGAACTGATTTTGGAATGTCTAGGCTCACAATACAAGAACAAAGACAGATAAATAGAAGTAATAGCAAAATAAGTTTTACACATACAATTCATACCATTCAATTTTCTCTAGGTTTCAACTGTTAATACCTTGATATTAGCTTGAAGCTGGACTGCGGTGAAAATATATTTTCTTTTATCTACTGTTAGATGGAAGTAGAGAAGAATTTTAATTTATTTATTTAATTTATTATTAAGGCAATTAGTGAAGCTTTCTTTTCTTTTTTCTTTCTTTCTTTTTAATTTTTTTTTTTTTAATCTTTTTACCAACCTGCCACCAATTTGGATCTTCCCGGTTTACAATCTGAAGAATTTCTCCTTTAGAAAATTTCAAACCTGCTTCTTTGCATGGGATGAGGTTGTCATTATATGGATTATAATCAAAATGACACTTCACAAAAACCTGAAATGTGTAAAAATTTACAAAGCTTAAACATCATCAAATACGTTCTTACTAATTTATCTGACAAACTGAAGTAATGTCTTTACCTACAGCATAAAATATGTGACATCAAAATTGTATTTGGTAAGTAAAATACAATCTATGGAAAAAAATGCCATATAGCAGCTGAGAGAGTAAAATAATCAACAGTGCAAACATCAGCTGAAGGAGCTTCATGATAAAAATAAAACAAACCAAGTGTTCTCTTTGGACAAGGTAATACAAAACATTTTTGCATTTCAGTATACACAATTTAGTATTCTGACTTTATAATTACTTTAAAATATTAAAAAAAAAATAAAAATCACAGAATGTGAGCACTGTATCCAAGGCTTGTGGAATCTTAAGAATTCAATTTTCCCATGAACTCAATGTTTTAAAACAAAGAAGACACATGACTGCTCAAGACTCCAATTTGATGCAGGGGAAGAAGAGAGTAAGTTGCATCAGTAGACTGGCAACACCTCTGACTTTTTCTACCAGGCTGAGGAGCAATGGAAGCAGTGCATCTGCCTCAAATACAGCACATTCCCCCAGCAGCTACTCAACCTAAGTATAGTCTATTGTATTTGCAGGCATTAAAACCCACTACCTGGAGCCACATCTTGTACTATGTTCCAAAGGCAACAATTTAGAGAAACAAGTTACTTCTGCAGTGGAGAAACTGACAGCCTATAGCAACAACCACGGGCTAAGGAAAAGCCACCATCCAAGTTCCTGCTTAACTCAGCAAGCTCAGGTTCGTATCTTTCTGAATTCTGTGGAACAGATTGCTTGGGCACTGATCATGTTATAAATGCATGCAGTTCACTGCAAATTAGTGTGATTGGGGCTAGGTAATCAGAAGTCACTGAATGTCAAAGAAACATGCTTTATATGTGGGATACAAATGCTCATCCATTTTAGATACCAATTACAATTTTTAGGCAGGCATATTAGTCATGGTATATAATAATGAATGAACCTATTTCCAAAATGTACTTAAAGATGAATACAAATATCTACATTTTAGCCTTCCTGCTAGCATTAAATACACAAAATAATCAAAATATTATTTTAAGATTTTAGATTATACATATTATATGATAAAGTACGAAGCAGAAGCTCTTTTGACAGAATTCTTAGAAGTGCACTACTGACCTGTTGAGGAATAACAGTGTCTCTATAGCTGGGGAGAATCTTCAGAGTGACACTGCCACTAATATTTTTCAGCAGTTCCTGCAATTCTTTTGGATTGTTTCCAACCTCGTGGCCATTCACCTCTTTAATAATGTCACCTACATGCAGAAGACCTTGTCGATCTATCATTCCACCATGAAGAATTCGTGCAATTACCAGATCATTGTTCTCAACTCTAAACGTAACACCCTGAAAGAGGTATGTGAACTTGAGTTTACCACTATTTGATTTTCAAATTAATTTTACCATTATCTCAATCAAAAATATACAGCCACAGGATATTCTATCTAACCCGAAGAAAAGAGACAGTAACAGTTACTACAGTGTACTACACAGATAAGCGTCAGGTGATATAAAAGCGCCTTCAGACAAGGTTTTCATATGACTGAACAATGACTGTACTTTTCTTCACTGCATGCTATCCTGTCATTTTGTATCAGGATCAAGCAGATGTTCTGTTAGTCAGCCTATATAAATAGAGTAGAATGGAGAACACAGAACTATCTTCTTATTTCAACCTGTCAATACGGATCCTATCACGCATTAAATTATGTAACGTAATAATGGAAATATTTAAAACATAATGAAAGATATTAGGCAAATGAAAACATTTTCACTCATCCTTTAAACCCACTCATCATCAGTTACTTACCAGTGGTTCTCCTGCTCTTTTGTGAATGCCAAGGATGCGAATAGCATCTACTGGGACAATCTGGTTGTTCACTGAAGAATTATTGACTTCTGGGCTAGAAGGAGGGGAATCGTAACATTTTGAAGCCACAATATCATGTGCTTCCAAAAGTGACTGCAAAGGATCAGAAAAAGCCTTTTATAAAATCATGAAATAACCATTTGTAAAAGGTTTTAGTGCTGAATAACCACAGAATCTGCCCTTTTGGGACCAGATCATAAAACTCTTACTTCACACAGAACAGAGCAAAACTTGACATACAAATACTCCCACAGACTGATACGCCTATAGTCTTAGCAAATATGCTCTCTTTTGTAAATATAAATGCTTCTTAAGGAAGTATAGCAGAAATGCAAAGAACTTGGGGGGAATATGTGGTCTTGCAAGGAAGATGGAAAAATGAGTACCTAAAATAGTCTTGTACCTGTGTACCTTGTATTAAATGTAATAAAATTTTCATCCGCAGTATTTTGGATAATTACAGGTATGCAAAGATTTCTAGCAATCTGAAGAATAAGTGGTTTTGGATTGCATAAAGCTGAGGCAGACTTCTAGCACCAAATGAATCTATGTTGACAGAATTCACTTCCTAGAAGACAAGAGCTCAGACCTTACACGTAATGGTGTTTTCACCAGTCCACATACATAAATACAAAATGAAAGGAGGAGATCCAAATAAATATAATCATCTTTGGGAGACAATGCAATTTAAGACTTGATTTTCTTGTAAAAAATACTCTATGATTTAAAGAAAAGACTTAAAACACCATAGAGGTAAAACAAGATCAAACTTGTGAAAGTAAGACAGTGAAGTCTCACAGAGGAAAAGGGACACCGTATACGGTAGTTCAAGACAAAGTATCCTACAGCCCAGGGCATCTGACTGACAGATACAGGTGACAGGAAAAGAAGCAAGAAAAGGAGATTCCTACTAGGCCTAAACCAATACAATTTGTTTCAAACAGTGACCTGATGAGATATGGTTTTAATTCAGATCACCAACTGGTGTCAAATTTAAGTATCTAAAATGAGAAGGCACCATAGGGACTACCACTGATAGTGACAAGCACATGCCAGAGGAAGACAACAAACTACTAGAAAGCAGAGCAGGTGAACAGACAATATTTAAGCAAATTTCGTGTCTCAAACCTGAACAGTCGTTTTAATCTGCCCATTACCCTGCTGATATTTCAGCTCAAGGTTAGAAGAAGGTACTAATTCCCTGATTCTGGCCCTGCCATTAAGACTATAAAGACAGCTGCTTATCGCGGCTGCTCTGATACTGTGGACATAAACCAAATCCAATTAAATAGGAAAAACAATCATTTATTTAAATTAAGCAGCTGTCAGATGGTAGCAATTTCTAATTCTTCATTATCCAATGAATTATCTTCACACATTCAATGCAGAAACCTGGAGAACAGATCTGTCTGCCAGTGTTTGCAAGCAACATTTTTGGATCTTTCTGCATTTCCAAAACAAAAACAACTAGAATCATAGAATAGATGTGTAGTGTCAACTACACATCTTAACACATTACCACTGATAAAACCATGTACATACGCCAGGATACTTCCAATTTTCTGTTTTGGTCACATGCCAGAGTAAACTGTTCCCACAAAATTTCTGGTCACAAACCCCTAGATTTATCTTGGAGCCTTAGACATAACCACGCTTGTACATCTCCCTGCTCTTAATGGCCATACGATTTATGGATTATAATCTGATCCACAGTCAAAAAGAGACTACTAAACTAACAGTCGTGTCATCCTTTTCAAATTAACATTCTCTGTAAGATTCTTCCGTTCTTAAATCTGACCCTAATTCCACATTCTGATCCAATTTATTCACTCAGTTTTATTAAGCAGGAATTCTTTCAACTACTATTTAACCATCTCTTAATCACTAATTATTTTTCCTGTTATTACCTGATGGTTGAGTCACAGAAGGACTATCAGGGACTGGACAATGCTGATCACAATTATAAAATGGCTTCATTAGGAAAAGTAGGTAATTGGTTTCCTTAAAACAAGCCATACGTATCTTTCTACCTTCCAATACCTAACTGTCAGTTCTGAAACTCAGGCATCAATACCAGTTTTACAAGATTCTTTCCAGCCACCCAGGTCACAGCATACAGTCCTAAGAACATTTAAGCAAAGGTATCTGGCAACAGGGGCCATATGTCTTTATCCATTGCCAAATTACTCTCCAGTAGTTACTTTCTTATTTCAGCAGTATGATTGTATGTACAGTCTCAGAATTGCAGTTGCAAGAACTTCTCTTGTTTCTTTCTCATTGGAAAAAAGTGGTATCCCTGTGCTCCTGCAACTACAGAGCTCCCCTGGAATCTGACATTTCCCATTGTGGTGCTGGAACACTTATAGAAACCACTGCCAAACTCTGCAAAAAAATATGGACTGAATAATCAACAACCATAAAATGGTTCAAAGTTTCCTCAGTAGAGCACACAAACAGGACCAGCTGACTATACAAGACTGGGTAACTGTGGAAAAGTTCTCATGGAAAAAATGGTGATATTTCTCAAATAAGGCATCACAAGAGATACCGCACAACTGACATACAGTCCTGTGGCAGACAGTCCAAGGCTCTCAACAGTGCTGAAGCCAGGTTGTTCAAATCCAAAATTTGTTTTTTCTAAAAAAATTCTCATCACAAGCTATACATGTTATGAATCACTGCCCTATATGATAACTATCTACCCAACTGTGATTTAACAGGACAATTAAACTACAAATTGTGGTGGGGAGGTGGGGGATGGGGCAGAATACTCACGAGCCGAACAACTCTATAGGCTTGAATTTAGGACTCCTTTCCTAACACTTCAGGCCTAAGAAGTACTTAAAATATTTCAGTTCTTCCTTCATGCACTAAAAATGTGCTAGTTTTCTCTGGTAACACTGTTTAAATATTTTAGCTTAATAAAAAGACTACAGGCCCTTAAAGTACACATGGAAAAAAGACTTTAAAGGCTGTTCTGCAAAAGCAAGGAAATAATTTTAAGAACTTGGAGAAATCGGGGGGACTGGGAAGGAGGTATGAATATGTGGGAAAAAATAACCCTATAAATTAAGATCTCTCTAAGAGCCAACTTATGATCACTTTTCTAAATGAAAACATTTTAAATGTATAATTAGCCATTATAAACCTCATTATCACGAGAAGTATTGGCTGCTTTTCAGATTAAGTATTTTATTGCCAGCAGAATCTACTATTTAGGATGAACAGCTCGCATAATTCCTGGAAGGGTGAAAATAACTGAACAAGTTCTTCCATAAAGAGAATCTTCTGTATGTTTAACCACTCCAACAGTGCAATACCTTCAACTCCTCCCACTTCCCTCAAGATGACTTCTCTTACCACTCCTCTGTTCTGCTCTCCAGCTACTGTTTGCTAAGACTTGCTATAGCCTTTTCGATGCACTGCATGTGCCAGCGCACTCTTCAGTACACACTGGACTGATGGCCAGCCATCAGTACTGTGAAACTCTTAATAACTTAGTATCTTCCATGCTTTGACCCCTGAAAACTTTGGTTAAAACTGAAAGTGGAAGGGAAGAAAAATAAAGGAATGAGAGGAGAAATGAGAAAAGGGGGAAACAGACAGTCAAACACGATAGTATAACCATACATGCACCTGTACTCCAGAAACTGGTCCCTTCCCAATGTTCTTCTATAGCAAAGTGCAAAAGAAATTAAGTTCTGTAATTTGGTATTTCCAGCACTAAATGATGTATTCAAACAAGTTATTGCACTGATGAACTGTATACTACATTTGATATTTGCATGCCAAAGTAGGTTACAACTCTTAAGATCAAGCTGTGATAAAGTGGCACCATTCTTTTGTAAATACAAAATTAGCCTCTAAAGAAGTTACACATCAGTGTCCATGAAATGTTAAAAGAGTCAAGTCGGGGTGGCCTGTTTATACATTTACTGAACTGAACAAAGATTACATTTTCTGTAATTACAAATGACACTGTATTTTTCCATTCTTCTTTATGGGTCCCTTCTTGCAGAATTTGGAATATGCCTCCATGCAACAAATGAGACTGAAAGGATAGAACTTATTTCTTGAGTACTTAGTTAATTTGCTGTTTCCTTTTCAGAGAGACATATAGCACCCCCAAGCCTTAGAAAGGATATTGTGTCCATATTTTGGTCTGCAAAGTGTCCTAGAAGCTCTTCTAAAATGGTCATAACAATGATATCAGTTAAATAAAAACACTTAATCAAAGTAATGCTACCTTAGCCTCAGTTGTCTTTGTTCCTCCAGATGGGGAATGGAAGCACAAAATTAAAGGCCAAAAAGTACACCCTGATTTTAGGCTTCAGAACTGAATCACATCAGATCTACTTTTCTCAAAAGTAAAAGCTGATGAAGAAAAACCCTTCACTTTCTTCCTATACAAGAACAAGGGGATATTAAGTGAAACTGACACAAGACAGTCTCAAACCAGCATAGTCTTCACTCTGGTGGGGAATGTTGAGTGAGATTTTTCCATGGGTTTGGAACACAACTGAACAAGATGAAAG
Source organism: Chloroceryle aenea (assembly GCA_013399075.1). Lineage (NCBI taxonomy): Eukaryota > Metazoa > Chordata > Aves > Coraciiformes > Cerylidae > Chloroceryle > Chloroceryle aenea. Next base: position 168,953 of record VWZY01011388.1, on the reverse strand, counting down.
ACAAGAACATGACCATAGGTGGATAATGCTACTTCTCACTCAGAACTCTGAGCAACAAATCACTAAACCTTAACAAAAGATTTTGGACAGCATCACTGTTGGGTTGTTTTAGCCTTACAATCTTCACTAGATGCCTACTGCTGACGACAGGAAGGAAAACAGAAGAGAGATTTGTTAAACAGACTTTTAACATACAATTAGGAAGCACTAAGAAAATACCAGAGCAAAGCTGTAAAGTTAACATAGCACATAGGTAATGTCAAGTCTGTTCTTTATAAATCAATCAAAAAATGTACAAGAAATAGCATAAACATTGGCATTTGTGTTCATCAGATACTTTGAATTTTAAATTAAATGTAGCTGACAACAGCATCATGCTGCACCTCTCTGTAAATACGACCCCTGAACAGGATGAATGCTGGGTTTGCCTTAGTACTGGATATTCACCTAAACTAAAATTCTCACTTGATCCCACTGGCCATTTCCAGTCTCCACCACAAAGATTTTTTGCCCAGTTATTCTCTGGTCTTTGCTATCCCTCTCCAGAGATAATTGCTATAGTGTCATTCAAAGTCAGTATGCTCCAGCACTTCACTTAAAGTCTTTTTCATCTTTTGATTCATCCTCTTTGACTTGTCAGCTTCAGCTTTAGTTTCTCTATGACAATGGATCTTTGTTAGGTCTGTCTCTGCACCAGTTGGCCCCCTATTTCAAGTCTTTCTGCACTGTAACTACTGATTCCTCCAAATTCATCCTCTCCTTTTCCAGTACCAATGTCTGCTAAGGGATCAAAGAGTGATTTGCAGGTGTATTCACCAGTAAGTCTCCAAATCATAGTCTTTGATCCCTTAGCTATGATGCCCTTCTGGATAATCCAAGAGCACAAGGGAGACCAAGAGCTTTTTCGAAGAGCTGTCATCCCTCAGAATAGCTATTACCTCAAAAGCTGAGCTCTTAAAAGTGTATCCTCTTCCAACAGGTCACAACACACCTTGACAGCATTTCCAGTGTTTACCTATGTTAAATGGTAATGTGCCTCACCGCTACCTTTGTATAAAGTACAACTGAAAATTTAAAAAGAAAGTGCGTTTAAACTTACAGACCCAAAAAAAGTCTACGACTTTATACCTGTCTGTCAAAAGAAGCACATTTATACTGTGGCAAAAGTTGTGCTTATGTTTTTCTACAGAATACCTATAGATAAGTACTAAAGTCAGCTGAAGGCTGTCTATAAAGTCCAGAATCTACCAAGGATTTACAAACCTTAATCTTCAAGGCTCAGTATGGAAGCTGATAACAGAATAGCAGCTATGGGAAAACGTCGGCTTTTGACAAGTGTATGTCAAAACTTTGCTTATGTTAAAGTAAAATAAGAGTGAGAGGGCTGCAGAGTCTCAAGATGCCATGCAGATCGCATCATAGACGAATCACATTCATTCACTTGCTCTGAAAAGTGTGTATTTTACACCTAAGCATGAATGCCAACAGCTGGACCAGAATGCAGAATGGTCAGTACTGGGAACTGAGATCACCTAGAAATGCTAAGGATGAAGAGTTCAGGGAATTGTTCTGGCAACTCCAGTCACAGAGGAAGTAAACATTTGTCCAAGATTTGTAACAGAAATTCCAGTGGATTTTAATACGAGTGAAGATATTCTTGAGGTGATATCAAAGAATAAAATCATGCTCATTCTTAAACTCACATGACTTCTGTGTTAGCTTTCATTTGGAGTAAAAATCCTTTATATTAAAGTTTGCTACAATTCAGATTTTGTGTTTCATTACTATTCCTCCTAGATCCATATGTGGACACTGATACAGGAAGTTGGTAATACAAAGTAAAAAGGTGGCACCTGAAAATGAGGCTCCTTGAGTATTCCAACCAATTCTGCAATATTTTCATCTTTATTTACTAAGGGACTGATGTCTTCAAGAATTTCATTCACCAACTCCAGGTTGTTGTCACTGACAGCCTCAAGTTTAGAATCTTCCAGTCGCTCATGAGCCTGTAAGAATACATATATGACTATACTGTAAATAATTTTCAAGTAGTTCCAATTTTAAAGCATTTTAAATCATTTCTTGGTGCAAACTTTAACAGCAAAACCAGAAAAATTACATATAGTATAATCTGTACTTTTAATCTTTGTAACCGCTGAAGGATTTTGCATACTTAATTATGTGATACAACAAACTTTGTAAGTGGCACCTGTCAGAGATGCTTCTATGTCCTTATTTCCTATAACCTCTATGCTACATACATCAAACAGTCCTCTCTGAACAGTACAGCCCCTCAAATCTTTTCTGTTTCAGAACCCAGTACAAGTACACGATCTAGAAGCAGCAGCAAAAAAGGAATTACAGGATCTGCTCGGAGAAAAAGAGAAGCATTTACTCCAGGCTCCTCCCATTCCAACATCTTCAAAACAGCAAATCCTAAAGGAAAGTCTGCATAACTAAGGGAAATGCTAAAGAATGCTAACAGTATGGCCAGAAGGTCAAGCCCATCTCAGCACTGGTGAGGCCACAGCTGGAATATTGTGTACAGTTCTGGATATACTGAAAAAAGTCCAGTGAAGGGCAACAAAGATGATGTAGGGACTGGAGCACCTCACATTTGAGGAAAGGCTGAGAGAGTCAGGGCTGTTCAGCCTCAAGAAGAGAAGACTCAGGGAGACTCTCATCGATGTGTACAAATACCTGAAGGGAGGGTGCCAAGAGGACAGAGTCAGGCTCTTTTCAGTGGTGCCCAGTGACAGGACAGGGGGCAGTGGGCACAAACTGAAACACTGGAGGCTCTGTCTGAACATCAGGAAACACTTTTTCCACTGTGAGTGTGACTGAGCACCAGCACAATTTCCCAGAGAGGCCGGAGTCTCTCATCCTTGGAGATACTTAAAAGCTGTCTGGACATGATAATGGGCAACCATCTCCAAGTGACTCTGCTTGGCTGGACCATCTGCCATCCAGAGGTCCCTTCCAACCTCAGTCATTGTGTGATTCTGTGATAACTTTTCATCTCTTTCTAGAGCTATTGCTGCAGACATAATCCTTTCTTAAACACTGAAGTTACTTAAATTCATAAATCCAATGCTTCACTTGTTTACTACACAGAATGTTGTATCATAAAATTAGGGAATAAGAGGAGGCCAAAAATAACTAAAGATTCTCAATGCATTTCAATTAAGAGTTATTTACAGAACTGTAGCAACAAGAAGTTCAAAAAACAACAATCACTTGTAAAACCACAACATATAAGATATATTTAGGAGCCTTATATATATACTTCCCATATATATAATTTGAAGGTATGCACACACATCTACTTACTTATTAGTGCTTTAAAACATATGCTAAAATAAAATTTTGCTAAAACCAGAAAACTCTGTTTCCTGAAATCATCTGAGCATTGAATTTTACTTCAGGTCTATAAAATGGTATTTCTGCAGGACTGATGATCAAATGCTGGAAAGGCTAACTTCACATAGAGACATTTCAAACATTCCCCAACACCAACACATACAAGCCAAATGACTGTGATTACGAAGTCATAGGAAGCTTGGCACCTACACACATTCTCCTTAATAAGGGAATGCTACTTCGTACATAATATGTACTTTGTGCATACATTAACTATAACATTCTTTTAAAGTTTACTTCTTTTACTGCAAGTAAAACCACAATTCAATCAAGTTTAAAATATACTCCAACTGTAAAACCTCGGTAAGATTAGAGAATCCTTCTTTCTTACTCATTTTCTTTAAAATACTACCAGTATTTTATATTTGAGATTCAAAAACACAGTTAACAATCCAGAAGATGATAATTTTGGTAAGACAGTTCATCAGTAAAACTGAGTAAAATTCATCATGTTCTAAATTCAACAACTGCTTTAAAAAAAAAGTGTAATAATTCTAGTTAGAATTGAACATAAACCTCAGCATAGGGAAGACATGACATGCTGGACTGTGTCCAGAAAGAGGAGGGCCACAAAAATCATCAGCAGGGCTGGAACACCCCTCCCACAAAGGAAGGCTGAGAGACTTGGGGTTATACAGCTTGGAGAAGAGAGGGCTCCAAAGAGACCTTATTGCAGCCTTTCAGTACTTAAAGTACTGTTGCGATAGAAGAATGGACAGTGTGATGGATTAAAAACTGACTACACAACAGAGCCCAAATAGAGGTGATCAATGGTGCAGAGTCCAGCAGGAGACCTGCAACTAGTGGAGTCCCCCAGTGATCAGTTGTAGGTCCAGTCTGTTCAACATCTTCATCAACAACCCTGATGACAAGACAGAGTGACTTCTCAGCAAGTTTGCTGATGACATGAAACTGGGAGGATTGGCTGATTCACCTGAAGGCTGTGTGGCCATTCNGAGACTTTCAAGACCTGTCTGGATGCATTTATGCTCTAGTTCTGTCCTGCTCTGGCAGGGTGGTTGGATTCAATGATCTTCAGAGGTCACTTCCAACCCCTAACATTCTGTGATTCTGAAAGGGGGCCTATAAGGAAGATGGGGACAGTCTTTATAGCAGGTCCTGTTGTGACAGGACAAGGAGTGATGGGTTTAAACTAAAAGAGGGCAGATTCAGACTAGATGTAAGAAAGAATTTTTTTACAGTGAGGGTGGTGAAACACTGGAACAGTTTTCCCAGAGAAGTGGTAGATGCTGCATGCCTGGAAACATTCAAGGTAAGGTTGGATGGGGCTCTGAGCAACCTGATCTAGTTAAGATCTCACTGCAGGGAGATTGGACTAGGTGACCATAAAAGATCCCTCAGGTTGTTGAAAGATCCCAGACTCAAGTTGTTACAACTCTGTGATTCTATAAACATCAGTAAATGACAAGAAAATACATTTTACAGTGATTACAGCTACTTTCCCTTTTCCCTACCACCTACTGAGGAATGGAAAGGCACAATAAGAGAACCCCATCCCAAAAAAGATGTGTAATTTCAAGCTTGATGCCTCTAGTTCACACTTCTTCTATCTAGAATAAACAATACAATTTTAAAAGATTAGCCAAATTTTGCATTACAAAGTATTATGAAGTAACTACTATACTTATTGCTTATCTTCAGGTTTTTTACAGAATGAAAAGAAAAAATTAGCTTGTATTGCTCATGGCTCATTTCCCTAAGTTTTTTTCTGTCCTTTTGGGGATTCTTTACATAATGATTAATCTTAAAATCTAACTAATGAAGAAAAATGAAAAAGTGTTTATATTTCTAGCCTGGTCCAAAATGAATCTGTTTAAATAACCTGACCATCTCAAGGTCCCAAGAATTGCCTATTCTGTTAAAACTAGCTCTTCTAATAGAAAAACAAGTTTTACATGTTATTAGAAACAAATATATATATATGAACTATATATACTTTGCAAAACGTGTTGTCATTTTGATCTTGTCCTTATTTAGCCCTACTGATTAGCACCAAGTTTTGGTGCTTAATTCTGAAATAATGACAAAAGAAAATATGACTGCAGTTAGGCCATATGAACACAATTAAAACCTTTCAGCATTCAAGATAAGGGAAATTTATAGTTAAGAACCTGTTTCCATTATAAGCACTTTTTTACATCTGCTAGTCATTAAATTCCAAATAACTGTAATCAGCCATTAAAGCACAAATTCCCAATAAGATAAAAAAATGCTTTGCAATGGTATTTTCTTCACGATTAAATATTAAAGATGACCTATGTAGCAGATACTTAAGTTAGAAACAACTCTAAGAAAGAAAATGTTTTTACTTACTCTAGCAAATTTAGTACACAAATCTTTCCTTCTGCACTGATCTCACTAGCATTATTGCTAAGTTTATTACTATGCAGTGTCTTCCATTTACAACCAATTTTTTGAACACTTAAACAGTAAATTCTTATATGAATTCTTACAAGGAGTTTTCCTTTCCAGATTTTTATACTTAGCAAAATCCCTGCACAACAACCCTTTATCTTTACAGAGTATTTCACACCTGCCCAGAGGGCATTGCTTTCAGATGTCTATTCATACTACAGAGGCAGTTACATTTAACTTTTTCTTCTCATGAAAGGAGCTTATTTTAATGACCTTAGATTAAGAAAGAATCTTAGTGCATTTCCAATTGGTAAAACCGGATACATTTTAATTACAGAGTCCACAGATTTTTTGTAAATACCACCTTACATGTCTCTTATTGTTTGCTAGAACTAAAGTATTTTGATATACAAGATCAAAACAAAGTATAGCCCACTCTCTGTCAGAGAGTTGACAAAGGTCCCAGCATTACTCTGAGATCCAGGAAATGGTATGGAGAGAATATTTCACCAGACTGATCAGAAAGGCATTTTAAGCCAAAGACAAAAAGAAAACTTGTTTATGCCATGGGAAAAATAAGGCTATTTTCACTTTTTATCTCTGGCGAAAATGCTGAAGTCAGAAGGCATATGGGTTTTTCAAATAACAGCAGTCATTAGACTGTATTAAACCCAACTGCTTCTAGTTTCAAGTATTTTGACATTCTCTTCATAATGTTATCACATTATTTCTGGAGTCTCTGAATTTTTCTTCTCTAGAATCTTCCATGTAACAATAAAGCAGCACGTACAGAAATTACATTATACAAAACTTCACCTTCAAGAACTCATTCAAGTCTCTTAATAAGATGTACTGAAAATAAAAGCCATTGTTAATACCTCAGTCCATACTCAATGTTCACACAGTAATTTAAGAGTTAAAATATTTCCATATTTTACTCAGAGCAGCAAGTTTAAATACCTTAGCAAGTGATCTTACAATAGGGTTTTCCATAATTCCTTTAAGAAAAATCAGGTCTATTTCTTCAGCACCTGTCGATGTTGGCAGATCAGTAAGGTTATCCAGAACCTGCTGCATGGCTGCTGACAAAACAAAAACAAAAAGTAAGTACTGATCAAAATAGGCTTGCATAAATAGTAAAAACTCTGGGAAATACCACAATATTAATTTCAGAGTTGTTAAGCAGCAACTACACCTACTGAGAGCAAGTGGACAGAGGGTAAAAAGAACTGGGTTTTTTGTTCATTGGAAAGATGGAAGTAGCTATCCAAATCCTTATCATCACAATCAACTTAATTCCAGACCCAGCACATTACTTTCAAGATTCATTACTACTTAGACAGAAAAACCCAAACAAGTATAAACTATGTATAAGGTATGCATAGTCTTCCAAACAAAATAAAAGCAAGTAGTTCATGATTCTCTTGATTTAATCTCTCCTTCAGAGGAAGTTTTCAGCCCTCATACGTACACCAACCAACTACAAATCTTACAGTGCTTATGCAGGCAGATTTTTTAAATGGGTTCATAAATTCAAACTAATTTTTTTTAACCAAAACTTTTCTTCTGACCTTGACACTTGTGTCCACCCTCACCAGTCAGTCCCTTACAACCAGATGTGACTTATTGCACTCCAGTACTGTAAGATAGATAGTGCAGATGCTAACACCAACCTGGCACACCACCACACTACACTGGGAAGCATATCCTACAATGCGTAATATAGCATTACCTGCCCAGTACCCTCAGGGGGGATTTTCTGAGGGCAGCAGCCCTCAGATTATATCAGCTAGCCCCAAGTTTGCAGAGATGAACATGTGCCAGCTTGGATGGAGAACAAGAGAGGCACCACTGGAGACAGCTATGATGTCCTTCATAGGGTAAATGATCATTCCTTCCCTGTTTTCCAGCATATGACTAATATTCTTATCTTGTAGTATAATATTCTTATCTTGTATATCTTAGTAGTGAATAACATACACTGTTCTTAACTGTACTCTTTTAAAACATGTTATATGTTCATATTCAGACACACAGGTATATTAGAAAAGCCTTCTGTTTTGATCCCCAGCAAGCTAAAAAACATTGCAATTACCACTGTGTACGAAAACTGCTCTGTATGTTGCATAGTAGCATATACCAAGAGAATTAGAAAGCCTATATGCCCCTTCTCCCACACAGGAATTCACTCTTAACTTTCCTCAATGCTTTATAATGAAAGCTATTATGAAACTCTGCACAGTAACGGAACAAACAGCATTTCTCAACACCTACTTTCTAATTTCAATTCTTCCTAGAAAATTCCATCCCAAGCAAACAATTTCTGGTCAGTCTTTCTGTCAAGTGGAATTGACTTTGCAATAATCAAATAATCTTGTGTGCCACATTTTAACTACAGCAGTTTATGTCAAAAGACTGCATTTTTAAAAAATATATTTTAACCATACTTCTCATTTTCAAAAAAGTGAATATTCTGTGAAACCAGGAGTGGGAGGAAAAATGACACTTTGTGCTTTCAGATTCTGAAGCTGTCTATTATAAGGTAGAAATAATACTAAGTTCTGTTAGCAATTTCACATATTATATAATAAGTGACCACATCAACCTGTAAACAGTCCACATCTCCCTCAACTAGGTATGTCCTATATCCTGACTAGTTCAGCTGTAGATGCAGCTGCCTTGTTACACGTTTTTTTCATTTCCAATTATAGATTCATGGCTCAATGTAGTAATGAAAGGTACAGTATTTGCAGAAGTAGACAGAAGTTTCTAGCCAAACTACATAGTGTGCTAGATGCTGCAAAAATACTGCAAGTATTAAAAATGTAAAGAAAGCTTATTATTATAACAGTTTTTAAGTGACTTCACATTAGCACTTTTGGTCTTATAAACAACCTGAGTAAAAATATACAGCTTCCTTCAGGTTAAAGCATGCATCTCAAGTACTAGTTGCAATTCCAGCACTTGATGCTGACAAAAGTGTGCATTATGACTTTCCTTATATATCTCCATGATAATAAGCTGTTTCTTATGTAACCCTTTCAGCAATATGCTTATCTTAGAATAACCCAAATTAAAAAATAGTATCAGTACATAAAAACTTTATTGTCAATGAGAAACTGTAAAAGCAACATTAAGCTTCGCAAGAATGTCTTCCAAGTTTCATGGAGCTAGACAGGCTATTTTTAAATGAATATATTTAAAAACATTTCACAAAGTCTAGCATCAAAACTGCTTAAGTATATTTCAGCATTCTTGGAAAACACCTCTATCAACATAAAGGGGTTCAGAAAATTCACAAAAGCAGGCCTGCATTCCAGGCAATTAAACCCAAAATAATCTTGTTTGCAGAAACAGCTTCCTATTGCTATGCATCTAATGGTTGCCTCCTCTCATGGCACAACCATCATGTCAAGAGTCTTCTTAGGTAGAAATAGTGTTGCTTCAGTATTAGAAAGAGAAAAAA
>VWZY01011388.1:129915-159317 GCA_013399075.1 Chloroceryle aenea | reverse complement strand
AAAATCAATCAGAATATGATCATAATTTATTCTTCCAAAAGTCATTAAGAGAATCCTCCAACAGGAGTTATGTCAGTTGGCTTATTTAGAAAGACCAGACAATAATATCTGGGTACTTTTTGTGACAGAATAGACTAAACACTTTAATGTCAGTGTTTCAGATTTATGGAAGCCATGGGCCAGCTGCAAACATAGATCTTGTCTAATGTGAAATGCTAATATTTGATCTCATATGGAAATAGCTTTGGAAATGTAAGCAATGTATTGACCTACATACACCTTAGGTAGTCATATGTGTACTTTCAAGCAATTTGATTTATCCAAAGACAATTTAAGGGGGTGGGGAGGAAAAGAGGGGGAAAATGGTAAATGTGTTACAGACCCTCTTTTTATGTATCTATTTAACAGGCTTTTGTTCATTCATTTTTATGAGGAAAAAAAAATCTTATTAAAATACAAACAGCAGGAGATATGTTGTTTCCAGGCTTAATTATAATAATCTTTCAGAACAATGCAGATACACATGGAATTTCAAGTAACAGTCTTTAAAACAATTTCACTTTTTTCTTTCCTGGGGCAAAGCCATCTTTAGCTCTTTTAGAAAAGTATCTTATCTTTGAGCAGCAGGAACGAAAGCTGAAGCTGTAAGTACTCACAGAAGTAAGTTTTACCTAAAAGATCAGGTCCTATCAAGCAAGAAACAGATGGAACTAAGTAGTTGAGAGACTATCAAACCTGAATACCCTATCAAAAACTGCCTTTTGAGCCTCTCATCTCTTCTCTGGCAAATCTGCCTTTGAAATGGTGATAGATGTTACTTGCTAGGGGGTTGGGAGGCAGGGGGTGGAAAGACCTGTAGAACTTACATTTAAGTTAGCCATACAAGAACTAAGGACTACAGTTGGCAAACTACATAAACCAGGTTAAAAAAAAAAAAAAGCAAATGTGTGCTTTTCCACTAGTGGAAAATTAATTGTGTCTCTTTTTTCCTCTCTCATCCCATCTTGTAGAGGAAACTGGTAAGAATATACTAGCTTTGAGAGCTCTACCATGCACCCCCTCCTCTCTCTGAAAACAAGCATTTTTCTCTATTCAAAGACGAATTCAGGTAAAATTTTCAACTCTCATCACAACACAAAAGGGTTTACTTCTGTGAGGCATGGCTGACTACAATAGTTAACATAAACATCTATAAGCACACATTGATCACAGCCTCCAGACAGAACACAAGGAACCGAGCAGCAGAAACAGGCTCTCAGTTGAAGCAAGACGTTGAAATAAAAAAGGATTCTCAGGGAAAAAGTGACAACAGAACTGAGTTTGAGCTGGGACTCTAAAAGCAAATGAGATTACAGTGGGCCACTCTCCACTTCATACCCTGGCTCTAGTGCCAGGGAACATACACACACAGAATTAACTTCCACAGTTGATTTTCAAACATCTTCATGACCATAGAAAGTTTAAAGCCTCACGCAAGACTCAGCAAGAGCATATTGGTCTGCTGTGTGCTAAACAATTTAATCATACTATGCACAGGACCCCATACTCAGAGAAACTAGCTTGTCATTTGAACCCCATACGAAAAAGGAAAGGCAAGGGGAAAGATGTGTTAATTGACATCTGTCAAACTTCATCCTGAGGCATAAGAACACAGAAATCCAACTTTACTAACCTGAATTAACTCCTCCTAATTCACATATAGCTCTTCAAACAACCAATGGATGCTAGAAAGGTTTGATCTACATACTGTACCTTACAAGAGTAAATTCAGATCAAATAGAATTAAAAGACACTATGATAACTCTTCTCTTATTGTATTTGTAAGAAAAAGACAGATTTTCATCAAGCTCTCAACTGTGACTCTTCTATCAAATTTGATTTTACCCTTTCTTTCACTGCCTAATTCTTGTCTACTTTAATTCTATGCAAAGGAAAGAGGAAGCATACATTTAAATAAATTTTCCAGATTTGCAGACAGAAGACAAATGTGTCACTCACTGGGGAAAATTAAAGCTTTCCAGAGTGAATATCTTGCTCAGATTTTTTTTTAGCTCAATTTCATTTTATTAAGTCTCCAGGCTTACAAACTAACAGGAATGAAAAGAAAATTATGCATATTATATTTAAATAAAAATATGCATTTTATTTCCACATGACCTAATCATCTACATAGTAAAGTATAATAAATACCACAAAGACTATTGGTAAGGCTGGTGTTTCACACAAAGTCTAAAAAATTAGATTAAAATTTTGCCACATACATAAACTTTGGAAACAATTTCTTCTGTGATTTAAAGCCTTTTCAAGAGATATATATCCAAAACAAAAGTTTCACAAGACACCCAATATACAGCCCTTAACCAATGACAGCTGAGTACTTTTTTCCCCTTTTATTCATGCTTTTTTATAAAAATAGATTTATGCTTTAACATAAGGTGAAAAAAAGGTTATTTTGTGTTGATCTGTTCTGTCCTCAGTTACATACAAATTACAAGATTTTGGTAGCCACTCTGAGAAAAGGAATGGCTACGAACAAGTTAATATTTTGAGCTATTAAAAAGAAGTTAATTCACTAAGAGACTACTGACCAAGAATATATGAAACACTGACCCTCTGTTATCTCTGTTAGAGTAAGTTTCAGAAACCAGGTTTTAAGTTTAAAATCTCTGGGCTAGCATTATGTAGAGAGCACATACAACATTAGGTTTGCATTTTCACAGCCAGCAACCGCATTCACTGAGCAGAGATCACATCTAGAAATGCCTCCAGAGAAGCACTAGAGATGTGCAATCCCAGTTTAGCCCCTCTGCTCCTCTGTGCTAGGCTACAAATTCCTTACAGAATCCCACACAAGGGATGCCTATGTTCCTTATTTTAGGAAGGTACAATGATACTTGGGCTCTCAAGCATCCATAGACTTTGTGTCTACATCAGCGTGAGATTTATCCAGGCTATTTGACAAATAATTGCCAAGTAGGGATTGCCAGGCCAATGCCCTGTTGTTGGCCATCTTAAATCAAGATTTCTGGCTAGCAGTCCACTCTAACATCACACAGGCACATTTTCTAAACAGAAGACCTTCCCCATTTGGTAAATACAGTGAATCTCATCTAGAAAGACAATAAGACTGATTAATGAAGGAAACTTTATTGACCGCAGGTTCACAAAAATTAATAGCATATATGGTAGTGCATTAGTAAAGGAAGAAGGAAAAGTCTAATTTGTAAGAATGAATGCTCCTCTGGATATTCAAATTCTACTCACTGAATTTCTGCATGTTGAAAAGAAATAACATAAATGATCAGAAATGTTTAATAATTCTTTTTACTTCATTTTCTCCAAGCATCCTAGCAAGCCAAGATCAAGCTATTTTAGCATAATTATAAATAGAAGATTGAACAGTCCCTACCCTTATCAAACCTAGCTCAACTACCTATTACTTACGCATTCTGCGTGACATTTAAGGTCACAAAATCTACAGGAAGAGTGAACAACCATTCCGCATCCATACTTCCACTGTAGCCATAGTTCTTTCAGGCTGTGAAGTTTGTCTAAAAAAAGATGAAGCACAAATTTTCGGATGAACAGATGGACCTCACAGCTGCATCTTTTGGAAATAAAAGCACTATTTTTAAAATATTTCCTCCAAGATAAAAAGGGAAAAAAGGCATCACACCCTCAAACTAGACAAATTAAAAGGTTAAGTTTTATTTGAACATATATATCAAGACCAACAATGAGAATTGGTAAAAGATGCACTAAAATCCAGTGCTGAGGAAATTGTGTTAGATGTCTCTTTCTTAAGAGATTGTACTTTACAATTAAGATCTTTTTTTAACAAAGGCAATTAACTTGATGTTCCCTAACTGAGCTTGATGCTTTGAACATAAGCCTATACACATGTTAACTATCACCAAGTTTTGCTGACTTTTTTTAACTACAGAAAGACTGATGCAAGCTTCAGGCACAGATGATGATTGAGGAAGCATACACATAAATATGCTGAATATGTTTTTTTTTCTGACAGAGAGAAGCTTCCCTTATAATTGTTTAAATCATACAGGTCTAACCCCACAGTTGAAAGTTCTCTGCAGCAAACAAATGGTGATTCCTCCATTGTAGTCTGAACCACCTACTGAATCTGCTCCTTCATTACGGTATTTGTGCCACACTGGAAGAGGCAAGAGGGCTTAAGATGCCTTCTTGAAAGGTTCAGAAGATGCAATTATTTAAAAAAGATAATGCACTTTCCCATTTTTCTGCTTCAATAGTTTTCAAGCTCCACTAAAAAGGCAGCATATACAACTGTTTGAGATTAATCAGTTAAAACAAATGATGACTAAAAAGTAAACATTTTCCTCCCAGGGGTACATTCAGGAAAACAACTGGATCAAGTTATGAAAGCTTAACTTAAGTGGAAAGGTCCCCACAAGGGCTCTAATACAACCTCATGGTCTTAGAAAACTATGAAAGCACACCATGTTGCTCAGGGTGCTCTTGAAAAATTTTGAAGATGGAGACTATGTAACTTCTCTTGGCAACCACTTCCACTAATTCCTAATGATGAAAAAAGTCTCCCTTACCTACTCTTCCTTACCCACGAACGTGAATTTCTCTGACCTCCATTTTTATCATCTGTATCTCATGCTCACAGAAACAGGTTGATCACAGAATTTCTGAGTCTCCATCCCTGGAGATATTCAAAACCCAATGGACACAGTCCCAGACAGCCTGTTACAGGTGATCCTGCCTGAGATGGGAGGCTAGGTGGGTGATCTGAAGAAGCCTTTTCCAACCTCATTGATTCAGTAATTATTTCCTGGAATCCTTCATTCAGATGGAAATCTTTGCTCACTACTATTGCTCTTAATGAACTTTGCTATATGCTCTTTCACACCATTTAAATACTATATTTAAATAAATACTGGAAGCTCATATTGATACTATGTGAAGACAGAAATCTCCACACTTGCTGTAATGTAAAAGACACCAGTTTAAACCCATAAACACCATCAGCTCAGATATGGATGGCTGTACTTCTCCAGGGCAACTCAGGCAACATTGGAAAAGCTATGCTATCAGTGGACATTTTGATCTAAATGTAATAATTTTCACACCATTAATTAAAAAAAAAACACAAACAAACAAAAGAAAAAAAAAACAACCAAAAACCCCCAAACAAACAAACCACACAAACAAACAAAACAAAAACACCAAAAAAACAACCGACCAACCACCAGACCTAAGCCTCCGAATAATTCTGCTATGGATTGATACTAAAATGCTAGTATGCTGTTTTACAGCTTCTAAATACTGTTCATTAGAAACTTAGTATCTACAGTAAATCTTTGCTAAACATCACCACTGCCAGTTCCCAAAAAATAAAGACTTTAACGTTCACAGTTTCTGAACACTACAAATTGCTCTAAATTATACGAAGGTGGTGTTCTAGCTGACTATTTACATTAGTCTTGCAGTACAAAGGACCCAAATTTTGAAACCAGTTCCATTTCCTCTCTAAATTGTATATTATATGGTTATGATAAGGCACAGCTTAAAGGAAACCACCACTACTCCTCTTGCTACTACCAATGTTCATATGTTGCCATTTAGAAGAAATAATCTTTGAGGAGACCTTTGAGAAAACTTCAAAACATAAGCATTTCTCTGCACAAATATGAAGACCAAATATTCCAGATATTGAAGGAATTATTAAATAAGTTTAAGTAATCCTGAAATCTGTTGGAGGCAGTGGAGGTCAGTGGAAAGAAAGAGAGATATTCTATACTTTTGAAAGCCTCCACCTATAGCCAAGACAAGTAATGTAAAAGCTTCCACTGTAAGAAAACGATTAAGTGTTCCAAGAGGAGAGAAATTAAATAGCACTGTGCCTCAAATTACAAGCAGCAGTTGCATTTGACATAAAATATGGAAGAAATTTAATGCAAAAGCTTCGATCACCTTACAGCACAAACTGTAGTGTGTAAAAGAAAGTCAACTAAAAGCTTTTTTAAAAGGTCAAATGAATTTATTTCCTTCTTTTTTGTAATGTTCTTCCTTTTCAGCTACAGATGTCAGGGAAGTAATGTGCTGATGTCACATAAAAACTACTGTACTTTATATGAATACCACCATATGCCCCAGGAGAAATTTCAGTTTTGGTGAACAAAGACTGTACTTCCTTAGTTCTTCAACTGCTCCAGTACTTCAGGTACCAGAGGATATTTTTAGATGAAGGCAAATGCATTCACTAGACATGAAACCTACAATACTACTTTGTACCCAAAGTTTCAGTGCAAATTCAACAAATTTCAGGCTGTATCCTCCACCCAACTCAGCTTATACAACAGGCTGAACTTAGCAGATCACTTCAATCATCTTCCCTGGTATTGTGCAAGAAACAGCTGGATAAAGAAAACAGTATTCTCTGTAGTCACACAGGCAATTAATACCAGTATTTATGAAGTCCAAAATACCAGTATAACAGATGGAACAAAGTAAGTCTAGCTTCTGAAGTGTATCTTTCTCCCTATCTTAATTTTTCAGCTCTCCTGTGCACCCTTCCAAATGAATCAAACCTTTTTATCTCTGTATTTTTGTCACAGGACCCAAATTATTTCTCTGTTACAGAGTGACAGAGCCTGAGGACAGCATAACTGACAGACAAAATACTAACAACATTAAGTATGGACCACAGTTACATACCGGCAAGAGAAAGTAATATGTAACAAAAAAGTAGTTCAGTTTACTGTGCCACTTTTCACAGTGGAAAAGCTGAGGTGAAGTCATGCTGAACCATGTATACTGGTTTATCCATCAATAACTTTCACCTAAGGTAGACTGGAAATCAGCAATGAGATCTTCGTAAATCAGATCCCTTCTGCACACAAGTACTAAATTTAGATGTGAAAAGAGTGAACACCTTTCCAAAGGGAAAAAAGAAATCCACTTTGTTAAATGATTGCATTATCACTGGTCTCCAATAAAAATTACCATAGTGGATAAAGGTAAGCTGTGAAACTTTGAGTTGTATGTTGTGTCCACTTCTAAGAACAGGCATCCCAGCAGCAACAGAATGTGAGACTGAAGTTCTGCTGTGAACATGTTTCTTCAACCATTCACACTTTCATCTAGGCACTCTATGCAGCCGTATCTTCAAAGAAGAAAGCTAAAGTTGGCAAAGATCCTAAGGTACTCTACTGTCACTGTAAATGTCATGGCTCAGAACAATACTTCAGACAGCTATTTTGTAATGTGTTTTGCGTACGTCTTCAAACAAGACAAGGTAGTTTTAATACACAAAATTGGATATTCTGCCACATAGCAAAGTAACAACACCGTGGCACCTCCAGAGCCTCATGATGATGAGTGATCACTAGAGGTCTTGTTGGTTCCACTGTAGTCTGCCATCTCAGAGGTGCTTGCACCCTTCTGTCTGAAAGCACCTGATCACTCGGCAGAATGCCAATAGGAAATCATTTTAAAAATCCACAATTCAGACACCTGAACAGTTCCTTAATCTCAGTTAATATGAAATTTAGCTTAAATACCTCTTTCTGCTCCCTGTTCTTAACCCTCATGTCTTACAATGTCTCAGTTTTCATTCCTCTAACCCAAAGAGGGCAATTTTCTGCCTTACAGGGGGCAATTTCTCCTCTCCTATACTGATTGTGAAAGAAGCAAGCCTGGCATAATTCCCCTGTACCTCAAGCCTGCACCTTTTTTCAACATGGACAGGCAGAACTGTGCAAAGTGTATCAGATAAGAGCCTCATGAGTGCCTTGCACACCATAAATACTTCCTTTTCTACTGATATAGATAGATCTTAAGATCCCTTTTGACTTTCTGACAGCTGCATCATACTGCCAATCTACTGGTCAGTCACACACACAAAAAAAAAAAATAAAAAAAAAAAAAAAATTCTGAATCCCTGTCTCCTCCAAACCTTACATTGGCAGCTGAACAAAGTGTCTTCCTCCTTAAGTGCAAAACATAACATGTATATTTTGCCCTATTGCTGTTAGTCCAGGCTTAAAATCAGTTTTGGGCATTTTTTGTTTGATCCTCTTTTGCTTCAGTGAAAATGGTTATACAATGAATTTCACCAGAAACCACCCTGCATCCAGATACTACTGCTGCTTTCAACACTGCATCCTTCTACAGCTTTTAAGTGTAGAAGACACTGAGGAATTCTAACAATTAAGAATTTTATGATGAAGAGTTCTGATATTGAGTGAAGTAAGGCTTTTTACACATTCTTAACACATTCTTAGACACATTGTTAAAACATTCTTAGACATATTTCTTAACAGCAGCAGAATGCTTTTTTAAATGAAAGCATCCAAACACAGCACTTTCAAAATCTTATTGCCTCATTACAATGGAGCCACTTCAAAACTACACCTATGCTCTTTTAAAACTTCACACCCATATATTAACATTTCACACATGCCCCCTTTCAGATTTGTTATTGTTAAGTATTTGTTGAATTATTCCTTCCAAACTAAAACACTGGAGTATTTAAATTAAACTGCATCAATGCAGACACACAAATATTTGTATTTGAAGCTCTATTACAATGCTGCCCAAGCATTTGAAAATTACTCAGTAAATTAATATGCATAAAACAGAAACACAAGAGAGCTTTTTAGATCATAAAATAAAGCACTTTAGAAAAGATTTAGACTACCTCAATGCATTCTTTAATTAAAAATGAAAGTGATTCTAATCTAAACTACAAAATATATTTGATTATTATTCGATTATTATATCTAACTCATTTTTTCTAGAAGAAAAAAGATCCACCATGCAAAACTTTCATAGTGAAGTTTTCCATTAATTCAGAGTCTACTTAATTGCATTGAATGATTTCCTCTGTGTCACAATCTGCAAGAAAAAAATTTATCGCAGAAGTGAAACAGCAAAAATTATAAAATTTAAATGAAATTCTCTCCAACCCAGGAACTCAGTTTTCAATTTTCCATGATCATCTAACACATTTTCCAGAAACTTCATTTGAAGTTCATTCCTAAACTCTAATGCTCTCACTTCCACTAAATTAATCTCTCTCACGTAATCACTCTCCATCTCTGCCCAAACAAAGTTATTAGGAAGCTGTAAAAGCAGGTTGCTAAATTAGCAATATTCTAGTTCAGGGTGATTTGCAACAGGAAAAAAAAGTAGTTTTCTTTATTACCCTTGTCATAATGATGTAGCTCATGTCTATTCTAAGGACACAATGTAAAAGCCTTATCTACAAAGAAAATTTACCAAAACACATTTGGAATGTTGGTGTTGACGTAGTGGATAGAAAATGGCTTTTCTAAATTTGTTTGCAGAACAACATCGTTGATGGTTTTAAATGGTGCAAAATACCACATAAACCCTTTGTACTTTAATACAGAGACAGCAAAACATTTTACATGTTTGCTTGATAAACATGAATGCCCAAAATGCATTTCAGTCACTTCCCTAGTAAAAGACTCTATTCTAAACTTTCCTTTTGATTTAATGCAGTCAAGATTTACATAATTACGATTGATGATCTTCAACTGTTATCTTTCTTTAGTCCTTTAAAGGGTACATTCAAGAACCCAGGAAAAATAATAGAAGGATCACCTTGACACTCAGATTTTGAAGGGAAGTAAAAACTCCACGGAGTAAGTCATAATGCACTTAGTCATGTATTCCACCCCCCCATACTACTTCCTCACAATATGCTGTCAGGATTTATTTAGAATCACAAATGCTCAATTAAAACTGGGAAACTTAACTGCAGTTTAAGAATACCTGGGCACACTAATTGGGGGAAAAAAATTACTTGTAGTGGTCTCAGTATAGCTTGCAACAATAATCATATGCTTTTAAGGAAACTACCCCTTTCAATATTCACTCTGAATGTTCACCACCTTTGCTCTCAAGTCAGTTTCCAACTTACTGCTGGGAACACTGAATTACCATGTTCTGTGTTTTATATGGTGGGCACAGGCATAGGAACTTCAAAGGGTATCTTCAAAATGGTATTTTGCACTTGTACCTGTGATTCACACTGAAGTTTGACATTTTCTACTCTTATTTCCCTAGAATATCAAGTTTAACTTCTTTAAGTTTTGCCTAAGAACTGCTGAATTTTCAGTCATGTACTCTTGTAGAATGGCTAAAAGACAAGGGTCATGTGCCTTTAAGAGAAATGTCACCTGAAGCAAGCTGCCAAGCCCAGCTGCAATCCTTGCAAGAAACTTACAGGGATAGCATGACCTTGAGCTGATAAATTGTACAATAATAGAATATTATGGAATGAGAAAGTAGCAGCCTTCTGTTACCGCGAGAGGGGTTGGGTCATGCTAAGAGACCCTGTGGATTGAGGGGGTAGAGGATGGACAGGTGTGACTACTAATGAGGTGACTGTATATAAGTACTGCACTGACAGCTAATAACCGAAGTTCGCTTATCAATCACATTGATTGACCGCGTCTTCCCCCGCCGCTCCGCATACTCTGTTAGCCCAACTGAAGCAAAATCAGAAGACTTAAGTAAAGGCTTACCATAAGTAACCTGCAACCAGTTAAGTTTTCTAATTACACAAAGAGCTTTGAACATCTTTCCATTCAACTCTTCCCTTGGAAAGTGGAATACTAGATGACAGGGGCTTAAGAACGTAACAGAAACTATGAAAAGGCTGCAGTAAAAGAGAAGGGAATACTGTTCATGTTCAGAAATATAATGATCAGTTTCATATATAAGCAAAAATCTTGCTTCCAACAACTATTGATCGCTTCATTCCCAGTGTTCAAAGAATGTGCTTAAACGAAGCACAGTTTACTACCAGAACTAAAAATTAAGTGGGAAGTTAGAAATGTGTTGTGTACCCAGATATAATCTGCTGCTACTGTACCAAGCCCATAGAAGGCAGTCGTCTCACTTCAGCTTATCTTTTTTTATAGCAGTAACTATTCAAATACATACTTCCAGAAACATTATACAAATCACTGCCTCAATTACTGTTGCACAAGCCAAGTTCTGCAATCTTTAGTTCAATTATTTTCTTCTCTCTTTAAAGACATTCTGGCAAATGCAAAGACAGTGAACTTCTTGGACAGTTCACACCACTGCAAAAGTTAGTGAAAGCATACAGTATATCAAGCCTATTTATCCTTTTCTGATACAGGTAAATTGCTGTAATATCTGGAAGCAAAAATGTTTAAAATGTCAACTTTTCCTTTTTCCTTTTTTACGATGTCTTTTATAACATGTTTTCCTGTAAAATTGATGGAACTTGGCTTTTTGAGTGCATTTGAAACATGAGAAAGTCTATTGGGGGGGGATAAAGAAATTTTAAGATTATTTCTATATTGCAAACTGGAATTGATGTTTCTTAAAAGCAGTTCATACGTACCCTCACACATTAACGCTCTTCAATGCCACTTATGGTAAAACAATAAAAGACACAGATCAACTCAAGTCTTTTGTTCTATCCTTTCCCCCACTGTTTAGGGGTCTCAGAAAAAGGGTTGGGTGGAGAGGAGAGAGGAAGATGTTAGTAAAAGCAGTACCTGACTGACCCAAGAATCTCACTCGGTTTTAACCATGAAACCTCTCAGATTCACACAAGTTTCAACGCCCAGTTATGTGGATGTCAGTCAGAATTATTACTAATATCAACAGAAAAGAAGTGGACTCTCAAAATGGCCTATTAATGTCCTCAAATGTAAAATCATAAATGTCAGGAATTCCACTGCAATAGACAAATAATAATATTTAATAAATAATGTTTCAGCTTTTCCACAAGAAGGTTTAATAAAGTCTGGGTCCTGACCTGGAAAAAGAGTAATTGCTTTGCCAAGCACCTTCAGTATGGCATTTGAGAGAGAGAACTTCAACAGTTTCTCTATACCTAGTATTTTCTGCTAATTATACTCCCCATTAAATTCCTCTTTACCAGAAGATTATTGGGCCTGACAGATAAACAATGTACCCTGGAGTACTGCATCCAGTTCTGGGCTCCCCACTTCAAAAAGAGATGGAGATCTACTTGAGAGTCCAATGGAGAGCTACAAGGATCATTAAGGGACTGGAACACATGCCTTATGAGGAAAGGCTGAGAGACTTGGGGCTTTTTAGTCTGGAGTGGAGCAGACTTAGAGGGATCTAATTAATGCCTATAAATACATACGGGCTGGGCATCAAGAAGGCAGGGACAACCTCTTTTCCCCTGTGCATTTTGATAGGATGAGGGGCAATGGATTCAAGCTTGAGTACAGTAAGTTCCACCTGAACACGAGGAGGAACTTCTTTACAGTAAGAATTGTAAAGGATTGGAATAGACTCCCCAGAGTGGTTGGGAGACTTCTTCCCTGGAGACTTTCAAGACCTGTCTGGATGCCTTTCTGTGTGATCAGCTCTAGTTGTGTCCTGCTCTGGAAGGGTGGCTGGATTTGATGATCTTCAGAGGTCCCTTCCAACCTCTAGTTGGATTCAATGATCTTCAGAGGTCCCTTCCAACCTCTAGTTGGATTCAATGATCTTCAGAGGTCCCTTCCAACCTCTAGTTGGATTCAATGATCTTCAGAGGTCCCTTCTAACCCCTAACATTCTGTGATTCTGTGATACCGTCCTATGGATAAACTGGTTCTTTCGACACAGTTAGACTTAAGATTGTGGAATAATTTAACATGAAGTTAACAACAAGTTCCAAAGCAGACTTAAAACAGCAACAATGCCTTTTTCCATAGTCACAGTCATAGAATGGTTTGGAAGGGACCTTTGGAAGGGACCTTTAAAGGTCGGGTAGTCCAACCCCCTTGCAGTGAGTAGGAACAACTTTAACTCGATCAGGTTCCCCAGGGCTGCACCCAATCTGACCTTGAATGCTTCCATGGATGGGGCTTCTACCACTTCTCTGGGCAACATGTTCCAGTGTTTCACCATCCTCCTCATAAAAAAAATTCTTCCTTTTATCTAGTCTAAATCTACCCTCTTTTAGTTTAAAACCATTACCCTTTGGTCGCTTTCAACAGGCTGTGCTAAAAAGACTGTACCAAATTTTCTTGTGCCACCTTTCTAATGCAAAGATACCCAACATTTTCTGCTGTTACAAGGTCAAAATAACATTCATCACATCACTATTGGCAAGTATTATCTTAACAGAGAGGTCATACAGCATGTACAAGGTGGTCAGAATCATAAAGATGGAGTAGGCATTGTCTCATGCAAACTCAGTACTGGCGCTAAATGTCCATATTCCTCCTGATAATTTTGAAAGGTCTGAAACAAAACATAGTCTAAGAATGCATTTTCAGAAAATGTAAATTCCTCTTTGGGTGAAGAAAATGAACCTGTTTAATTATTTTTCAAATAATCGGCTGTATTTCTTTTCTTTTCCACTACACTGTTCCTGGAGACATGCCCAAAATCCAAATCTTGATTCTGCTTCAACGTTTTGGATATCCTGTCTGTTAACAGGTCCCCCAGCACACCTGCACTCATTGTTCTTGCACCATATGACAAGTCCTGTACTCAGGTCAGAATGCATCTGCCTCTCTCTCTCTTCAAAGAGCATCTGATATTTTTAAGCAGTCCAGGTTTGCACCTCCCTAAACCAAGACATCCTGATAGATCAGCTACAAGCATGTACAAAGCTGTGAGGCAGCATGCTGGACTTTAGCTTGCTTTTTGGTCCAGCTGGGACAGGAAAATAGGTTGAGGAAACAAATATAAAGCAAACCATATGCAGGAAGACTGTCAGAACACCCGTTCTTGGACAGATCCAATGGCATACCAAAAAGGGCACAAACTTAGCACCCAGTTGTTCACAGGCAGGCAAGCACTCACTGGATTGCTGATCCACCTACTAGCATTAGCCTGCACACAGAGATCCTTCAAAAGTACCAGATCTTCATGTTGAAACTTCCTTTGGAATACATCCAGTTTGGAAGATACCTTAGCAATAACAGCACAGTACTTAAAAATGTGTATTTTTATTTTCATTAATATAATAACTTTTCCAAAAATCAAGCTTAATGATGGCACCGAGTATTTATCTACAGAAACTTGCCATGGTAGCAAAGAGTAATGACAATCCCATAGAAGGAGTTTGTGTTTAATGACTGAAACAGTTTAAACATGGAAAAAGCTCTCTCAGTTGCAGATAAACGTGACAGTTTTTATAAATGCAGTGTCAGGATTTAAATACCACATTACTTGTCGGTGTAAGTCTTCAGACCCAGACAAGACAACTTTCACACAGAAAGGAATCAACACTTGATTTTTAATATGAAAGAGACTGGTTTGAATCTTTCTGTGAGGAAGGAACATTTATACAATGTTGTACAAGCACATATGTCAGATGTCTCTTAAAGTATGAGGAAGACCATCTTAAGTTCAAGACTTAATAAAATAAATAAATCAGTAAAGTAATTCTACCAGTCTTGCTCTTCAGTTACAGAGCTTTCTAAGAACAGATGGATTGAAGTTTTTTCTGTATGATAGATACAGAATAACAATGCAAAGACTGACAAGAAGAGTCATGCATAATGCAGCACAAATTTCTTAGTTCAGCAGAGCTGCAAGACTGCTGTAAATCTGAAGCATGGAAATATTACTGCAAGTGCATCTGAGACATTCTTGCTTTCCCTAAAAAATTTCACTTAAATCTACAGTGCTAAAAGCAAAGCCAATGCAACACACAAGTGTCCTGTGATTTTTGAGGAAAGAAAATAATATTCCATAAAAGACGGACACTATAATTAGATCACCTCAAAC
Source organism: Chloroceryle aenea (assembly GCA_013399075.1). NCBI lineage: Eukaryota > Metazoa > Chordata > Aves > Coraciiformes > Cerylidae > Chloroceryle > Chloroceryle aenea. The sequence goes on along the minus strand of VWZY01011388.1, from coordinate 144,557 downwards.
AAACTTACAGACACAGCACTTCTGACACCTTGTACAAAGATGTCTGTAAAAGAACTAGCTGATTTTAATCCTTTGAAGGTTTTTGTTGGATTACATTTTTGGGAAGGGTGGAAAATATATTTTTATGAGTTTAATCACCACTGAGATGTAGAAATTCAAGATAATCATATTGTCAGGTTATCTCTCAGTTTTTTTGCAGCCATCTGTTTTGTACATTTGCAAATTATACCAATCATTGTAACAGACGCGTGCACAGAACCAACCCCCAGCATCAGTGTTTACCACATTTAGCCAAAATTTTAACCCCACCATACATAGAAAAGTTGATCAGCTCTCCAACACAGAAACAAGAGTAAAATTTTGTTTGAGGCCCAAAAGTCAAGAACACCTACTTACTAGCAAATATATTGAATAGAGGCAAAAAATGGCTGAAAAACAGGCAACACATTATGAAGAAGTTAGAAAAACTAGATAAAAGGCAAATGGAGTGGGTCAGTAGGAATAAGAAAAACTGTAAGATGGCTTACAGCATGTTCCACCTGATGGCCCAGGAACTGCATGTGGCCTGTCATTTTTGCACAGTCTAGCACTAAAAGGCAGTACCTTCACCATGCTGGAAGAGCTAGTGTTTAAATGGGACTGCCACCTGTTCCACCCGTCTTCACTTATACAACCTGGCACTTCTACCTAGAAGATGGTATTATGCTTACTACTCCTTCCTTTACGGGAAAGAAAGGGAGGTTCCCAAAGCTGATTAGGTTGAACTTGTGATTCATTGTGCTCCTTTTTCAGCCTACTGCCTCAAACAAATTAAAAAAAAGCTCATTAGACAGTTACAGAGACGTGGAATTTGCTAAGATATTACTGAAATTATTTAAGTGCATGTTCAGCTGCAAGCAGGTAAGTAGTCCCAGTGACTTCAAAGTTAAGGAATCTGTTAAAGCTGGGTTTGGGAATTAGGCCAGAGAAAGGAAGCAAAAAGGAAGGAAATGACCTACCTGAATGAAAGACTCATTCTGGGGTTTATATGTTCAGATCCCCTCAAAAGAGGCTGACAAGACGTATTTGCATATATTTCCTTAAGTACAAACTGTGAAATGTCACACAGTGTAACTCTTGATTAACCCATTTGGTCCACAAAGTTTATTGATACTCATATACACTCCAGATTTTTTCCACTAGCCCCTCACTGCTTATTTCTGTTCACCCAAGAAAGTGCTCCTTCTGTCTCCTAAGTATACCCAAATGTTTAAAAAGATGCAGACTAAAACCATAACGGTGGCTCAGGATGATTAAGAACAATCTGTGCTATAGACGGAGATCTTTGTAACATGGTTAAATTCTATTTTAAAAAATAGCCAGGATCTAGAGTTGTGATAACTTTTCACTTCTTCTGACTTTCTTCATCCTGTTAAGAAGCTGCCAATGACCTCTAGAAGCTTTATCAGGATTCTGATTTTGGTCACAGATAACCAAGTATAGTAATTCTATATAATATTAGCTGAGATTTATGATGCATTCAACATCTTTAGAAGCACAAGAGTATTTTTGGGCATCACTTGAATAGACAATATTCAATGTACAGCTGGTAAATTTTACTCCTCTTTTTCTCGTATTTCTATACAAAAAAGTATATGTGTGCTGAACTTCATCTCGATTTTCTCCACAAAGGATCAAACTATAGCTATTTCTGAGACTGCAAGTTAGATAGGCCATTGTCATTTCTCTGAGCAAGACATACCAAGGAAGACCTGCGCTCCTGGTGTGACTTTGGATAAGAAATGATAGCAATTTTTTTCTGAACTCTGCTGTTGCATTATTTCTTTACTAAAAAAAATAAATAAAAAATAGATCAACCTAAACCAACAACCAATTATTTGTTTTACTTACCCCTATAATAATCTCATATTCCAAGAAGAGCACATCAAAAAGCCTAGATAAAGTTCTTGGTAATGGAACTGCTCTTTTATACACTTCCCAAATTATGTCAAACCTAAGAACTTCTACATTCCACTTATCCATATGAGGGGTTTGCCAGTGACTACAATTCTTGTTCCAAGGTAATAATAAAGTCACCTTGAAAAAACATTTTTTACGTATTTTTAGAAAACTGTGTTGGGACACAGCTTTATTACCTCTTCAACTAGTTGATAAAGGCATCAAACACAAGAACTTCAACTTTTACCAGTATGAAAAGATTAAATACTGAAAAGCAAAGAGGAAATATCTTTAGATTCATCTGGGTCCTTGTCATTGTATTTCCAACAGGTACCAGAAGCTGTTCCTATAGCACTATGCTTCTATTCTATATGGCAATCACTGCTTGGATTTTAATATCTCCTATCAACCTGATTTTACTGAAGAAAATACATCTCCTGTTTACTCTCAATACAGGATGGTCTAGAAGTCCTGACTCCATCCTTCTCACTTGCACCAGAGGACTGAACCAAGAAGATTAAGAGTCATAGAGTATTACCATAAACTCTATGGTGTTTTCCAAGTGATACTGAATATAACAAACTGCTAGTTACCTGTAGAATAACTGAAATGAGTGGAAGATGAATTGATTGCTACAGTTTGTTCCCAGTTCTGAGTATAGTTATCACACAGTGTGAAGAGGGACTTCAAGAACAATGGTTTTTAATCACAAACATATAAAATAGATGTCTGTTTCATTATTATCTGTTCATTTCCATAGATTGTTTCAAGGTCTGTTTCCAATCACAGAATACCATTCTGTCAGTCTGATTTGAAATAGTATTTTAGAGCTAATCCAGAAGTCTTTCCTTTCCTTTACCTTCAGCTAAACACCTGTTATCAGGACAGGTAAGTTCAAAGGACTCTATGACCAACCAAGCTAAAACTCACACTACAAAAATGTTCTTCATTTAGCCTCATCACACTGTATCTTCCTGTACTTATTAAAACCCCACACTGAGGGCTGAAGAACATTTAAAGCCACACCAAGATCTTTGACAAGGCTAGGTCCACCTTACACAGGGTGCCTGTGTGGCTGATGGGATTAGAAGGAACACATCACACAGCAGCAGGTAGGTAGATTGCTAGAGAGCAAGCAAATATATAAGCTGGCATACACATTCCAGTGCTTGGAGGCTAAACATTTATTTCTGCTGTTCCATCTGACCACATCATTACACAGAATGGAGCAATGGCCTAAGAAAGACCATCTGGGGGGAACCTGGACAGGCTGACATGCTTCCTAAACTACCTATATGGGTAATCATTAATCTGCTGAAAAGTTACCACCAGCTCTATTACCAAAACAAGAACTAGTACTGGTTCAATCTTCACAGTAGGCTACAATGATACACATATCATGTCTCAATTACCAAACATTCCAGAGAAAATCCATGTTAATTGCTTAAAGAAACTAAAGAGTAATCCAGTCCAAGGATAAGAGTTTCTCATGTTTAATTAAATGCATCTCCACTGCACAGTAGCAATTTATATATGGATACTAGTCCATGAAGAAGCTGAGACTAGCTTTAAAATGGAAGCATCCTGAAAAGTAAAAGCACACAATAGTAATTACATAAACAACCCATAAATCTCATTTTGCTCAAAAGTCTTAATATTAAAAGTTAAATATTAGCTTGATTCTGAGAGATTACCTGTGAAAAAATATCACATATGCTTACTTTGGTTGTATACTTTCTTAGACTGCTTATGAATGCTGGGCTTTCTGTTAACAGACAAGTGTTGAATTTTTTTGAGACATGTATTTATGTATATATGTATGTGTATATACATTCATGCTCTTAAAACATATATAAAATACTATAGTAAAAATGCCCTCTTTTTATGTATACATATATGTATATATGTATGCAGTTATATGCACACATACCAAAATTTATTTTTAAGAGTATTTAGTTGATTGACTGACAGTTCCCACCCATTAATGGTATCAACCCCATTCAGTTCAAATAGGCAGTATCTCAACATAGATCAAGATTGCATCCAACACAATAAAGATCTTTCTTAACTGCAGTTAAGGAGTAGGAATCTTTTTCTTGCAGGTAGTCATACCCACAGATGCTTACCTGTGTCTGGTATTTTAGATCATCCTCTTGTGTTTATACTGGCTCCCTAACAACTTGCAGCAAAGCAAACCAAGAGAAAGGGTGGCAAACCTGATATCTTTGTTGCCTACAAAGGGACAGATTTTGTGGAGACTTTCAGTCTTATGCCTTTAGCATTACCAGTAATTCTGCTGTCTTAGTTTTCAATCCCCTCTGCAAAGCAATCAGATCTTTTTGGAAGCTGTAAATGTGCAGACCCAGGGCAATTACATAAGATGTTATTTTAGTCATGAACACCACATTAAATTTTGGATTCTGCCACTGTTGCAGATTAGCACAATGAAATTCTCCAACAGTTTTGACTAATGATGTCTGATGACACTTGGAGACCATGATATGCTTCTTTATCCCTTTCTAGAAGCTGAATTTAAGGCTCTCCGGACACTAAATTTCCTGATTCCAGCTCCTTCTTATGAAGAGACATTCATGTCTTCTGTGTTCTTGAAAAATCTGCTGAGAGATAATGTTAACAGGAGCTCATGATAGACATTTCCAAAGTTGCAGTGCATGGTGAAAAAGATACGGAGTCAGATGGACCTTCAGTCCGACCCAGTGACAGTTCTTATTATTTGAAAACTTATCATATTAAAAAGCACCCAAATACTTTCAAGTTTGTAATGGAGTCAAGTGTTACGTAGCCAGACTGTAAGACTTCACCGACAATACGAGTAACAAGTTTTACTCATTAATGTCGCATTTAACAACCAAGACTTCCGTTAGTGTATAACCCTCCTGCACTTTAATACCACATGCAAACTATCGAATTAAAAAGAACTGCCTCTACAGATACCCTGCCTAGCCCTGTATTACAACACGAACAGGAAGTCATGTCCTGAGACGTCAAAACACCAAAGATTTCCTTCTGCCTACTTCAAAACAGCACTCTATTCTCAAACAATGAGATTCACTTACAAATTCATCACTGTAGGTTTCTCTGATCTAATGTTTAAGTGTATAGCTACTTCTTAAAGTAAGTAAAATCCAAAGAGAAACAATTTTTTTATATAAAAGAATTTGCATTTTGGAATCAGCGTCCCACTGTCACTCAAACATCTATCCAGAAAATTGCCCTTCCTGATGATGTTTATGAAGAAAAATGAGAAAAACATTTTCTTGACTTTAGTATGTCCCAAGACTGACTCTGCTCCTCTGTTTACTTCATACTCACTGTCTTTCTGTCCCAAGATTTTGTAACAGAGGTAAAATTAGTGTCTTGCTTCATTCATGGAGTTTACTACCAAAGTACTTGAAAGGTCTCCAAGCTCAGAACTCTGCAAATACTGATTTAACAAAACCATTGCTCTAGCCGGACTTATTCAAGTGTCACAAGTGAAAGATTTATTGTGCTTACTCTCTGCTTATTAAGTAAATATTTCCAATATTTCTAAATTAAAAAACTCTTCAACTGAGACTAAGTAAATACAACATCAGCTTCAGAAGTAGAGCAGATATCTACCTGGACACAATAAAGTTAAAGGTAAAAAGAAAAAAAAAAAACTTAATGTTGACCTTTAAAATGCAAGTTGTCTTAGCTATCCCAGTCTAGCAATAAGGAAGAATAGTAAGCATTAAAAGTGATCTGAATTTTGAAGTAATTACAGAAAAATAAAGCTCAATGTATTCACTCACCCTCGGGGAAAAAACAGAGTAATTTAATTCAAACTAGTCTATGGCTGTCCAGAGAGATTACCTTATGGAAGTACAGTAATTATATTTGTAAAGTAAAATCACTTATGCCTGGGGTGAGAAGGCCCAAGGGATTTTATGTAATTTTTTTTTATTATTTGAAATCTGTAAAAGCTTCATAATGGCATGAATATTGAGAAAATATTTTTGTGTACAAAAGTACACATGCTGTGTAATGGTCTTTTTTGGCAGTAGTAGTAATCAGATATGTGTAACCAGTAAGTCTGTAGAACCCCAGATGTCAAGAATGAATGCACATATAGTTCTACTTTTCCATATAGTGCCCATACTTTCTAAGCTAAATAGCGAAGTGTTTTGGAACTTCTTGTAAAAAAACTTCTTGCCACATTTGTAATTAGACTAAACCTTGTAACTAAAGAAAAAAATCCTACTGGTTTCACTGAAAGTTTCTCTATACAGGTTTTGCCAATACCTTAGAAATGAGATTGCTTTTTTTTTTTTTAAAAAAAAAAAAAACAACCAACAAACCACTACACTCTTACAAGCTCTAACATACTTAATAGTCCACATAAAAGTGTTTTAATTTAATTTCTCCAGTTAATAGCAAGACCTAACAGCACGACTCTGACAGTTTCACTGTGATACAAAACTGTCTCAAAATAGTTTTGGTGGCTTTACATAGAAATAAGATGTGTGATCAAACAAGGGCTAAGCTTATGTCCTTTCTACCAAAAAGAACATTACTAGGAGCCAAAAGCTAAAGTTTTGAACAGTTAGAAAGAAACAAAGCGAAATATCAGAAGCTTGATTTCAAGGTTTGTTAAGGGTTAGGGCCAGGCTGACCACCAGAAAAGTGTCAGACACACCCTAATAACCCCTCTCCCCCTGAAGGAGAAGAGAAATGGAATAAGGCAGAGAGACTTACAGACTGGAAAACAAGACTAAAAAAGCTTTAATGCAAATAATAACAATAAAATGAAATATATACACAAATATATAGAAAAACAATATCAAACCCAATGCCCCTGATGGCGATTACATCACCATCACCGCTGATGCTGTGGAGCAGGCATTGTGGAAGACACAGGCTGGACTCAGTGCAGATGGGAACTGGATTCAGGAACACATGGATCAGGCTCGAAGGCAGAACAGATGGAGTCCTCCTCAGTCACCAGCCACTGAAGAATAGAACTTGACCCTCATGATCCCTCAGTTTTATACTGAATATGGTGTATGGTACATAGAATGGAATCCCTCATTGCAGTTTAGGGTCACCTGTCCTGTCTGCTCCTCCACAGAGGGTCAGCCTTTTACTTTTTGCACCCCCAACATAGTACACAAGATTTAGCAGTGACCTTAGTCTGCACAGGAGCAAGTGTAAGCAAGAGTCTTTTTGCTCATCAATCCTTGGTAGTAACTATAAACCATCAAGCATTTATCACTTCTAGAAGCAGACACTGCAAAAAGATGCCATTAACTTCAGTTACTTAGAAGAGACTGAGCTGAAAAGTAAAATCCCTGAACAGAATTAGTTCTGTTCTAACTCAAACCAGGACAGGTATGAAGCACTCACTTCAGTTGGAACTTTCAAATTACTTAAAGCAATACATCTTGAGACTTTCCACTTTATTAGGAATCCAGCTGTTGAACAGTCTGTCCTTTCCATTTCCTATTCATTAGCATCAATGAAATACTTCCTTCTGAAGACCCCTGTTCAACAGTTTTATTGTTGCCGTTTCCAGCTGTCCTGAACTGTAACAGCATAGTGTCTGACCTAAGAATGAGAACTGTATGGTAAACTTACTAAGAAGTATATATTCCATTCTGCTGCTGTTTAGTTGGGATGTGCTGTTTGCAGAGCTATCTGCCAAGATTTAGCAGTTAAACGCATACGCTTCGATTCATAGCTAATAAACTTCATTCAACAGTAAGATTGCATGCTTCCAGACAACAGCACAAAACGTCCCAGCAAACAGACTGCAGCGACTTCCCCAAGCAATAGAATACTGATGGGAGATTCACTTTTTGATCCAATTACTAGACCAAGATTTCTAAATGCATCAACTTTTGGCTAGAATATATATTTTTTTATTATTATTATTTAGCTACTTATTTCTTAAGTAGCATCGGCTTCTTTATCACTGTACACAGCTAAGCGAGCAGACACTGATATAAAAATAGTTGGCTCTGTTATTCATGCAGAGCAGTGTCTCCCACCCCCCATACACTTCCCCAGCTTATACGTCACGTTGACACCACGAGAGGGAGTGTTCGAGCTACATTTCTACTGAGAAACAGAAGGGGCTCTGCTTCACCCTTTCATACTTCACACTTGTAACTTGAAAATAATAAAACAAGAAACACCTTTCTAAGATCAACACCTTAGGAGCCTGGGGGGAAGGTGGGGGACAGGATGAGGAGATGGAACACAAACAAAGAGAAAGAGGGATTTTTTTTTGATTTTTTTTTCCTACCTCATGATGTGTCAAACTTAAGAGACAATTCAACTAGAAACTCCTCGGTGCTCTCCTACCCCTTTCATAATGCTTCTTGTAGTGCATTTATTGACTGTTCTCAAAACTGTCCAAACAGTTCCTCCTTCTCAAATGGACATGATCCCTGCAGATAGCAGCAGAAGGATGAGAGTTCTCGACCATCAGTCAGAGCAACTCAAGCACAGTCACTACCTCTATGTGACCAGCTCATGTTACTGCTGTGCTGTTTAAAACCTAGTTAAGACTGGTTACCAGTTTACCTTGCTTCCCAAACAACAGTGACTCAAATGTGTGTCCATTTTATCACTCTAGAATCAAGACACCTATGAGATTATCACAGAGCTAATGATGGACAACTCCTCTCGCACAACAGATTCATGCCAAGGTTAAATTTCATCTGTGCAGCAGGTGGACCACCCCAGAGAAAGAATAAAGTAAGTACCACAGAGACAGCCCAAATACCACTTGTGCTTCAGTTCATAAATAAGCTTCACTTGACCATTGCATTAAGTATCGCACATAGCAATGTACACAACCGTTTGCTCTCAAGAGAGATCATCACTTATGACAAATGCCAATTACCTCAAGCAACGTGCTTCTGGAGGTTGCTCAAATACTACAAGATTAAGTCTATATAAAAACTTCACTGATCAGAACTGTCCAAATCATGCATTTTTTGCTATTAATATAATCATCCCATGTTGCTAATGCTTACCAAATCTAGTGCAAGCAGCAAACTGTACCATTAGATCTATCTGCATGATTTGCATTCAGATGACTGCCTTACAGCCAAACACTCTATAAACATTAAGTTTCACGTAACAATTTCTCCCTGCCAACAATTTCTCCCTGCCTGCATGTTCTTTACCAATGTATGCATAAACTGAACTTTCAATTGTTAATTACACCTCCTCCTCCTGCACTTCTAGTGACCCAAAAAATACAAGTGAAGCTGTAAGAAGCACTATGACTATGGTAAATTTAATATCATTCAAGCAATTTCTGTCTAGCAACACAATGCTTTGCTACAGCACAGTAGTTCACAATACAGCAAGCCAGAATTGCTTGGAAAGGCAAAATAAACTTTTCACTCATTTCATTCAGTGGACTGAATTCAGTTCGCCTTCCCAGTTTCAGAACTTGTGCTGTATAAGCAGTTTCATCTTGCCAAAAAGACTTCAGCAAACTTCAGCAGTGGATCAGGAAAGGCATGGAGTGGAATTTTAATATGAAGATATGTAAAAGCTGGCTTACCAACTGGGCAACTGACTTCTTAAAAAAATAAATCAATGTCACATAAAAGATTGTTGAGATGTTTTACATACAAAATCTCTCACGATTGCTGAATGAGCATCTCCAAACATAACATTGGTAACTAATGAATGAACATGGAATCAAATTATTTTTAATGTATCAAGGAATATAATAACACAGAATGTCTATATTTTTCTTTCATTCCTCTACATATTTACTTGTTTGCTCCCCTACATTGTGTTACTAGTCATAAGAAAAAGTTTTACCTTATCTTTTTACCCTCGCTCTATTATCACCAGTCTACTTTCCTCCTTTCTGTGCTCAGATATTTAAAATGGTATCACCTTAACTTCTCATTAATGCACATTTGACCAGGGAGTGGAAATAAGGCTTTAATTAGGAAACTAAAACCAAACTATTTGAGTAGCCACTCTTATTACATAAATAATCTTTGAATGCCAACACTAAGTTTGCAAAAGAGGCTTAAACAAACTATCTTAAAATATAAATTTACACTTTTTCTTACCTCCTAATTTTCATTATTTCAACGGTATATTCACAAAATATTTGGAATCAAAACGTAAAGTCTTCAGCTTATTTGAAATCAACAGTTGTGTCTCCACCTACTGGAAAAGTAAATTTAACTGAAACAGTAATTTGATCCTCTGAGATTCAGGTAAGCAAAAGCCTTAACAACGGTTTTGTGTAAGATGCAAAGAATTGGTTTCCTCCTCCCCCAAAAAATAGTTTTCAGAAACCACTGACTTTCCCTACAGTCTGCACGGTCTTCATGAGGTTCCTACTCTCAAACAGTTACTCGTGAGAATGCAAATTTGGTCAATACTCAAAATAAAATATCCACGTCATTTCTTAAATAACATTTGTTGTCAGTAAATCTGAAATGTCATCTGATTTCAGTATCTTGCTGATTTCCACCATGCTTTCATGAGACCTGAACACTAACATCAGAATGAGTTCAAGTAACTGATGTGCAAAACCCAAAGAATGCTTCACGTTAGCAACCATTCTCAATATGCAACACCTTTTTTTTTTCTAAGCCAAAAAGACCTTGAAAATAACTAAATGAGGCAATAGCAGATAACATCCTATTTTCAACTTTTTTTTATTATTTAATACAGGTTGTGAAATTACTTACTATCATTTTAAAGACTCCAATTAACCCCAAATAGGAATGTAAATGTTTTGATACAGAAAAGCACCTCTCCTAACCCTTCTCTTTTTTGTCTCCATTATTCTTTTAAGAATGACATCAGCCGTAACTAAGTAATTCAGGCACGCTTTATCCTGAAAAAAAAACAAATTGTAAGCCACAGGATATAGCACATTAAAAGCACAGTGCTTTGTTTATTCCACTGCAACGACAACAGATGACTGTAGTATAACCTCAGGTCCAACTGCAGTGATTATAATGACCATGGAATCAGATAATACCTTAAAAGTAATCTTAACTCCTCCCCACAAAACCTGAACCATTATTCTGACATTTTGTTGAACTCAAGATTAGAAAGACTTCAGTCAAACTGTAGTGAGCTAGCCAGTAACACCTACTGGTCCAGCTATTTGACACTGCCTGCTAGCTAGCACATACTTAAAATAAAATCTTAGATCAGTTTTAAGCTCTGAAACAATTATCTACTATTTATCCTGTGATAAAAAAGTCACACTGACACCTTCCTATCAATGAAAATAAACCATTACATTCTTCTAACAGTACCAGCACATTTGTATTTCAGCCTGTCCCACACACATCAGCCTGAACTTAATGCACTTTTCCCCAGGACACTTTATGAGCTGCTTCTATTGTGGAGGACATTAATACCACTTTCCTCCTCACAGACTCACTCTTACCCTGCTGTCATATTCTACTTTGTATTCCACACAAGTAACTCTAATAGTGTCTGTGCCAATCTAGTTGTGGGATGTTAATAAAAAGTCTGTGTTTTATTACAATATGCAATGCCAAACCTATTTCAATCTGCCAACGAATTTACAGAATATACACTGTGCACTTACTACTAGTACAGGAACTTGTTTGTTTGCCTTGTTAAGAAGAGTTAAGAAGTTTCTTCCTTCCACCTCAACTCCTCCATTTGCTCTCTTTTCCTCAAAAGAACAAATACGAACATCTCAAACAAGGCCAGCCTATCTGTCCATTCTGTGGTACTCCTGCAGCAAATATTCTTTTCTCATCTAATAGCATGATCACTGCCTCTGACAATTCCCTCAAACCAGAATGAGTCAATTTTTTATCCATTTTTACCTTAAACACAGAACACGATGGGGCATTTTATTTAAACGTGTGAATTTTTTATCCTTCCAAATCTCAGGACAGTATAATTCATTCTGCATCTGGATGGAGACTGCAGCACCTCAAGTATTACCACAAACATTATCACAATCCCAAATGTATACCTCTCTCAAGTAAAAGAAGTTCCACCTCCTTTTCTACAGCATAAGATTCACTTATCTATACAGATTGGTGTCCTGCACGGAGCATCAAAGAGCACTCACAAGAGCATGACAGTGTCACATCGAGTTAGAATGTAAAATCACTTGTAACTATAGCAGAAAACATTGTTCTAAAGCAGGACACTAAACTTCTATTAAAAAAATTGCATTCAAATCATAAGTAATTTCTAGAAATAAACAATGAATTTACAAAACCAGAATGATTCAGGGACTGAGTCACTGTACGAAGAGGCTCATGTTGAAGACTCTTTTGCCTGTCAATACGGTACCAGAAAGTTTTCCCCAGGTCATTGACCTTTACATGTAAAAATAAATACCCAAGGACCTAATATCAAGATGGAGCTTGATTCTGATGGAAGAAGTTGAGTGTTTGAGGATAATGCTCAGATCACATCCTTAACAGCTCAAAATAAAGCCTGCAAAATTAGCTGGTAGATTATTTGGTTTTCCTGCCTTTACTGTGGTTAAACATCAAGTAAAAATGTCAAAAGTATTAAGTTATATTGCCTACATTTCTGTTCCTTTCTACCTTCCTGAGGTTTGTGTACACAGTAATTCAGAAAAAAGATCAGATTAAAATGTTATGCTTAAAATAAGAAACATTCTGAAAGTTGGGGTTCTTGTAGACATTCATCCTCACTATTAGCCTTCATTAAGACTCCTTCATATTAGCCAGGCATGTTTTCACTACTTCCTTATTTTATTTAAAAAAAAAACAAAAACCAAACCACACCACACACCACCACACCAAACAAACAAAAATACCCCAACCCCAAACAAGTATGTGATTAAGCCATGATTTAAGTTAATAGTTTCTATTATTTGTTTAAAGGGAAAAAAAAACCAAGAGGTAGTTCAAGAAAGGTCCAATTGCACATATGTTGCAACAGGTTTTCAAACATTTTAGAGACTTATAGTATGCAGTTAGCCCTCTAATATAGCAGAATAGACACCATTCCACATAGCTGGTACAGTGTATTTGTCAACAGTTTCCATACCAAGTAGCTTTTGACAAGACAAGCTGAAACAGCACTGATCCATATGATCTGAAACAAATGCCAACACCCAGAATTCAAAGAATAGACACTTTTGGTTAGATACTGAAGGTTCCATTAAAAAAACAAAACAAAACAAAACAAACACCCAACAACAAAGAAAGTAGTAAAGTGTCTCATCTAGAGAACACAAGGAAATTAAAACAAAACAAAACAAAATAATGGTATCAGCATTATGACACCATGTCTCAGTAATGAAGATTTTTCACAGCAACACAAATCTCAGGTAGTCTATCCAGTGCAGTACTTGAAAACAAAATAGGGAGAGCAAGTTCATCAATTCCAAACATTTCAAGGGAAAAAAGAAGTTAAAAATTTCTCTAAGGAGTCCTTTAAAACTCAGATTAAAATAAGCTCAAACTAGACTTATTTAAATGAGAATTTTCTCTATGGCATTTCAAGAAGAATTCTGTGACAAATGTTGTATGGTCCAGTCACATGTCAAAATGTTAGAAGCCAGTCACCTCAGCAGAAATAAAAGGAAACATTATGATGCTAGTGTCAACTCAACCAGTTTAACAGACACTATCTTTTCAGAAGCAGCATGCTAAGATTTGTTCAAAGCCTTTGCTAGTCCAGCATCTATTTATAGCTGCCCAGCCTCACTACAGTTTCTTGCAGCCCCTCCTCCTCTCCAAGCCAAGTCAGGGAAGTTAAATAGATATAATGTTAAACCTTGTGCCACAAGATGGTCAGAAGATCTGCAGCTCTCCTCCAGCGATCCCACGTGCAACCAAGAGAACAGTCTAACCTACACAGAAGCCAAGTACGTGGGATAAGCCTTCTCCCTCCTCTTTACGAGCAAACTATTTTTTCCTCTGCCAGCATGTTGAGGGTAATTAACCGCTTAAGCATCAAAGCCTAAGCAAAAGGTACCTGCCTCCTTCCTCTTCACCACAGAGCAATAGCCTAAACCAACTGCCTTGAGAGACAAGACAGAAGCTGTTCAAGTCAGGTTTGACCCCTGGACAGCAGCAATGTCATCCTTGCACCTTCTACTTAAAATGACCCTACTGTACATTGTACCTTCCTCAAAGAAACTATGAAGCTGTTGGCTTTTTTTTTTCCAGTGTTGGTTCTGGTTAATGTGAAATATCCACCACCAAGCCATACATGTGGATGTCATTATAAAGCACTGATCCAGATACAGGCACTCGTTCTCCAGCATCTCCACCAACAGCAATAACATTGCAGAAAGGGTGCAGGTATTTTCCTGCATAGGGAGCACAATGCCACAGACTGAACTCTGCCACAAGATCTATATATACTTGGTGCCTCTCCTACCACCTACATTCACTCGCTCGTAGTACTAGTATGGAGACCAAGGAGATGACAGCACTCCTGGAAACTCCTGCCCACACGATTTCAACCACATTTTCTCCCCTTTCCCCAGTCACAGGCAGACGGAAGGGGAGGGATGACTTCCTCGAGAGGGAAATAAACAGGGAAAGGCCGGGGCAGAGATCAAGAGAGGAGGAATCACCCCAAAGGGAGAGATGATAATCCCTGAGAGGCGAGGTTGAGGAGGGGCATAACCAGGGAGGGAGGGACAGGGACCTCGAAGCGGAGGGATAATCCGTCAGAGAAGGGGGGAGATA
>VWZY01011388.1:81289-129511 GCA_013399075.1 Chloroceryle aenea | reverse complement strand
GGCTGCGAGTGTGAGAGCGCGTGTCAGAGAACAAGGGCGTGTGTATGTGTGTAGGAGGATACGTGCTGGAGGACGCGGTGCGCGTGTCTCTGCGTGTCAGAGCGCGTGTGAGAGGAAGCACCTATGCGTGCTGTGGAGGGAGCGTGTGGGTGTGAGAGGACACGGAGGGCGATGGTGAGGGCAGGTGTGCGACAGCGGGAGCGCTGGTGTGTCAGGGAGCGAGCGGCTGCGCGGAGCTCACGCACCCCCGGCCGGATTCGGTGCCAGGGCGGATTTGGACTCCCCTCGGCCCGAGGGGACACGCCAGCGTTTCACTGCGCGCTGCGGGTGTAGTCACAGAGTGCTGGAATCACTGGCAAAGGATAAGTCAAATACTCCGAAGGGGAAGGGAGTGGGAATTTTCCCCTGATAGGAGTAACATGCAAGACCACTGAGATGGAAACAACACTGAAAAACTGTTTTTCCTGCCCTTCTAGCCACTGTTTACTTTGAACATTTCGTTTGCATGCTACTTCTTGCTTCTGGTTGATTTTGACAACACTCTCACTCACTTTTGGATACTCTTGGATTTACTGAAATTTGGGTTGCAAACATTAAGTCAGAGTAGAGTTACATGCACAATTCTCACTAAAGCTGGATTGTATGGCTAAGGGTGAAATTTGCCCCAGAAAATAAAATACTCATATCTGCAACAATACTTTATTCCTTCACTCGTTTTTATTCACTTTTTCCTTCTCCTACCAGCTCTCCAGCAGTTTTTAAATCCACGTGTTCAGTTCGACTGTAATCTACTTTATTATGCTGTAGAGTATGTGATGGCCTACTGTGACATTTGGTAACCCTTAATAATGTCTGCAATTCGCACTGGCTTTTGTTTTGGGAGCCATTGGGGAGAAAGGAAAACTAGAACAATGTGAGGATAGAGCTTGAACTGAAAATCCACTAGATATTGATTTTCATTTTAACAGGTTCACATTCTGCTTTCCTACCAGATAATAAATAAGCTGATTTTTATTCAACCAAAGGTATCAAAATAAGCAGCAAATAAGTATATTGGGCATAATTAAAGAAATTGTGGAACGGCAGCCTGCAGGTGAAAAACCTTTCTCAGATTGACCAATAAAGATGCATAAAGTAAATAAGATCTTGCTGTCCTCATCTTATGAAACCAGCATGTAAAATTCCTCTAGGAATTATTTTTACTTACTTTTCAAATTACAGTAGCTACCCTGTGCTGAGAGCTTCACAAGCACATGGAATTATGCATCCCTAGTTCCAAAGAGCTTATAGCCCTCCTGCGATTTCTCAGTGGAAAAGTTTAAATTGAACATATTTTTGGTAATTTGCTTCACAAGCAGTTATCTTTTCCTTATTAAACTGAAAGGACTCTTAACATGCTATGAGGGATTCTAAACTAAGTAATGACCTACCACTCTTTTGGTGTTTGAACCCCTGAAGCTGCAAGGGAAAAAGGGACAGGTGTAGAAAATCTTCACTCTGCAAAAATAACTCCAGATCTTTCTCCATCCTTTGCCCCTCATTTATTTTTTGTGACATTCTAATGGAAAACCTTTTGAACTAGAGCCACAAAATGCATAACTGTCATCTCATCCTGTATTTCACAACTCCATATCTTGTTGACTTCTTTTACAGTCCTTGCATTTGAAGAGGCTGAACATTATTCTATTAAGGAGAAAAGGTTGTAGCAATTTATGCTGTCATTTTTCGTGATATCCTGACTTTACCTTCGTGGCCAATGAAAGAAAATCACTTCACTGCAAAACTTAGAGGTTCCTTATTACAGTTCAACTCAAAGCTTCAATCCAAACCTGTGAAACTTTAGAACTTGTTTTTGGCTGTAGCAGAAATATCGAAACACACAGTACTTAGACTGCTCCACAGCCTTCTGAAAGTCTTCAGTTCTGGCCTCTGCAGCTGTTATTTGGCTACTAAAGCCCATGTGTCCCAAATGCTCACAGACCATTTTTTTTTTCCCACTACTTAATCCATTTAACCCACTAGGGTCAAGGAAGAAACTGAGACATACTGTTTTAGAGAATACTTTAGAAATTGATGTTTACTGTCTGTCGGGAATTATCCATATCCTTTTGGCTTTTTACTGCTTACATTCACGAGCCACTCTTAACGGAAGTGCCCCATCGGAGGATGCTCATTAGGACCGTGATGGTGCAGCTCAACCCAATAGCTTTGCATCATTCCTGCAGTGCAAAACTGCTGTAAATCTCTCTTATCCATTTAACAGGCAATTACTGCACTTCAGCCAAGGCTCACCCTGTTCCCAGTTTAGGGCAGAGAAGATGGGGACCTGGACAGTGCTGACATATGCTCTAGAAATTTCTGACTAGTGATCATGGTCAGCCAGGCATAAGTTCAAATAGCACCAAAGCTGAGTTGCTTTATGCCAGGGATTATCTGAGTCTCTGTCTAGCCACAGGATTCGGGGAGCATAAAGACTGTGTGGTAGGTCAGCCCCAGCCCTCATACCTTTGGGTTGATCGATTAGTATTCACTTGAACTGGAGTTTATGACTCTAGAGAGCTTTGAACTCTGCCTTTGATGATACAGATCTCACTCAAGCAAAGAGTTTCTTTTGTGATGAAATCTGATGCTCCTCTCTGCAAACTGCAGAACTAGGATAGCTATTGTTGTGATGCTTCTCTGCTGATGCTACAAATTAACGTGGTGGAGCTCTTTCTACCGGGTCTTTGGTTTTGCTAAAGCTCCTGCCCTGATGCAGTGGGGTTAAAGGAGCAGACCCTTAGGTGTACAGAATGGGGGAAGGACAATGGTGTGGTTTTCAGTCCTGCTACAGTTCTCAGGGTACAAATGGAAAACAAAACACATAATCACCACCAGAACTGTCACATTTGCTTTACTGGAGGAATGATCTACTGGAGGGTGTCAACTATGCCAAAGTTTTCTTTGCCTTATAGTCTGCAGAGTTCTGGGCCTGAATTCTGAATTCTCAGTCACTGTTCTGATGACTATTCTAATGACAAAATTAACAGGTGTACCCACAGAAGAGCTTCCTCTTTGAGTCAGTTCCCTTTTTACATTTAATTGTTATAGGAAACGTATTTTGAGCTCTTAGAGTGAAGGACTTTGAGACAGTATAATTTTTTAAGTTTTAAGGTGAGTGCTGACATACTCTCAAAATCCAGTGTTCTGTGTAGTTTACCAATGTCTAACTTGGATAATAATTTTTTATGATCAGTATTCAGACAGATGAAACTCTAGACTACTTCTTTATTTGATAACCCCTAAAGTAGGCTGTCTTCATCGCCTGATAAATAACAGACAATAAAGAATCAGCTTCTTCTCTGTGTTTATCACCATTTGGGAATCTTATGATGGTAACTTGCTTATGATCCACTAGCATACCATCCAAGAGCATCATCATCATCAAAACAGTGAAATATTTTTATTAAGGTCTTTGTGCCAAATAAATGAGCTAGAGTTTGGGGTGGGTTTTTTTTTTGGTTGTTTTTTATATATACATGCAGTATGATTTCATGTCTATACACAGAATGTTATTCAAGATTTTCAAAAAGATCCATCAAAACCAGAAAAATCTATAAGAAATTTAATGATTTTTCAAACTATCCCAGAAGATCTCATTAAAAAAATCACATGGATGATTACAAATAGTGAAGGTAAAACAAAAATATTTGTCTTTTTTATATGGGGGAGGGTGTGTGATTTATGAGAATGGAGTTTTACATGGAAAGGCAATATGAAAGAATAAAAGGAGACAGTACCTACGGAGTTAAAAAGGTATATGGATAATTCCTCTGCTATTTTCAACACTGAGGTCTGTTTGCATGTGGAATTCAATGCAACAGGAGGAGATAATCAAGACAAATAGTATGGCTTTATTTTTAAAAGGGGTGGATAATTTCATGGCAGATTACAACATTGGTAACTGGGCAAGCTAAGATAATAAGGCTAATCAAATCTCATGCTCCACAGCACTAGTTCCCTGCGGGGTCAGGAAAAATCTTTCCACTATATACAACACTATACAATTAGCAAGGTTATTATTGAGGAGCAGAGGTACAGCCTTCTAAAACAACAAGCTTTTACCATTATCAGTAAACAGAGGCTGTATTTGTCCAAATAGAGAAAAGAGCATTATTTTCTTATGCCACTGCTGTTTCACTTCTCTGTCAGAGTTTCACAATTACAATACTTGGGTTTGTTAACAGACTATAAAAATATTTGCCCTGAACATGATTACCTATCTGCATTACTGTCTAAAATTCATCAAAAACTCTTACACCTGTGGCTGGTAACCTAATTCAAAAATAGCTGTCACTGTCTGAACACAGGACTGATATTGATTAAGCTGTTGCAGGTTGCAAGTGCACATGGACCTCTGGTTAGGTCAGTAATATTACAGAATTTGATTCTCAGTAGTAGTTTAGGCAGAAAGATATAGTCCCAAATGAGGATCAACTCTTAGGTAGGAGTTGAAATGACATGTGTTTGGAATATTTAGTTTTGGAAGTACTGTTCATTTTCTTTAATTGCCTGAACATATTGTTGTAGGTGTTCTGTGTGTATACTTGAGTTTTATTTTCCATCAGTGTGTGCATCAGAGAAATTATATTAGCTGTAATTGAAAATATTTATCTATGTTTTCTGCAAAATTTATGTTCTATATATGTGTGATACTCCTTACGTGTTGGTCTGGGTTTTTTTCTTATGAAGCAGAGGATGCACAGAAGCAGAACAGCATCCTTTGAAAACTTCTATTATGAGAAGAACTCTCTTTCTATGAGCTATATCTCAGACACAAAGAGAAGGCCTTTCTTTGACCCCTATCTCAAAGATATTTATTTTAAAGGTACTAATTATTTTTAGGAGACCTATTTTTTTTCCCCGTGCACAACCTGTTTGCATTGTCAACTCTTAGCCCACATGCTGTTCAAAGCAGGGAACAGAAAAAACAAAACACAGCCTCACCTCAATCTTGAAATTTTGATTAAATGACAAAAATAATCTAAAACCACAAAAGAAAATTACATAAAGACAGTTTCAGTTCTTCACAGGAGCAAAAGTACTACCTTTCTTCTATAAAGAATATTGAACCCCTTTCTTTCACTAGACTGCATGGCCATGAGCTGTAAAAGGTTCAGCTAAAAGAAGTTGAATTAAAATATTTTTTTTGTTTACTGCTCAGGTCTCAGTAACAAGTTCAGTTCAGATCTGCTTGTCTGCGGTATCCTCCAGAATACAGAGTTAGGTGCAAAACATCCACAGAGCTGAACAATGAAAATTCAAGTCTGTTACTGAATAGGGTAGTTGATTTAGTGACAACAGACACAGCTACATTTTAGGTACTCAGTGCAGCCTTTCCATCAGGCTTCACTAACAATGTCTCCCAGGCCTCTGTGCAAGGAGGAGAAGTACCAGCAGCAGAGGAAAATCATGACAGGGATTACTTGTGAGTCCTCAGATCATACAAGTCCATGGGAACAGACAGGCTACATCAGAGAAAGCTGAGAGGGCTGACAGATGTCCTTAAAAGGCTTCTCTCTACCAGCTCTCTACCAGTGAAAAGTTGTAGAGACCAAATAAGGTCCCTGAGAACTGTAGAAAGGCAAATATTGCATCCATCTTCAGAAAAGACCATCAGGATGATTTGGAAAACTACAGGAAGGACAGCCTTGTTAGGTTCCTGGGAAAATCCTAGACCATGTCCTCTTGGAACACATTTCCAGGCATAGGAAGAAGGTGACTGGAAAATGTCAGCATGGATTTACAAAAAATAAATCATGCCTTAACAGTCTGAATATGCTTCTATGGTAAAATGACTGGATTTGTGGATGAGGGAAGAGATATGGATGTCACGACTTTAGCAGAGCCTAAAAAGCTTTATAGACTGCCACAGGGTTTATGACACTGACTCTCACAATGTGCTTCTACCTAGGTTCATGTGTTTCAGTGTGAATGAGCAGGCAAACAGATAGATTGGATGGTCAGGCCCAGAAGGCAGTGATTAATGGACCATTCTCTACCCAGAGTACCACAAGGGTTTGTCCTGGAACCTGTCCTATTTAACATCCTCAGCAATGATCTGGAGGAGGTGACAGAGTGATGGTTGCTTAACAGATTTGAAGAGGAGATCATCTTGGGGGTACAGTTAACATGCTGGGAGGGCTGCCATCCAGGAAGACCTTGACATGCTAGAGGTATGGGCTGACAGAAACCTCACGAGATTCAGCAAGGACAAATGCTAAGTCCTGCACCGGAGATGGCCTAACCCTTTGCACTGATCCAGGCTGGGGGGAAATGTGTCTGCCTGATTGAACAGCAGCTGTTCTGAAATATGCCCAGGGGTCACTGGTAGACAGTCAGCCGAATATGAGCCAGGGTTGTCCTCTGGCAGGAAAGAAGATCAACAACAACGGGTACTCTATTAATATAGGAGTCAAGTCAGTGTATTATTGTCCTATTGTCCCCCACTACTTGGCACTTCTTAGACCACATTGAAATACTACCTCCAGCTTTGGGACTCCCAGTACAAGAAAGACATTAAATAAATTGAAGCAATTTCAGCAGAGGGCCACCAGGATGACTGGAGGTTGGAGCACTTAGCCAGTGAGGAGAGACTGAAGGAACAGGGCTTGTTCAGTCTGGAGCAGAGTTGGCTTTGAGGGGAATGTAATAGCAGCTTGGCAGTGCCTACAAGAAGATGGAGCCAGGCTCCTCAATGGCACAGGACTGAAGGATGAGAAACAAAAGACTTACATGGAATCAAGAGAAATTCAGGCTGTAGATGAAGAGAACTTTTTTTGTCATTAGGAAATGCTGGAAATGTTTGCCAAAAGAAAATGTACTGTATCCATCCTGGGAGGTTTTCAAGACTCATCTGGGTAAAGCCTGGAGTAACTTGGTGTGCTGTCATAACTGTCCTTTCTTGGACCATGAGGTTAGACTAGAGACCTCTCGGGGTCCCTTCCTATCTGAATTTCTCAATGATTCAGCAACAAAATTAGTTCACAGTTTTATACAAAATACAGGGAAAATGAACTATATCCACAGGGAGAGAACACTGTTTTGGCTATATGGCTTATCCAATGAAAAGATAAATCTTAAGTTATACTAGGAGCATGGACTAGAATCCAAGCTACAACTGCCCAGCTGTGCTGTAATAAATTGGCTGTAGTTCCATTCTCTCCCTTGTTTGCTCTCCTTTTGGCCTTAACAACCATTTACACTTGGCTGCACATCTTTAGGAGGAAAGTTTGCATGTTTGAAGTCTTTTTTGGCCACCAGAAAATTTCTTGTCTTTTTCTTTTCCATAGCTTCCTTCTCAGAGAAGGAGGACCCTGGAGTGAAAGAGAATTTATGGAAAAATTCTGAAGGTAATGCTTGCCAGGTCTCTTGACCAAGGTACTTATATGTGAAAATAATTTCTTGAAAGAAAATGCAGAAATTCCTGTATTTCGTCATCCTGTCTTCAGGACAGACATGCAAAGATGAAATTCCAGAAAAACAGAATATAGATAGTCTCATTTTTCCTAAAGATTCCTTTACATTGCTAAAATGTCATTTACACCCAATTCAAAATTCTTTTACAGTATGTGATGGCTGTAAAGGGACACTAATTTAAACAAAAATCAAGTCCCAAGAAATCTTTTTTACATTCAATAATATCAGAGTACCAATGCAGAAAATTTTAATTAAAAACTTCAAATAAACTCAAGGGAATCAAATAATTTGTGAGCCTAAGCGTATCAGCAAACCATGGCTCAGCGGCCTACATGAGTAGACTCAGCTTATTTCCTGACAATCTTCTCCACCTCACAAAAAGTGTTGCCAGAGAGACTTTGTATTCTTGTGCTTCAAGGCAAAATTGGTATTCAGCCAGGGTCAGGAAGAACCATCCCTTAAAAGAGAGAGATGAGCAATATTACCAGGTTTGGACAGCAAAGCCCTCCTCCTTCAGCTGCTGTTTTAGCTCTGGCTACAAAAGAGAGTTCCTTCCTTGAACTCTGGCTGTAAATCTTTTCAAGTCAAAATACATTGCTGTTCATGTTTCCAGCTCGATGAGATGCTACCAAAAAAATTGTGTCTCCAGTGAAAATCTAGTAGAAGATAATCATTGTCAGTAGCAAAAGTTGCTGTCTGTTCCCTGCTATCTGCCATGGCAAACTGATTCAAAGGAACCCACAGGTCAGCCTGGCAAAGATGGCAGCAGCATCAGAGGGCACTTTTCTGCCTGGAGGAGGAAATAAAGATGAAATAGTGAAGTCAAAATATGAGGTGGTTTAGTACATGGATTGAAAGGGAAATAAAGGGAAAAATAAATGCTCATTAGGTAATTTTCTTTTTAGAAAGGACTCATTTTACTTACTTACTCGTTTACTTATTTGGGGATCAAATTCTTATTTTAGACAAATATGATATAATGAGAAGAGTAGTCAAGGTATTATTCCACCATTATTGATTTTACATAACTTGTGGTTCCTTTTCCTTTTTAATTTTCAAATGCTTTTAAGATTGTAACTTAATTTTAAGATTCAAGCTATCATCTGAGAAATGTTGACTTGTATTGGTTACTAATGGTATCCTTTGGTTCTCAGTTTCATGTCCAGTCATAACACCACTTTTGCTGGGGAGTGCATTTTGAAAAGACAGGGAAAATTTGGCCTCCTGAACCTCTTTGTGCAGTTTCTTCTGGGGCAAGGTGATGGTTACAAAAAGAGACGTATGGAGCCATACAATATAAATCTGTCTGTGGGAGCTACCCAGATTTATTCCTTTGCCTCAGACAAATTTCTGGCAGAGGAGGCAACTGAGAACAAAGCTGACTAAATGTGGGGCAACATCTGCCAAAGGGGAGGTACAGGGTAGTTACTTCATGTTTCTCAGAGGACAAAGGCTGTTAGAAGAGCTGAATTTCTGGTTCTTGGTTAAACTCTGTCATGCAAGATATTATTTTTGTCCATTACTTAGGCAGAATTTCCATCATCATCAGTCTCTAAGAACTTCCAGAGTGTCACAAGTATTGTTCATCCAGCCTTGGGACAGAAACAGGGACTGTTTGCCTTTTTGACTGTTTCTGTCACTTATAGAGAATAATTTATAAACTAAACGGAAATTATATTTATCCAGTGTTTTACATTGCACTGGATTATTCAAATATCATCTATGTTTTACACAAGGTAAATATATATTTGAAAGAAGCTGTAACATAAAAAGAATTTATCTTTTTTTTTGTAGCATTTATCTACCTGTTTCCTTATTGTTTTTTGGATTTACTTATTTACATGTAAGATCCATAAAGCAAGGATTATCTTAATTCTGTGCCTGAACAGTGCCTAATCTGTTAGAACTCCACCTATTTTTGGTCCTCGGGCACTTCTATGAACAAAACTACTAAAACCAATAAATTATATTCTTTTAGTTTTCAGCAACATTGTATCCAGGGTCCTTCTTTTTTGTTTTGACTTCAGATTTTAGCTGACACTCTCTTAGCTGTTCTTAGCTGTACATTTTTATGCCTTTGAAATGCTGTGTGGGACTTCCTTTCAACTTCTTAAAGATTTTACTAAAAATCAAATTATGTGAAGTTTAGGGCTTTTTTGAAAAAAACATTTAGAACCAGAAATGTCTGAAATCCACACCCAAGTTAATTCTACTAGAGAAGGGTAAAAATTCTTTCTTTAGTTTTTTTTTAAATAGACTGACAGTGACTTTTAATAGCACTTACTAGCTGTTTTTTTCATTTCTTGTTAAAGAAATAACAAATTAAGTATGTCTTCAATTGAAATTGAAGGTTGGCAGCAGTACTTTCCCAGGCATAAGACTACAAAAAGCAAAACTAGTCAGTAGTGATAACCACCTACAACGTAATAGTGCACTTCAGCCTAAGAGAGAACAAGTTACTTGATAGTATTTAACCCACCAGTCAAATACTGGAATCTGGAAGGGGGAAGGGAGAATGAAAGAGGACATGCCATTGATATTTAACAGTGCACAGCTGTTTCATAAAAAATAAAAATAAAAAGTAAAGAAAGTATTCAGCTCTAGGTTGGATTTAAAAAAAAAATAAAATTGACCAGGTTTCAAGGCCGTGTGATGACTTCTAATCACAACCAGGGATCAGGTTTCTGTATTTCTATCTTATCCAGCTTCCTATCTGTGTCTGAAGAATGCGAGACACAGCTCAAAGATGGGGCAAAAGTGACTTATAGCCAGGCCAGGTGCAACCACACTGTAGATGCAAAGGTGTACATAGCCATGTGCTGGTTCTGTATTATGTGATCTCAAAAGCACAATGTACCCACTGGTACTATTGCAGAAGCTAAGATTGCACTGTTTCTCATTATCTACACTGACCTTTTGGCTGTTTGAGCCAGGCACAACTGCTCCTGCCCCAGTATAGGACAGAATACAGTCCAATAAGCAGTGGGTGCAGGCTCCGGGACTAGACTTCCAGTTTATTGTTGCTTCTGGGGGAGATGCATTCACTTTCAAATCACTGGTACTGTTGCTCACAAGAGCTCATGTTTTCAAGTGTACCCCACACCACTACTGGTAAGGCCAGCATTTGAGGCTGTGTGACAGTTAATAGTCTTGCTCCTCAAGCTGAAAAGTAATTGGAATCTTCCAAATGCAAAGCAGTTGATGTCAAAATCAGGCTTAAAATGCCAACCAGGTGCAGGCGTCATCAGTTAAAAAACTTGAAATAAGTGTTTGGAAGTTCAGATATGAGGTTCCCATTCTTTCCCCAATGGTGAAGGCTGACCTCTGATGCTTACAGCAAACATAGCCCTTTTCAGGGGAGCCATGTCATTCATAGCAACAGTCTCAGGAGTAAAACCTACCTTAGAAAGGGATGTCAAATCATGATAGGAGATATGGCACAGATTAGTCCTTCCAGGGTTAAATAAATGTTTCTGTGTTGAACCAAAAACCAATGTAGAGTTGGCAATCCCTACTGGGTATCCATTCTGTTGCTGGGATGTGCAGCTGTCTGCTCTCTTCACTCATAGAAACAGAAGGGAACATATGGTTTTCTACATCTATCTTCTGTGGCATGACCTTTTTTCCTCTGCATAAGGGAGAAGGAGTGTTAAAAAAATCTAACCTTTTTAGTGGTGTATTAATCACAGAGTGCAAATTCACAATCTTGTAAACTAAACACTTCAGTTTGATTTTTATTTAACAGAAATCTGAGCCCAATAGCTATGATTTCTGATTATCACATTTCCAGCATTATAGATTAAAATGGCAACTTTAAAAAGTCATTATAGAGAGTACTAGAAACCCTCTCCTTTTATTACAATCTATTTTTCCCTAAATAGGAATATGAATTCATTGAAATATATTTAATTAAAATGGATGTTTATTGATAAATATTAGAGAACCATATTAAAATAAGAATAGCACACAATAAGATATGCATTAACTGACCACGAATACAGTTCTTGGGTAGCTGAAGTTACACAACCTTGAGCTTCTTGAAGCACATGAGGTGCATTTTAATAGACTATTAAAGCATGGCATGTTGTGTCTTACTGCAATATATTATGGAATGAAACAAGCTGCATTTCACTGAGAACATATTGATAGCTTTTAGCCTGAAAAATGGATGAGAACATTGTGTTCCATACATGTTGGGAGAACCAGAAAATTGTGGCATTTCTCTCCAGTGAGACAGAACTTTATGGAAAGATGTGAGTCATACTGGGTAGGAATCTGTTGCCTAAAACTAAGACATTTTTGACACTGCAGGCAGCCTGCATTGTGTCCAGACACCTCTCCAGGAAGTGTCAGCCTTTTCTAGATCTCTTTTCATCTTTACTGTGTTTTCTATGCAGATGTCTTACATAGTCTGTGTCATTGGAGAGTCTTCAAATGCCTACTTGTTGGTCCCCTAAATGACTACCATTACAAACTCTACCTCTCATAATACACCTGCTAGACAAGTACATAAATACTTCAGCCATGAGCTGTGTATGGACAGACATACAGATAGACAGGTGGATAGGTAAGCTCTCTGAAGCACAGTTTTCCAGACTTTCTCTGGAGGTTTGCTCTTGAGGCATTCTAGTTCTTCCAAGGGAGTAGCAAATAGGTAACCTAAAAAAGGACGGGAATTTCAACCCAATGTGCTGAGATTTCCTCTTCCTGTCACAATTCAGCCAGTGTTATCAGAGCTCAGAATAAGTTGCCCCTACTGCCACAGATACTGTAAATGAGAGGAAAAAACACTCTTAAAGCAGAACAGATTAATTTAGAAATGTTCTAAATTTACCTGCTACTCCAGTGGCCTCAGTACATTTTTTCTTTCTTTAGTGTATAAACTTTTACAGCAGACAGTTATCTATATTTGTGCCTAGTACTTTATCAGATCTTAATAAACACATAACAAATGATCCCAAACTGGTATGCTATGATAACTTGCAAATATGGTAATGCTTCTGAGTTTTCTAGTGCATTAAAAAAAGATTACATTAGTGCTTCAAAAATAGAGTGAAGTAAATAAGCTATGACAGTATAAAGAAATGCTGGAGAGAAAGGAATCAAATTAGTAAAAGAGCTTCTCTGTTTATTCAGAGCAGAGTTTGATGTCCTAACTGTTAAACATTAATGTATTATCTTGATGGATTTTGTACCTACACACTTTAACATCACAGACCAAAAAGCTTTAAAAATAGTGCATCGTGATATGTGCTTCATTTATTAAAAATGTATGGGTGAGATAAATGGTATTTTTCATCT
The DNA here is from genome assembly GCA_013399075.1 of Chloroceryle aenea. Lineage (NCBI taxonomy): Eukaryota > Metazoa > Chordata > Aves > Coraciiformes > Cerylidae > Chloroceryle > Chloroceryle aenea. Next base: position 116,752 of record VWZY01011388.1, on the reverse strand, counting down.
TCTTCACATTCTTGTCACTATTCTCACAGTGAAAATCACAAATTCTGTTTTAAAGCTGAAAATGAATTGCAGTTGTCATTAAATGTAGGTGTTTACAGATGTTATTAATTGAGAAAATAGTACACTGTTCTCAGCAAGAGAACGCTTCATTTATACTCTGGAGAGCTGAAAGCTACCCTTGAAGGAGAGAAGAGCACTTAGTAGCTTTTGAGACATGATGAATACAGCACACGAAGAACATGGCACATGAAGAACATTGCTCTCGTACCTCTTTTTATTAATAAATTGAAGTCGTTTTTGTTGTGTTTCCATTTTTTTTTAATCGAATTTCACCAATAACTTTGTCAGCCAAAACAAGGATCTAATCCTCTGAAGTTTTAATAATTCTTAAAAAGTGTTGAATACAGGTTTTGTCCAAGGTAGATTATAGAATGGACAGCACTCAAAGGCTTCTACATCTTCTGTCCTCCTTCTAGTTCTGCTAGTGGCCTGACCATGCCAGCTTTCATCAATTTCAGTAGGAAATTCAAACTCCATTAATCTCTCAGGATCAGGAAATTCATCTCCAGTAGGTATAAGTAAAACACACCTGCTCCCATAAAATAAATAAATAAATAACTATTTTAAAAGTATTTTACTCCAGATTTTTTGTTTGAAGTGTTTTATATTAATGGATGTCAGAATCAGCACTTTGAAGTTATGAAAGGAAACTGAACACAGGATCGGCCTGTAATTATCTTGCTCATTCTAAACTAATATGAGTCTTAATAACATAAAATTGATTCTTCTCTTTCAGGAATCAAAATACGGCCACTAAGGCAGATGTTCCATTCAAGCAAATGCCCATGTAGATTTTGTCATGTAATAGAGAATGGGTAAATTACAGAATGAACAATGTCCATATTTAATTTTCAAGATTCTTATAGTTTTTCAAAAGTATTTGTTTGTTTAATAGGAAAATACAGACCATCTCTCATGGCCAAAACATTATCTTTTAACTCCCTAGTGTGGTACCCTAAAATAGCACATTTGAGTAGTAACAGTATTTATTCTCTGACATTTCAGTAGTACCAAATACTGTTGCTATGACAAACATATATACAAAGATTTCCCTTACATTTTTTTCTAATATGTGCTTTTTACTGTATCTTAACTACTTTTTGAGAGACAAATATAAAGGCAAAAGTAGCCTATTAAAAATAACAAAAAGAGTAAAGAACCAGTACTGCACACCAAGATGTGTAGCTCCTATCTGCACTGTTTCACACTGCAAAACCACTTTCCTATATCTTGGTGACTTAAAAATATGTGCTTGACATCTCAGTAGCAAAGTATGTTCCTACTTTGGATGGAACATTGCAATTCTGTAGGATTTTCATTCATTGTGAGTTTGTCCAGTTGGCAAGTTAATGTCAGTTGATGAGGAGAGCTAGAAATATCCTCATACACTACACTCTTCCTATTGCTTCTTCAGTCTTACTATGTAAGTTTTTGACTTGGGCGTGATCAGTAGGTTAGCTTGAATTGTGTCTTGCTTAAATTGATCATCTAAACAGTTAACCCTTGTTACTGAAAGACATCTCAAAGAACAATCCTTTGTGGTTCAGTAGGGGCTTGCAAGCAGATGGTGACAGCTTTTGTGCTGGAAAATGCTTGAAACTGAAAAATCACACACCAAAATGCTTAAATTCAGATTCCAACTTAGTCACATCACATTTCTTACAGGGTTCTTTGACAATTCCCAAACTGGGGATCTGATGAACCTTGTCAGGAAATAGCTCTACTGGACCTCTCTGATTTGCACCAAATCAGAGTGTCCATCTCAGATGAGATGGCAACAGTTCAGTGTTCATAATGCTGAACAGGGAGAAGCACTGCAAGTGTCTGTTATTTGGATTTGACAATGTGTAGGTCCCTGGTCCATACAAATATCTGCAGATGACATGTGTAGCAGCTCTCATTCTAGCAACTCTAGGACTGCACCCCTGAGATCAGCCAGGTTTGGGCTTAAATTCAGCTTGGCTGAAGAGTGGTCATATAAGTACTTCTTTCTACAACCTTTCTGAGAACTTAGATCAACAGCAGTACTCAGTGAGATTTTCTAGCTGGGCTCTTTGAACTGAGACTTTTCTCTCAACAAGCTGTTTTCTTCCTGGTGCCTCTCATTTTAATGGAAAATACCAAGTGTTGCACATGTCCCTGTAAAGAAGCTAGAGACATCTAGGCAAGGGAGGTAGGCGCGTGGTATGAAAGACTCGTACACGGCCATGGAATTTCCTCTCAGGCAGTTCCAAGTGCCTGTGTACTCTCTGCTCACTGCTGCAAATCCTTTCTGAGCAAGCCCTCTGACTGCACACCAAGTTTAGGATGTAAGGTACTTACCACAGAGTACAACCTCCCACTCTCTGGGCCAAGTTCAGGAAAGACAGGCATTTCAATGCCTCAGTTTAATTACCCACATTATTTATTGGCTCCCACATCTTTCTATTGATTGTATGTAGAACCTAATTTAACAGTAGTGGAGTGACAGAGAACAGAGGGCACCCGGGGGCTTAAGGGCACTTATGTTGTTTTCCTAAAATATCCTGAATCATGCTGATATTTTTTTTTCTCTCTAAGGAATAGGAGAATATGCATTAAAATTGGAACTAAATATTTTAACACATGAACTCAAGGAGACTTTTACCATCAGCTTCAGTGCATCATGCTAAACTGTAGCTGGCCAGCTGCTAACAAGGTAAAAACATGGCCACTTGTTAATACATTTTCACTCTGTCCAGATGTGTACATGTACAAGACCGGGAAAGGGCAATCTTGCTATTCTGAATTACAGGGTGTCTCTTCTAAGTTGACAGAAGTGCTACTCTTGATGATACCCTTTAAAATGGGGCAGATCACCTGCCAGGAGGGCATCTATTCCCTGTATTCCACTGTTTATTTGAAATATTTATGTAGCATGATAAGTAGAGAAGAGCTTTATCACTAGAAAAATGTAATAAACAGAAACATAAAAATCTAAATATGCACATTCTAAGGAAAGGCTTAGCTTTCCTATGAAATGAGCTTCACAGAACAGCTGAAGTGAAATTATTAGAAAATTGAATGAAGGAAGAGTTTCTCTCACTAAACTAGAGACTACTCTGGTCCTGCAAGCCAGACAGCACCTGTTGGGACATCAGATGCATAATCCTCCCAACAACAAAACAAAACAAAACAAAAAATCAGATTCTTTCATGTCCTGAAGTTATAATTCTTTTTGTATGTAGGCTATTGTATGACTTTTTTGGTGCCTTACAGAAAGATAAGTAGATGAGTCATTAGGAGAAACTTGAACATGGAGAAGGTTTGACATTGGGTTGGGGAAGATAGGAATAATAATGAATATGGCTGAGGACATGGGAGGAGAAGGCAAAAGAGATGACTAGAGTATTGATATTGCCTGCGACTGACAGCCTCGGGAAAACTAATTAGGGCTGAGGAAGCTGATGAATTCCATATGAGAAAATGGAGTTTGAATATTAATAGGCTTTGCTCTATTATTGTCCAATTTTAAATCCATTAAATTTGAAGGGCTCAAAATTTGGGAAAACACATTTTCTCATTCTTGTGACATGATGAATAATGCAAAAATAAGGAGAGAATACTTCTTGCAAGCGTAAAAACCTCTGAGTATACTTGGAGTTAGCACAATCTAACGAGCAACTGAAGTCCCACCTAAATAATTTCTTTTTTGAAGATTTTCATGAAACAGTGAACTGGGCTTTGTTTCTCCATAAGCTTGGCAAAGTTGCTTAGTATTTGCCATCACACAAAGAAAAAATGTTACACAGTGTATTTTTCATTTGTTTTGCTATTATACTGTTTTAAGAATAATGATTTGCCATTGCTTGGCTCTATGATTCATTTGATTGTTTTCCCTCATTTCAAGATGAATCGTAGTTTTTAATCTGTTTGCTGTCATCTCCTATTTCACTGAAGCACACATATTGCTTTTATTGCCATGCAAATAGGTGCTATATAAATAAAATATATTATTATGATCATCAAAGTGAAAGAACCCAGAGTCATCTGTTACACAGTGTGCTCTCTGCCAGACTTGGTACTTCCGCTCACATTCCATCTCTCCACTTCTGCTGGCAGTGCTCTGGGGAGGCAGTGTTCCTGAGCCATACTGACTGAGAAGCACCAGGCCAAAAGAGTAAATGGAAGTAATGGGGCAGATTTATCACCAATGGTTCCAGAGAGTTACAATTTACTTTCCTCAGGCAGTAACTAGCGATAAGCATACAGCTGTGAGTTCTGAGCTCATCATACCTCCGAGAAACAGAGACAGCAGATTAGTACTTGGGTGGGAAGCCTCCAGGAGCAACTATAGCTAGTCTGACAATCATATTCCCATGTCTTGCTCCTGCATTTACCTGCTGGATGCTCTCCTGCTTCAGCTGCCTCTCAGAGGAGTAAAAGCAGCAAGTGCAGAGGCACAAAATCATCTCCCCCATCTGCCTTCACCCAGCTTTCCTTCAGTCAGTCAGTTTATGGAGAAGCATGCGTGGGAATATGGGAAGCAAATATGGGGTGGGTACAACTTAAAAGGGCTACAGATCTTCCTAGTCTTACCGACAGTATTGCCAGAATGTAGTAAGGGTGTTTTGTTTGGGTGTTTGAATTATAAACTGAACGCCCCGAGATGTAAATGCAACAGCCAGCTATCTCCTGCTTTGCTCAGAAGGACAAGGATGCCTGAAATGTTCACTCCAGTCTGACATCTACTTGAAGATAAGACACCTCAAGGAATATGTTTTGGAGTGCTGTCTGCATGCATATGTTGGTGGGGAGGAAGAAGAGATTTTACTTACATTCTGTTAATTAAGTTGCTCTTCTATAAAACAGAATATATAGTGCGCTAAATCAGGCCAAAAACTTAATTGTGTTTCCTGAATGCTTGAGTAAAAGAGGCTGATATATATCAATTCCAAACATGCAGTGATTCACTATATTCTCTGGACTCCTGAGAGAGGCTAGCCAGCCAGCACTGGTCACATCTTGCCTCTGCCACTTTCTGTGCCATCATGTAATGTACCTACAGGCTCCAGTTTTCCTAATTACTCGTGGTCTTATTGTAAGCCAAGACTAGCCATATTTTAAAGTTCCTGAGGGAATAGATATATTCAGCCTGTTGAAGCTGAATACTCTCTCATTTCTTGAAGATTTTCTTATCATCTATTCCAGCCACCAGCTAGGGCATAGCGCGTTCTGCTTCTCCTGGCCTTCTGCTAAGTGTTCTGGGAACATCTGGATGCAGGGTCTATACCACAGAGGTTGCACACACATTACCGGGGTAACTCAGTATGGGAAGAAAAGCCTGACTGGTTGTGGGGAACAAGGGTAAGGGAACTGTCAACCTGCAGTAGCTCTTCATGACAGGGAAACATTATTTTAAGGTTTAGGACAAGGATACATGGAGAGTTTTAAAGCCCAGTATATACTGTACTGGACAGGGATGCATGGAAGGGAGAACAGCTGCTCAAGGAGACTTCATGGGATACAGTGACAGGGGAGTGGTTGACTCTGAAAGAAGAATTAGGAGCATTAGGGGCAAGAGATGCTTGAGAGCATGGAGACTACAATGTATGCAAACAGTGCCCTTTAACACTAACCTATTCAGACACAGACCCTACCACAGTATCCCCTTTCCTCATAGGACTCTAACAGCTGCTGGTGGCATTATCAGGCAGGGAGAAAAGTCTCCTGTGTCCTGGCTATGTTATCACACAACATGTCAGCAGCAATGGCAACCAGTTACATGCCATGTGATTACAGAATGAATGCAAATTGGAGGACTCCTCACTTGAGTGAGGAATTGATTGTTATGAGTGTCTTTGACTACCCAGACATTTGTTGGAAGAACAATACATCAGCTTACATGTCATCCATCAAGTTCCTGGAATGCATAGAGGACTGCTTCTTCATGCAAATGTATGTGTCAACCAGGAATGAAGCACTGCTGGACTTGCTACTCACAAACCAGGAAAACCTGTGCTGTGGTATCTCACTTGATTAGTGATATCCTTGGCTGTAGTGATCACAGTATTGTGGAGTTTCGAATCCTGCTGAGCATCCTGACTATTGATACTATCACAAAGGTTTTAGATTTTAGAAGAGCAAATTTCAGCTTGCTCAGAGCTCAGCTGGGAGGGATTCCATGTGAAGTTTCCATGGAGGACAAAGAAGCCAGTATTTTTCAAGAACACTCTGCTGGGAGCACAAACCCAGTTCATCCCTTGTAAAGGTAAGGCAAGTAAGTGGAGCAGAACACCCCCCTTGGCTCAACTGCGAGCTTCTGAGTCTGCTCAAAACCAAAAGAGAAGTGTACTGTAGATGGAAAATCAGATCAATACCTGTTGAGAACTACAAGGACATTGCCAGGGTGCACAGAGATGCAGTTGGAAAATCAAAAGCTCAGCTCGAATTAAAGCTGACCAGAGATGTTAAAAAATGAAAGAAAGGGTTCTTCAGATACGTAAACAAGTAGAAACAGAAGGAAAATATTGTCCCACTGTTAAACAAGAGAGATGAATTAATCACCAATTACTCTAAAGAAGGCAGAGGTTCTCAAATACTTTCTTCACCTCTTTCTTTACCCCCTTGCCCCAGGCCTTGGAAACAAAAATCAAGGTTGATGCAAACACAGAACACTGTCAGTGAAGGAAGAGATGGTATACAAACTACTACAGGAGCTTGATCCCTACAGATCAATGGGCCCTGATGTTATCCACAAAAGGATATTAAGACAGCTGTCTTACATTGCTGCAGAGCCACTTTCCATAATATTTGAAAAATCATGGAGACTTGGAGACGTCCCAGAAGACTGGAAAAAGGCTGATCTCACCTTCATCTACAAGAAAGGCTTAAAGGAGGATGCAGGAATTATAGGCACATCAGTTATACTTTAAGCCCTGGGAAAGTTATGAAATGAATCCTTCTGGGGGCTATCAGAAGTCAAATGAAACACGTGACTGAGAAAAGCCAGCATGGATTCACCAAGGGCAAATCATGCTTCATAAAACTGACCACCTTTTATGACAAGGTAACCTGCTCAGTTGATGTGGGGCAAGTGGTGGACATTGTCTACCTGGATTTCTCTAAGACTTTCGATACAGGTCCCCACAGCCTCCTCCTAGAGAAACTGATGCATTCCAGTCTACATTAGTGGTCTGTACAGTGAGTCAGGAACTGGCTGACAGGCAATACCCAGAGGGCAACAAACTGGCAACTTGTTGTCAAACTTTTTCAAACTGGCAACATGTCACAAGTGGGGAATCAATACCAGGCTCTGTACTGTTTATTACCTTCATAAGTGGTCTGGATGATGGGATCAAGTCTAAGTTTGCTAATGACACCAAACTGAGTGGGGAAATGGGGACTTGAGAAGAGACCGCCACCCTGCAAGAAGACCTGGATAGGCTGGCAGAGTGGGCTAACAAAAACTTTATAAAATTCAAGTGCAAGGTCTTGCACCTGGGAAAATATAATCCATGGTTGCAGCACAGGCTGGGATCTGCCCATATGGAGAGCAGCTCTGTGGAAAGCAACCTAGGGGTCCTGGTGGACAACAAGCTGAATATGAGTAAACAGTGCACTGCAACAGCAAAGCAAGCAGACATGGTACTGGATTCATCAACAAGGGCATCACCGTCAGAGACAAAGAAGTCATTATTCCACTCTACTCCATGCTTGTCAGGCCACACCTGGTACACTCTGTTCAGTTCTGGTCCCTGCTGTATAAGAAAGATGTGGACAGGCTGGAGAGCATCCAGAGAAGGGCCAGAAAGATGATCAGAGGACTGGGAACCCTGCCATATGAGGAAAGGGTGAGTTAACTGGGTATGCTCAGCCTTGAGAAAAGAAGGCTTTTTCCGGTATTTAAAGGGTGTCTACAAAGACTTTGGATACTCTTTTTTTAACAACGAGTCACATGGGAAAGAGGAGAGATAGTAGGTACAAGTTACTCCTGGGGAGATTCCAATTAGACTCATGAGGAACATTTCGCACAACATGAGCAATCAGCCACTGGAATAATCTCCCCAGGGATGTGAAGGATTCCCCAACATTAGGCACTTCTAAGATTCAGCTGGAGAGGGTGCTGGGCCATCTTGTCTATATTGGAGCAGATGATCCTTGAGGTTCCTTCCAAGCTGGTATTCCATGATTCTGTAAGTGTACTGGAGGCTCACTAGAATCATAGAATTATAGAATCATAGAATGGGAGGGACCTCTGGAGATCATCAAGAAGTGTATGGTGAGGATAAATTGTGTGACAAATGTCTTCATATACCTTTGTGATAGTGTGTAGAGGAACAGGAAGCTGTAGAGCTTGAACTACTGCATGGACATATTTGATGTGGGCCTGAAGCAAGCTCTCCACACGCAGGCACTGCATTGTGGATACAACTGTGTGAAGCTTATCAGCTTGGTGAATTTGAGCCCCATCGCTCACTGCTCCAAGCAGCATGGCAGAGTCAATCCCCACTGAGTTGCTCTCCCCACTAATGCTAGAGGACACTGACACTGGATGTTGGGTAAGAAACAACCCAACTTCTTCACTGCTTCCTAATCAAACCAGTACTGCCTCAGTTCTCTGTCCTAACACCACTGCAGCTCAGGGATGGCAAATTACCAACACTGAGATCCCTCTCAGAGATAAACTCCTGCTCTTCTGTTGCATTTCTGTTCTGGCATCTGCTGAATCCCTGAAGGCATATCATATGATAAGCTACAGCAGAAATAATATTGTATTTTTAGTAATGACAGCTTTTTTTTACCTAGCTGGCATACCACCCAAACCCACCACTGGATTTGTGGAGGGGGGTCATAAGTGAAAGCCACCAGCTGACTTCCTTGACAGCTCTGTTCTTAGTTAACATGTGCCAGTGTTCCCTGATGTCAGTCTGTGGTGGAAAGAGACTAGACTGCAATGTTCAAGCAAATGATTTATTTGAACTCCTCTCACAGATCTAATATGCCACTGAACTGTGTTTTTATGGATACAGTGGAAGACAGCACTTTTACAACTTAAAAGCAAGAATACACTGTAAAAAAAAACAAAAAAAAAAATGCACAAAATATTATATGTGTGTTAGTTAATCATCTGTTGTTACAAACTTACAGCATGCTAAATATTGCATTACCCCTCCATGTAAGGGGTCTCAATCCCCAAAAAGTGACCTTGGCCAATGTCCCGACTAAGGAGGAAGGGTCTTCATACAGGTGAGATGTAGCACAGGAGAGATGACTCCAAATTCCTAACCCAAACCCTAGGATTTTTATCCTCTGATTTACATGACTGTGGCAAGACCATGCCTGAATGGATTATACTATCTGGATACAGAGATCTGTCAGCTGAAACCAACACTGAAACCCTCCAGTGTCTCTTTATCTTATTTTCTCAGGCAACTGAGTAGTGGTTTGGATTGAGACTCAGGGCACATTATTTATTGAGAGATTTCAATGTTCAGTTCAGGTTTTAATACTTTGCATGGTGCAGCACTGCCCTGTTTGGTCAGTGGCTTATGGACAACTTGAGACTGAGCTATTTACACAGGTCCCTGTGGGGTACCTCTACATGGACTGGCCCTCAAGGCGATCCAGGGCTGGGTCGCTTTTACAACCCCTTGTGAGTCACCGACATGCACTAGACATCACCGAAGCTTGTTTACAAACTATGACCCAGATGATCCATATACAGCCTTGTCCCAGTTTTTACAAGTGACATTCTTTTAAATGCATTTTTTTTGTGGCCACCTTCAGGGATTGTTGTAGCTTCACTGGTTAATAGGAACTCCACAGCATCTGCTGCACCTTCCCCATCTCCATGTTCTGCCTCACAACGATGACAGTTTAGTGGCTTTTTGCTGGCAATCTCTGCTCTAGCAAGGAAAGGGCATCCCCAGGGCTGTCATTTTAAGCACAGAAACTCCAAGATGCCTATTTTGCTGGTGCAGTGCTTGATTCATGCCAGGAGCATTCTGAAAATTTACAGAATTTCATTCATTGTTGAAGGGAAACAGCAGAAAATGTTGTGGCTTCCATTCCTAAAATTTTTTCTCACAAGTAAAATACCAGGTCTTTTCCATGAGCAATATCTCTGATCATTTTGCTGGGACCTTTAAATACAACCACACAACATTTGATGCAAGGTAAAGACTGTCAGAGCACAAAATAAATGGCTCTGGATGTATTGCTGATCTAGACAAACAGCTGCTGACTCATTGCCAGTTCATGCAGAATGCAATCATAAAATTTACTATTTTAGCTATTTCCTGGTTAAGTATGAAAACTTGAGGAGTTTTACATATCCACTGAGGTGTGGTATATAATGTCTAGGGACAAATCAGTGCAGCTCCCCGCTGCTGAGCACATGCATGGCATTTATGCTGGCCTGAAGTAATACTTCATGTCTCAGGAAAATCATCTCACATGCCGCAGGAATTGTCTGGGGACTCACTTTCTTAGGTTAGACTGTTTTCTTTTATGAAAACTGGTATTTTTCATTTTGGTTATCAAGGAATTGAAGCAAACATCAACAAGAAATATTGAAGTAGTCTTAGAAACTTCCTGAAAGAAGGAAAACTAAACATGGAGTATTTGCATTAAAAGGGAAGAAGTTATCTACTATGGACAACTCAAATACCCCTGCAAATGGCTCTGTCTCTTCCAAGCTGAGTCTCCAGAGCCAAGTGGCTTGAGCTTGATGGATCTGTGTGGACAGTGAGGGCAAAGCTCACGCTTGTCTTTACAGTTGGATTTTCCTGTCAAGAATCCAGGATGATTCCTCCAAGCTGGAGGCAGAGCGCGAGACAAAATTGCAGACATCTGTAGAAAAATAGAGAAGGGGGCAGGGGGAGAGAAGTGCAGCCACAGCCCCAAACGAATATGACAGTGTGGGTGTGCCTTCTGACTACCTCTGCCACTGTAAAATACAGGACTTACTGAAAAGATAAGGAAGTCTAGGCAGGGGAAACAGATAGTCAGCTTTGGACTGAACAATGAGGAAGAGGAAGGCCTTCCCCTGTCACTTCACAGGTAATAATGCCTCTTGATGAAAGTGGTTACTTGACAGAGTGAAGTCCATTCCAAAGATTCCATTCATAACAAGTTATCCTCAGTATGGTTGAAGATCCTTTCTTACTAACAAATGTGGAAAAAAAAGGGGAATAATTATCTGAAGTTGTTAAACATTACTTACCACTGAACCTTAAAGACAACTTCAAAACTGCCCTGTGTTTTGACTTCCATGACAGCTTGCTCAAGAACAAGGATATCCATAATGAAATAAATGCTCTAAGAAAATCCCTCTGCAGAACTTCAGCTACTTCAGCTAAGCAATTCAGACTATCTATATATCAGTAACATCTGGTATATGTGTTTGTTGCTCAGCTTTGGTTTGTAAATATGTTTGCTCTTAGTGCCATGTGTTAGTATCATTTTCCTTGTATGGGTGGATTCTTTTCCACTGTGTGGCACAGTTAAGAATTTCCCATTTGTAACAACATGTCTTAGCAGTTTTGTCAAAATATATAAGATCGTTAAAAGCTAATAGGTAACTTGTATTAAATTGCACTGAATGTTGGTATGTTCTAGATTTAAGAAATCCTGAGTAGAGGCTATTGATTTTACTGAGCTGTGAATGTTCAGCACTTCTGAGACCTGGGTCCATAAAGTGGTGTTGTTTTTATAACTGTCCAAACTAATAGCCTTAATCCCTAAGACTTGTCCTTTCCTCTCAAAAACTGCAGTCATGTTCTTATTGTGACTTTTACACTCCCTGCAGATTTGTTTGCCAAAAGACCACAGCAAATTACTACGATTTCTAGCATATGAACAGCATGACAACACCAGTCTGTACATACTCTGTCTTCATCACATCAGAGACTGAAACTTCCTGGCAATTGGAGAAAAAGCCATTAATACTCATAGCCCTTTATTAGCCAAGCCAGATTTGTTTTAATTTTCCTTTGGCAATAGTACTAGCTTCTTCAGACTGCACAAGCAGCTACACCTGAGCAGAATCCAAAAAAAGACACCTCACTTCCACCACAGAAATGTTAACTCTTGCACAGTGTCTGTGAAAGAGCTCCTGGTACTTCAGTGCAGGGGAGTCCGACAATCACAATGCTAAAACTGACTGTTAATTCACAATACAACTGTTATTTTAGCCAACATATCTGTAAGTGTGACGATTCACCTAACCCTCACTGCAAGCCATTGCTGAAAAGCTTCTAGTGCTTTTCAGAGGCAGACACTTCTGCTTTATTTTGCTCAGGAGAGGAGACACAATGCAATCTCCAAATGCAAAATTTATTGGTGGTATGAAATCAGGTGTTTGGAGAGAAAGCAGTAATATGATGAGGTAATAATCTGGTTCTGTTTAAGCACATTTCTAGGCAATTGACTTTTGCAGTCTGAAGTGTCTCCCCCAAAACATGATTTTTGTGATGCTTGTCAAAGCTGTGAGTTTGCAAAATCGTTTGGGCCCTCCCTCTTGGAGTCAGTCACCTGAACTGTTGGGTCATGGCAGATTGAATGATTTCCCTTCTGAAGGTGATGGCAGAGCTACCTTTAACCACTGATTCCCCCCAACAACAACACCTATTTTTGTATTCCGCTCTCATCACAATTCTAGTAAGAATCATGCTTTGCAAACTAAATAGGGGGGGGAAATGCAGTACTATCTTCACTTGCTTTTATTTTGTTCTTAGTTCTACCACACATCTTAAAAACTTAGAGCATTTAATTTCATTTGAAGACAGCACAATAAGGTTAATTTATACTTAGAAAAAATATATATGTTGAAGTTGTTGTCTTTGAGAGCTTCTGATTGTTATTCTTTGACAGAGCTGTCACTAGAGGGTCCATTTTGAGATCATTCATTGAAAGCCGTGGCAGCAACGGCAGCCAGCCTTAGCTCACTTCAGCCTCTAGAGATTTGCAGAGAAGCTATTTGGAGTTTATCACACAGTTTTGCAAAACACTACAGCCTCAGCAAGCTGTCATAAAGATCCTCTCATTCCAACTGGGCTCGTTTACAAGTAGTATTTTATTACTCTCTGCTCTGTTTTACCCTGCACCTTGCAAAATCTTTCTTCACCTCTTTTACTCTGTTGATAGATTAAAAAATTCTGAAATACGACTCAGAAAAATGCTTGGTATTTTTAATGCATTTATAATTCAAGAGCTATCCAGCTCCTCTCAGACCGGAGCTCTTTGATGCTAAGCTGTTCCACATCCTGAGCCCCCCTGGCCAGAGCCTGCAGCTGAAAGCCTTATCCTGAGCAGAACCACCACCCAAAGCTACTCTGCAGGCCTGCAACTGGTTCCCACCCATGACTGTGCCATTTGCTGACAATCACCCACTTCCATCTGCTCTTTTCGTAAGAGCATTTTTAACTTGAGCACTATAAAAGGCACTGGTGTCTGAAAAGCAATGTGCTTTTCAACCCATAAGGAAGATGTTAGAGCAAATAAAAAAGTCCACGAGGCCAATTTCATCCCTGTACCTTGCCCTGTGTATGCTGGCTCTGCCACAAATACATCTCCCAGGGGAACTCTGCTGGGAGCCAGAGAAGAAACTCCATGCTACATTTTCCTCAGCATAGTGTAAGAAAGGGTTTGAGGGCGTTCTGGGTAAGAAGCTTGAATTTGGGGTTGTATTGGACTTTACCGACCTGCATCAATAGAAACCTAGGTGTGCCCTCCCCACCAGCTCCTGGCATTCTAAGCAGCAGTGCTGCCAAATCTTACAATTTTATCTCAGGGCAGATAAACATTTGGTGCTTTTCCCAAAGTCTCAGCTCCTCAAGTCAAGTGATTATGTGCACACACCAGCTTGTAAAGGTGAAGAGCCAAGTTCTTGCCACCACTCTGCCCTTTCCAGCAGAGCTAAAATGTCATGGGAAGAGAAGAAAAATGCCCCATTTGACAGGTAAAATGTAGTGGACGATACGGTCTTGCAAGCCAGATGCACACCACAAGCATATCACTGATGCTCTGAGACACATCCACCAGAAGCAAGGATATAAATGAAGGAACTGGATTTGTGCAGCTGCCCACCCCTCCAGGGATGCTCCCATTTTAGTTCCATGTTTGATGCAAACCCATCCCACAACACTGCATTTTCCAGCTGGAAGAGAAAAGCAGCTGCCACCTTAAAGTTGCTGTTTTGCACATGACTGCCTGCTAGCTAAGCTTCCCTCCCTCCTAGTGCTTATGGTTAACTCCTGCTCTGTTTTTCTGTATCTCTTAATCCTTAGAGGCGGTGTGTCCTCACATATTTTTCTAGTTGAGAAGGAACTGTCTTCTCCCTATACATCAGTTTCATCAGTCATATGAATTCTGTATGAGACTTAAAAATCATTTGCCTGCATGGGATTCTTGTACCTATTTAGTGGCAGTAATTCAGGTGATTTTTCTCTTCTACTTCTGGTTCATCCACATTAGTGGGTGACAGCCTGTAACAGATGCATCATACCTGCCAGATAGAATTTATTAGCAAAAATTCCACCTCCTTCATGAGGTAATTAACACCAAACATTTCTGTCATTTCATAATATCATAATTCTAAGAACTATTTTTTTACCCATGCAAACAATTATAATTTACAGCTTTGCATATATGTGACTGAAATAAGCTCTTTTTTTTTATGTAGCGGACTCTGTTTTAAAACAAAGTTTTCTCAAAACCTGGTCTATAAAGCAGATTCAACCCACACTTATTTCTTTTTCTCCAAAGATTTTCTTGTACTTAAAATAGTACGTACTTTTAAACTAGTTTTTTTGTGTCTCTGATGTCTGTTGATATAGCAGCAATTTCACAGTTGCCTGCAGTAAGTTTTCTGAGTGACCACACCAAGAGCTTCATCTCTCTCTTGATCAGAGGACCTCAGTTTCCTTCTCCAGCTCAGCCTGGTCCTTCAAATTTTTGCATTCTCATACCAGGATAAACTTTGTTTCCATGCAGCACAAAGAACCTTGCAGGTAGGTGTGCTCTTTCAAATTGCTTTTCTGACACAAGAAAAAAAAGAAGTTGAGAATATCTTTATTGATTTAGAAAATATTGCATACCCTCTGAAACCTAACATCTTGTCCAAGAACCCTGCTACTGAGGATCACCAGAAGTTCAGCCATAATTGCAATTAGTGCTAGCATTAACCAGGAGGGTTGTGTTTCCTCTCCTTCCCTCCCCTGTTAGCAATTTCTGCCTAATGAGAAGTATAACTGATGATACTGCTTGCACTTGTGAGAGGAAGGTTAGCCTTCTGCACCTTGCTGCCTGAAGCCCCATCCATCTGGACACATGTTTCTGGATCTCTTTCCTCATGCCCTTACCAGACTCTGGGTGCAGTGTGATGGCACACCCCTTTTTCTGGTACACCCATTGCCACAAATTCTGTGGGTACAGCCTTCTTCTGTGGGGATGCACTAATCCTTAGTAGATCAGTGGTGGAGACAGGCACCCCAGGAACCCCCTGGGGACCCCAAGCCTGTGTCACAAGTAAAGGCTGATGGGGGTCTCAGCCTAGGGCTACAGGTGCAGGTAGGCAGGTGTGAGCCCCTCTGCCTGCATGAGAAGTATTGAAGGGCTCATCATACTGCAGCTTTTGATCACTGCCCACTTTGGATGAGAGCCAGAAGGAATGACGTAGGGATGAAAGCTTCTGTATCCCAAAAGCAATCCTCTAAGCTATCAAAGTCCCTCTAAAGCTCTGACTGTTTGCTAGCTGAAGATTTTTAGGTTGGTTATATAGAAAGCATAAGAGTGAAATCACTCCTGTAGAGAACACCAGTGCTTTTTATTTTGGATGCCAATCTCTTTTCTTTCCAAATATTTATTTGTTTGTTTGTTTTTGTTACACCACTACCCTTTGATACCCAAACTATAGTAAAGGGGATGTGGCTGACTTAACTCCAAAAATGTGCTACCTTGCATACCCCTTTTGTTAGCTCAGACAAAGGACTCTTACTAGTATGGACTGTTCTATTATGTTTATACTGCCTGAGTTTATAGACTTACATTAGCTTTAATTCTTACACTGAAATAAGCAGTAAAATAAAGCTGAAAAACATCAGTGCTGCCAGGGTCACATTTTTCAGCTGAATTGCTAAAGGGATATTAAGCATGCTTTGGCTTTTTTAAATAAATTGTGATTTTTCCTCCTCCTAAAGTCAATGGAGGAGTAATATTATGTGTTTGTTTCTTCTACCTCTTCATAAAATTCAGTGTGTCTTACAATCTTCATACAGGGGGCCTAAATCTGCAAAGCACTTAAGCACGTACAAAAAAATCCTCAGAGCAACTCCTGAAAGCTGCTGATTAAATTCAGACTGATTTAAGAGGCAGAGAATATTCCTATCTGCCTGATTTTAATCAGTGTTTCAGGAGATGGTCCCAGTACTCCGTGTTATTTTCAAATAGTTGATCCCCATGCTACATAAATTTGCTACTACAGCAGGGTCAGTAAAGTACTATCTCTGCTGAGATCAATGGGAATTTTGATACTGACTTCAATGGAGTCATGATTCACCAGTGATATAGCTGGGGTTTATCTACTTTTGACTGCTGCAGTATTCCCCTATTTCTCATACATAACAAACATGGATATTTACACGTATTTGCCATCTGCGGTCATCATCGGCTTTCACCCGATAACCCCAAAGTGAACAGTAAGTTTAACCATTTAATCATTATAACACTAAATTTAAAATGACTCTACTAGTGAGGGCATAACATGCAAATATATATAATGCCATTTATTCTTGGTGAAGAGGTTTGACCATCTCTATGAAGGCAGTTAAAATCACTGTGTAGAATTTGAGTGAAACAACAGCTCACAGATCTGGACTCTTACGCAATGATTTAAGTTTGCTGAGAAAAAGGAGCCCAGGAGCTCTATATTAAAATTGCAGATGTGATTTTTTTCCTAATCACAGAAATATTTACATAATAATACACAAAATACATACACGGCACTCTCACCACATTACAATGCTTAAAAGATGCCTCTTTCAATGCATGCCTAGAAACATGCCAATTCACTGCTCGACAGAGAAAGGAACCACATAGCTTGCTGCTAAACATCCTTCTCTGATCTGGGCTGCTTCTCTGTTGAATCAGGCTGGTGTTGCAGGCTGTGTATCTGGTAAAACTGATCTAATTCCCTGGTGTGATAGTTCAGGAAGTTTAAAGATATAACCCTATATTGGAAATTGTACAAAGATCTAAATAATTTGCTGTTTGTTTGTACAAGAAACATAAATAGAATTAAATTAATTGAGTCATTTGGCTACATTCACAGCAATCTGCAAACCCATTAAAAGCTCCAAGTCAAATTCTAAATAGAAAGTGGAGGGTGGCTCTTCATTTAATTTAAAAGCTTTTTTTTTTTTTTAACTAAGACACTAAATGTATTGTGGGCGGTCTGCTTCTACTGCTGAATAATTTCTGAACGTCAGAGCCCTCAGCACTTCAAAAAAGGTGATCAGCACCGCAAAGAACATGGACCTAACTCTAGCAAGCAAGAGAATTTTGATCATTTCATGTTAATGAAAAACACATTTCCAGTAAACATTAGGCATTTTAATGAAATCAATTCTAGTGGCAGTGGATTTATGCTGTATTTATTATTTTTTATTCAAGCAATTGTAATTACCTGAAGAGAAATGGAGATTCATGCACAAGTTATTAGTTTGAGTTGTTAAAAAAACAAGCCTTAAGAACTCCATAAATCTCTTTGAAATTTCCTTTAACTTTCAAGGAAAGTATATTAATGAGGAAATGAAAGTGTAAGTATGTCATATCTGAAGTTTTAATTGAGTTTGTTGACAATACTCTAATAGCAGCAGCGGAGTGCGAGCAAGGACTTCGAAGCAAAGCCACATAGTTGCTGAATGGCACGTTATATGCAATTGATTATGTAATCATACAGAATATTTTCTCCTAGCTTCCATTAATAAGAAAGTGTGTGTGAGTGCCTGTGTGCATGTGCATACCTGCATTTTCATCTTGAGACTGAGACTCTGGAACATGCATCCACAGCTGAACGAGTCTGGATGTGGCTGTGGTTCCAGTTCAGCTCTTGATAATATTTTCTTTACAAGAATCACAATACACAGAGGGATCATTTAATTCAGGTTGCACCTATAGAGATAGCAGGAAGTTGGTAGGGAGATTGCAGCTGCCTGCATTCCAGTGACTAAAGAGCAGTTCCTCCAGACACACACCCACATTACGAAACTTGCACTCATCTGCACTGTACCCCAAGGTGAGAGGCTGCTTTTAAAAATATTTGCTTTAACTGTTTGTTCAAGATTTTTTACATTTGCTGAATTAAATGAGTACATTAGCTGGTGCCCCCACCATCAGCTAGTAGGATATGATGTCAAAGGAGTAAGGTACACAGCAGAAAGTGCTGTTCAAAAGGGCACATTCAGCCACGCTCTTCTCATCACCCAGAAGAAAGAAATCAGAAAAACATGGCACGTTATCTCTGAACGTCACCAGTGATACTTCTCATGTACACACAGACAGCATCAAAATAAATTATGGGATTATCAAACCATTCACAAATATAAATGCTACTAACCAGTTGACTTAGAGCTCAGTCAAAGAGGAATCACAGTTTTCTTGCAATTCCAAGTCTCATGTAAAACATCAGCTGCTTCTGGCTTCAGAGTAAACAAGTGCTTTTGTTATCAGGCACCTGACATTTGCAGGGTGAAACCTGTGTGAATTTTAAAACAGAGAATGAAAGTGAAAATCCTTCTCATCTGACAAAAGGTAAACTGAGTAATTCCTGGGAAGATTACAATTTTCTGCTCCTGAAAAGAAGCGCATGGGTATTGTCAGGGCAACTTAATTGTCCATTTCCAGCAGATAACAAGAAGTGAACACTACAGAGCTCTGTCTGTGTCACCAATGCAGATCACAAATCTTTTCCATAGAATCGGGCGTTGCTGAGATTATTCAGAAACAGACATTAGTATAGGAGGAAATAAGATCTCTTTGAAATACCATGTTAAAAACCTCCAGGCCTGCACAAGATACCCCAGAGGGAATGAGCAATAGCAGTTTCCCAATTCATTTAATTTTTAAATCAGAAATATAATCATTACTTCAATCCTTTTGTATTCCTGTCCTGAGAGATACAAAATGTTTCTGTGTAAACAGGTAGGATGTGAACTAGGTAACATTCAATTTCTGTTTTGAAGCTCACATGAATTTTGCCCCATGGTCACCATGGGTTTGAAACCATTGCTGATTCTTGGCACAACAGAACAAGTGCTGGAAATTGCATTTCTGTGGTATGGGGAGATAAAGACCTACAGGGGAAAAATGTTAGCAGTTCCCTAATGAAGTGAGACCACCAGAGTTAAGCCAGCAGAGATTGTGGCCATTTTAACTCAGAAAAATGATACATTTCTGTAGAAAATTCTTACTGCACACAAGATGCTGTATTTTTAGGAGATGGGGGCATCCCACTTAACATTTATAAGATTAGTGTTAGAAATGGTATTTTTGGTACTGTGGGAGTTCCATATCCACCAGAAGAATAACAGCTACAGTTAAACAGAATCAGATTATGTTTTGCTGCTATTTGCCAGTAAAATTAGCAATGTATTAATGCAAGACCTTGGCATTACAAAACATTAAACCCTAGTGACCTGAGGTTAATATTCATGTATTTAGATTGCTGTCAGTTCCCAGGATTTAAGAAAAGCCTGAGATTAAAGAGGGTGGTTAGAGTAATCGTTAAGAGGCTGCTTTTAGAAATGCTGTATTGAGCATGAACTGACAATCACTTCTAAAAGTAACATATATATGTACATATATGCATATATAAACAAGGTCACCAGGTGACCATGAAATGCCTGTCATCATCAACTAGCAAGAGTTTCAAGAGCTATGAGATCTTGAACTGGCAAAAGTCCTGGAGGCTGGGCCAGAGGAAGAGCTCAGAAATCCCTTCAGCTTCCCCAGTGCAGACTGAAAAAAAACATTGATATTCCTGGCTGGTTCTGCAGCAACTGTTGTTTGGGCTGTTTTTTTTTCAGCTGGAATAGTTCTTTAGAAGTGTCTGTGTTACCAGAGATAGTTGTGGTAGAAAATCCAGGGTGTTTCCTTCATAGGAAGAGCTTTAATGCAGCCAGGCAGCTTCATGGGGCAGGAGGGGCATTACTGCTCATTCAATATCAGGTATAAAGCTTCATACAGACAAAGTTTCTGTTCCTATTGGCTTAAATTTAAATATATTAATAACGGCAAAAAACCCTAGAGAAATATTAGAAAAAAAAATATGTGGAGGAAAAAAATACTTGGATTTCTTTTTCTGAAGTACTGTACTTACAAGCCTCACTATCAAACTGTTCCCTATGAGTGGGAGGGATGAAAACCTGACATAAAATGGGGCAATGTCAGGGACTAGAATTTCTCCATAGCACTGTCCCTCCATCAGCTGGTCACAAAATAAGATGCCTCGAGGTATTTCAGTGGGCTGGGTGTAATCAGTACATGGGAGAGACAGATCAGGAGACTAATTCCTGTCTATAGCATTGTCCTCAGTTGACCCCAGGGATTTCTGACTGGAAATCAGAGCTACAGCTAATGCTGCTTGACACAGAATTAATTCTCCCAGGGCCTCCTCTTTTCTTCTGCAGAGCTGCCATGGAAAAAAAAAATAATAGTCTGAGTTGGATTGTGTTCTCCCCACAGGGTCATGCTGTGAGAAAGACTAGAAAGACAGAGGAGAAACGTGAAAGGGGAATCCCTTAAAAGATTTATCCTGCAGCCCCATAGGGCAAAGTCTGAGGGAGAGTCCATATAAAAATATCATATATCTCCCATATCTCACCTACAGGAATAACAATGGTCCGCAGCAAAAAGCAGCAGGAATTCTGTATGGTCTTTCATGCTGGTGTATTTGAATAGGAACTAGAAAATAAGCTTTGAGTTTCATCACCTTTTCAGACTTCAAACATATATATAGCACTGCTTTCACTCTCGTACAATGGTAAGCTGAAGAAAGTGTTTTATCAGTTATAACAAATTTAGCACCACTCAAGAGCATAACAATGATTTCCTCCTCAATCATTTTATCATCTTACTTTTTAGGTGCAAGTCATTGTTTCATAGATTTGCTAATTTAACATGCACATATCTCTAGAGCCAGTGGAGAATGGTAACAGGAACTTTGACATCTAGAATAAGGCAAATTTGCTCCATACTCTGCACCAAGATGTGGGAGAGACACCCGTGGTGTCAGCCCGTCGGATTTCCTCATATCACCTCTGCAGCATCATCTAACCCCAGGTCCCTCCCAGGGAGGCAGGGTCCACATCACAAGAGGCAACACAACCTCACTGGCTTCTGGGGCCAGGCAAGAGCAGCTGGTCCTACAGTGTCTGACATCAAGGAGAGTGCAAGCAGACAGGTATTTCTTGAGGTTGGATGGGGAATATAGAATTTCAGACTGGAAAAATAAGCCCTTCCCGGAACAAATGAGGGCTGAGAGCTAGCAAGGATCCGCAGGCAGCAGATCCTTTGGCTGGATGTTTTCCCCCCTTTTCAGAGGGACAGATGTTTTCTGCCATGTGAACAAGCCAACACCTATTTACCAGGAACTCAGTACAGTGTTGGACCTCCAGTTAACTGGAGCATGTCAACTCCATATCAGCTCAAAGCTGCCTCAGCAGTTACAAGGAGTTAACCTTTGCCCATGGAGCTCTGGTTCAAACTTGTTAAAATTTGCAATCAGTAACGTAACAGCACGAATTCTTCTGCTGATGCAGAATGAAGAACTTCCAAGGGATGTTGAGCAAATCATGAGTTAGACATTGCCCTGGAAACATCCCTGGAGCTCCCCTTATACACTGCTTTTTTTCCCTTCTGAAAAAGAGGTTTTTGCAAGCCATGCAAATGAATGAATTCAGCATGTGATTCCAGAGCAGTATGCAGCTCTTCTCTTGCCACATACACAGACATACATAGAGCACATCATCACGTAGTGATTAACGGCAACATGGCATTTACTCCAGGGAACCCAGCCAGCTTAAAGATGAAACCCCACATTGACTCAGATGGACAGACAGGCATATAAACTTTCTTTATTTTGTCAATCAAATAAGCAAACTGTAAAAATAAAAATAAAAAAGTTGGCTCTGATGTTTGCTTTACTCAGCGATAAAGTGATTTAACAGAAATACCAACCATGATTTTTTCTGAATAGGGTTACACATACTAGCCTGTTACTGCCGCTGTAGATAAGCTGCACTCGGCATAGTACCAGATTCAGGAGAGAGAAAAGAGAGAGGGACTTTCTGCCATCCCTTTTTTCCTTTCTTTTGATATCTTCAAGAGATACCATAAAGATACTGGTCTCGGGAACAACCTCAGTTATGGTCAAACTTAAGGGGTCACTGGCCTGTAGTAGCATTTACATCATACTGTCTCCTCCTTGCCTGGCTGCTCCGTGGTGAGAACTGTCACCTGGGGTCCTACTGAGATGTAAAGGCTTCTCAGGAGACGAGTTAAGTTGCTTTATAGCCCTTTCTGTTACACTGGAGTTGCAGAAGTGCTATATATATTGTGAGACTAGTGTTCTGGCCTGACATTTGTATTCCATATATATTTCATCTTTCATAGCCATTGGAGACTCTATCAGATGACAAACTGTCTCTCCAGATATTAAAGGTTTAGTGCCACTGATACAAATAAATGAAAGGAACAAAGGTTTATGCTCTAAATATGAAACACAGAGTGCAATTGAATTAGGTTATTTTTTACATCTGAGATTAAAATGGCACTTTCCCCTTAATTTTTCTGATTTTAGCTTAAATCTTTCAAGGACAGTTGTTCTCTGGGGTAGTTTTGTGCTATCTGATATGCCCTTTCCTGATTTTCTCAATGGTGTTCCTCAAAAGGATTTTCTCCTAACCTTCTCCTGTTCTTTAATACAGGTTTGGGTTTTTTTCCTGAAATTGTTTCAAGATAAGCATATAAATCTCTTTTTAAAAGTGGTGCTTTATTTAGAGAAAGATAGCTTTCTGTCAGAACCATTCTGTCTATCATGGCATTATAATTCAGTTTGCCTAGACAGCTTTGAAAAGAAGCATTCATGAATAGTGTTGAAAGGGCAAGAGAACAGAAACCAGAAGTCGAATGCCATTCAAACATACTACTCTGTGTAACATTTTTGCAATAATTTTCCCCTACTCTTTTGGACAAGACAGGAGTTTTACAGGCTATAATACATATGTAATATACAAATAATTATATATTTAATATATAAATCTTAGCTGAAGTCTTTTTGATGGAACATAAAATCCTCCACTTATTTAGTTTATATTAGTTTACATAAGAATATCAAAGGGAGCAACACATACAGCATACTCATTTCATGCTGGGAGGGAGGATCCTTCTTTTTCATCACCATTTTTAAATACTTGTCTATTTATGGATGAATTTCAAAATATCAGACATCCAAAGGGGTCAAAGGCAAATACAAAACCCTTTACATGGTTCATGCATGCCCTTGCCGTGATGCATGCAACAATTTGTCTGCCTTGGATAATTTTTCTGGTTTGAAGTTTTAAATGAAACCCATGTAGAGAAATGAGACTAACCAAATTATCACCGTGTGCTACATTTCTTTACAGAAACACAGATGTAATTTTTAGTAATTAACCCAAGATAATAGGAAACAGTAAAGAACTCTTTTAAAATATAAATCCCACACTCTGTGCAAATTGAAGTATTATCAGGAAGCCAAATGTCTCACTAATAATGTTATGGACTGCTCAGCTATTTGCATGCAACAAGGGTATTAGAATGATAATATTTTAAAAACAGACTCACATAACATTTTTTAGTGTAATCAACCATGGATGAGGCCCATCTGTCATATCTAGTCTGTATGACTAATTGTTAGTGGTCTCTAATTGAAATTTAGATTTATTAAATAAACAGAGATGCCATTATGAATGCCCTAATTCAATATTTGGAGGAGGGGGGCAGGATATGAAACTGGGCAGTAGTTTCTGAGCATTGTTTATGTTTATACATATTCAGATTAATATGGTCCTGTCTACTACTGCCCAATCCCTCTGCAAGGCACATCAAAGCAGGCTGGCAGATGTCTAAATCAAGGCAAACATCGTCCTCCTCATATTTCCAAATTTCAAAGAGGGTTGTGAATGGAAGATGGGCTTAGGCTTTTTGGAGGTTTATATTTTCTAGGAGCTCCTAGAAAAAAAAAAAAAAAGTTTCTTGTTATAAAATACAATAAGCTCCAAAAGTTGACTTGTGGTTTTATGTACACTGTAACAGTGGCCAAGGCCAGCAGACTGTCAAAAAATCAGACAAGACAGCTCTGCTCTACAGACCTAGGACAAAATCTTAGCCAGATTGATGGCAAAACTCCCATTAACTTCTAAAGAGTCATGATTTCACTCCTTGGAAGTGAAATGCATTTCTGTGATGTGCAAAGCATCCTCAGCTAGCATCAGGTAAGCTCGTGGAGGAAGGAGGTTGCTTAACCCTTACAAAATTGAGTTCTTCATCCCTATAAAGCAAAGCATCTTCATGCACTATGAGAAGGTGTTTTCAGAGTGAGTATATGGCTAAGTTTTCTTCAATGGAATAAATAACCACTAAACATACACAGATGTCATCACCAGATGCAATTCCTCAGTTGATGTCACTGGAGAAGCTAGAAGCAGAAGAATCACCACTGAGATCAACATTACTTTATTTTTGCTTTACTTTGTCACTTATTTTAGCAACCCCCCTATTTTCTCTGCTTATCTGTTTTATTATAGAGGTGTTTCATCTTCCTGTTTCGAAAATAAGGCTAAGCACCAGATTTAATCCCAGGGATGTAAGATCATGCCTTCTGTGAGAGCCTGTAATTCTTTAATGACTGCAGCATCGGCATGTTGGGTATGTGCATGGGCTAGAAGTAGGGGATATTTTTTAGCAGCTAGTAGCTTGATCCCACAGCCTCCTGAGCAGCTTTAAATTGCAAGCACTATCCTGAGAACCGAGGGCATTCTGTGCCCTGCAGGGACTGCCAAGGTTTTCACAGAACTGGCACTTTCAAAAGAGTACAGCTCTGTGTGTTTTCAGAGATGAATTTTGGGACTTCTGCCACACAGAGGTTTTTTTCCTGAGTTTTTTCTTGTTGTTTTGAAAGAGATGCCTTTTTTTAAAATAAGAATTAAATGCAATCCACTCCAAGTAAAAAATGCTCATTTAAATAGATAACCACTTACAACAGATGCACCAGAGAGCAGTGTCAGAAAAAGGCTGGAAATGCTAAGGCTGTTACATTAAGAGATCAAATCAGACACTGCTCTTGGATTCAGCAGAGCCTCCAAAAAGAGTTTATCACCAGAAAGGTCTCCCTTTTGCTTAGGTATGTCACTATTGCTTCTCAGCTCTGCCTTGACCCTGTTTGTATTGGCTGTGGCAGAGCTACTTTCCAGAGCACACTTGCAATTAGGGTGGGAAACTTTGTGGGGTTGTTAGGATACTGCAAACAGTTCTCACATGGAAATAAGCAAGGCCAAGGGCAGTGTTTTGGAGAAAAAAAAATAGTTTATGAATATGGATGTTGTGGTTGCTCAGTTGAGAGGAATGAGGAGCCACTGTGGAAAGAGAAGTCAGATCCTATCTTTGTCTAAAACATTAATGCCCCAATTCAGACTGCTAAACATAGAGCAGGATCCACAGTAATTTCATTACCTATAATTATAATGATCATGCCTGTATGGTTGCAGCTTAAAAGGATATTTTTATATTCCACTAAACATTCCAGCTGTTGATGAGAGACATTCTTCTTTAAGTGTGAGCAGCATTGACCTCAAAGCTCAGTTACTGTATCAGCTGAAATCATAACTAAATACTGCTCTCATTCCTACCTAAGCATGTCACTAGAGAAGGAAAGAGCAGTGCAGGCTCCTGATGAAGAGGGGGAACATCAAACAACTTCATTTTCCTGCTCATACCATTCAAGGCTGCAACAACTGTTTGTTTTATGGCCTAGCAGGCATTTCCCGGTCCTTGAAACATGCAGCCTTCCTTTCAGTGCAGAGCTGATATGAGGTGCTGCCCTTACCCAGGACTGCTGAACTGTTGTGTTTATTATTCTGTCTGGAAGAGAGAAACTCTGCAGTTTTGGGTAATTTTCTGTACATCCTTCTCTGAATACTTCTTCTTGGCTTCCTATTTTATACATGATTATGCTTTTTCATTATAAGCCAGAATCACAAATGTTAGCAGGCTACTAGGTCTGGTCTTCATTATTCTTTTGTCCCTTTTCCAAAAAAACTATTTTCTTACTTTGGCTTTTATCATTTTTATGGTGACTTGCTCATATTTTGAATCCCAGGATTTTGCTTACTTTATGCTGGCAATCTCTTCTTGTGGCTTGCTGTAAATTACAGATCATAAAAACAACCTAATATTTCAGAAAAGTGTGTGGGATGAACAGAGGGAAGGAAGGATTTTGTGTTTCTTTGTTTTACAAATCCAGTCTCCTGCTTGCTTTTCCTATCTCGCTGTTCCATCAGGTTCTGACTCCCTAAACACGAGGCATGCTATTTTAAAAATCTTCCAAATGACCTGGGAGCAGAACTTAAGGAAATTGAGAAACTTGAGCTGCTAATTTACAACAGCATTTGACAATGTTACTGTCAGCCTCAAAGAACCCGTTACTTAGCTGCTATCCCGATGTCAGCTCATGCGATCTCCTGCAGAGGGTGCGTGCTAATGCCTTTCGTTTCACTGAGCTGCATGCCACAAAATCCATTCTCCTCTGTCTGCTCTCTCTGTAGGATCCATTCCCTTTCACCAATCCCTAAGCGGACGCCAAATTCATCTTCCAAATTTTGTAGACTAGATGCTCAGCTATGTAGATTGACATCACCCTGCTGACATAAAATCATAAGACAGAAAGAAGCATAATACTTTAGACCAAACGGTCATACAATATTGATGCAGTGCTCAGGGCTGGGAAGGATCTTTTGCCTTACACCTCAGTCTGTGGAATGTAACTGAGATCTGTTGCATCAATAAGCCATGAATGAACACTGATACCTTTTTATATCTATTTTAAGTCATTTTTACCCGAAGCCCAAGCCTGGTTTGCTCTGCCCAAGCCACCTGCTGGGAAGATGTGTGCCCTGCAGCACTTGTCGGCTTTGCAGCCTGTCAATCACCATTTGCTGTCATAAAACATCAACATCCCGAGCTCTGGTAAATAAAAATGAGGTCAAGCCTATAACGTTTTCCGCTGAGTGAAAATACATAAATGTTGCCACTGTGATTAAACTCTCTCTTTACTCTGCCTGTCTGAGGGATTTACTGCTTACACACAAGCTTATCAGAAGAGTAACTCATTCAGGTTTGCACCTATGCCTCCTAGTTTTTATCCAATTATTTCAGCTCTCTGGTTTTGTAAACTTTCTTAGTCTGTGCCCTTTTCCATCAGGAAATGTCTTCTGGGGTCAGTTTTGAAAGCAATGCACTATGATTTAGCCTCATACCTGCCATTAATGTCAGTGGGAATCAGGCTGCTAAATCTCTGAACACTGTCTTTAAAATGTACCCCATAGTATTTGAGCTCTCTGCATTTACAAGCATTTCTTTATATCTCATGTCAGACACATATATGCTGGTAGACTAGCAGATAAAAATGCACTTTTTTTCTCTTTTCTTAATTGAACTGACAGAGGAGATGAATGAAAGCCTGGTAGGAGCACAAATAAAAGGGTCAGGGTCAGACAAAGAAGGTTAATGCTTTCTGCAGAATCTCATCACAGGATTTAGTAGTGCCACGACACAACCGTGGAGGAGATTATGTGGCTTGGTCAGCAGCGTACTCAGGGCAACAACATCAACACCAAGCTAGTTAAATGAACAGAAATTACGACAGCTTTCAGGATCAACAATTCCCCTTGTAGCATGTATTTAAGAACTGATTTTAGATGTTACCAGAATGAGCATCTCCGTATAAAATAAAGCACAAGATGTTGACAGAACTGCCTGCTATCTCCTTACATCTCTGCTCCACCAGTCTACAGAGAGTTTGCATATGAAAATTTACATAAAGCTTTCAGCATCCTTACTAATGTTTCTGTAATGATCATCCTGCCCAGGCATACCATCCCTCTGCCAGGAAAAATTGAATGAGGGAAAAATTGAATGAGGGAAAAATACTGAATCAGAGAATGTTTTAAAAGCTTTCCATGGCATTTACTAACATCCCAACAATCAGGTCTGTAACTGCACTTTATTAGAATTCCACATGATTATTTGTGCTGCTGGAATCATTCTGATTAATTAACAGAAGAGAGGGAGTCAAGGCCTTGCCTTAAATTTACATGCCCAAGCCTGAATCCAGTAAATTCCTGCACATGCTCTTAATTTTACACACCCATAATCCCTCAGGGGACAGAGCTACCCACTCACATCATGATTACAGAGGGGTACTCCACTGACAGGGATTCATACTGAAGTATCTGCAATCTCTTGAAAATGCCTCACATGTATCTAAGTTCCTGACTTGGGATGCACTCAGTTCCACTTGTATTTTCCGCAGCTCTTGAGGTGCTGGCACAAAGAGGTGCCCTCCCACAGCACCTGTAGCCTGCAGTCATGGGAGATACTCATGATGCTTGGATAAAGCCAGTGAAGGAAATTAAGGTCAGCAAGATCATTCAGACAGGAAAGCCTGTTTAGGGAGCCACAGTCTACATGTGCGGACAGCATCCAGCAGAAAGGGGAAGGACTTCATGAGAGCCTTGATCAGCTTCCTACACTTCTAAGTGATGGGGAGGACCAGATGGCTGTGGTCCATGGGGATAACAGTACTGTAGGAAAGGCAAGGCAAGGAGAGGAGAAAGTGGGAGAGATGTGATGAAAGGTGCTAGAGTCAAAGCTGAAGCTCTGAGGTGCTGACAGCCAGGATTTCTACAGTAGCCATCTCTGAAATGCTCCTGGTACCCATGCGCTACCAGGGAAAGAGAGGCAGAAAGGCAACACATTTAATGCTTGGATAAGAAATAAGGTAAAGGAACAGGCATGTATAGGATAAATGAAGGAATCAACATAACAGACATCAGAAATACAATGGAAAGAGGGCAGCAATTGTGACACTGTAATAACAGATATTCAGCAAGTTTAGAGTAGGCCAGGCTAGAATCAATAAAATTAACGAATTCGCCACATCATTATGAAACATAAAATCTGTGTGGATTGAAATTCCAGGCCTAGACAGGAAAAATATAATGTTACTGCTATAACATGGGAAGAACATTTTGTATGATGCTGCCTCTGAAGCCAGGATGGCAACACTGGCTGCTGTATATGGGGGAATTCTGAGATGCCAGAAAGGCAGGAAGAGCAATATCAAATATCAGACTTCAGTTATTTCCATGCAAATTGGCCAGATAGTGTGGAAGGCTATAACATGAAACAGTCATGTTAGGGATATTGAACAAAAAACAGGGCAATTCTGGAACTGGCTTGAAGAAGAAACATATGAATGAGGAACTTTGTTTAAAAACAAGCAAAATGGAGCAACAAGTAAAATTAATTCTTTCTTCCAAGCAGTGAGTCTGCTAAAGAACACTGTGATGAAAGCACAAGAACAGTACATACTATTTATTC
Organism: Chloroceryle aenea; assembly: GCA_013399075.1. NCBI lineage: Eukaryota > Metazoa > Chordata > Aves > Coraciiformes > Cerylidae > Chloroceryle > Chloroceryle aenea. The sequence goes on along the minus strand of VWZY01011388.1, from coordinate 87,034 downwards.
ATCAAGTAGGCTTGAAAATGGGCAGGACATGGCAGCTTCCAAAGACAGTAAGATAAGGGAAGTTATTAGAAGAATAACTGCAAAACCTTCAAACAGGTAAAGTTGGATCAAAATGAAAGTTAGAAAGTAACAGACACTCTGGAAGATGACATGTACAAAAACACAGTCAAAAACTTTGATTAGTTTCTAGGAAAAGGAATCAAAACTAACAATAATTTCATCACCACCCCATCCTGCATATCAGGATCAGGAAGCCTGCCAGAAAAATCTGTGGAGTCTGTTACTTATCAGAGTTTGAAGGAAACAGTCAGAGAAAATAAAACTATTAGAGACAATAAATGAATCCTTTACTTCACTGTTAAGAGTAGATTCCCATATCAGAAATCTTCTGGGGATGGAATGGCCCTTATCAGCAAGTCTGTCTGAAATACATGTGCCCAGGAACCAGGTCTGGGAACACTGTAACAAAATGAACAGCAACTCTTTGCCAAAAAACATATGAGATAGGCCAGGAGTTTCAATGGACCTCAAGGATGAAAACACTGAAGTAAAAGCAGATTATAATTCTGTGCTTAAAATTCCCTTGATATCCAAAGAATGATTATCAAATATCAAATGCCAGGACAACATTTTTAATAAGGTTCCAGGGGGAGATGTAAGAAGCAGAAGACCTGAAAGTTGAAAATCTTCACTAGGCAAATAAGTAGAAAAATGGAATGAAGAACAAAATTCATTAATACTTTAATAAATTTTATTTACTTGGGAAGAGTCAGTATGACCTTTGCTACTTTTATCTATTGGAGTTGTTTGATGTGATCAACAAACATACAGATAAGAACAATTCAGCTGATACTGTCTACTTGCACTTCCAAAGCGTTTCAGCAAATTTGTCACTTGATTCCTCACTACGGGCTTTTAAGAAAATCAAGAAGCTACATCATAAGAAGGAAAGTCATTGCATGATAAAAAGATAGGAAATGGAGGAGGGGAGAAGAGAACTTCTGCAGGGCTTCATAGTATAATCCTTGCTGTGAGGGTATTTGTAAGCAACCTGGAAAAGGGAGGGAACAGAGAGGAGAAAAAGTTCCTGGCAACAGCAAAATATTTATGCTGTTAAGGACAAGGGTTTGCTTTATGAGTAATACTTTAGTAGTACCTTACAACACTTAGTGACTAGACAGTAAAATGGTAAATGAGATGTAGCATAGATAAGTATAAAGTGATACACAGAAGATAAAAACTATCATAGTTTCATGGCTGAAATGCTATGCTGTGAACTGACCATTAGCACTTGGGAGCAAAATCCTGGGACCTGTTTGACAGCCCCATCAATTTGCTGACTCAGTACTCAGTAGTGGTCAAAAAACTCCAAATAAAATATTAGGGCTTGGTAGGATATGAATAAAGAACAAAAGAGGGAAAAACATTATGATAGTGTGTAAACTCACGACTGACTCGTATTGTGAATAGTGTGTGCGGTTCAAGTCTTCTCATTGCAAAAGAGTACAGCAAAACCAGAGAAAGTTCAGAGGAAAGCACCAAGTACGATCATTTTCAGTAGTTGATCAGCTACAGAAAACTTCACTACAGACAAGGACTTTACCAGGGCAGGATGCTCCTGTCAGGAAGAGACACAACTTAATTAAAGCAGTCTACAGCATGAGGAGTGGCATGGTGAGGATGATCAGAGATCAGTCACTTGCTGTCTTCTCCAACACAAGGGCTGGGGAAGGTGGGAGTGGTGGGAACACAGAGTTACAAGGAGCCACAATAAGTTCAGAGGACACGGGAGACTCTTATATATTTGAAAGCCTTTGGAAGATACTGAATACAGAGAAATCACATCTGTCTCAGGAAGTTCTTGACAGAAAATAACTTGAAATTGGGAGAGTACCATTTTCGGTATCTGGGGGAAATGCTAGGTATGTTCATCTTGCTCTTATTCTTCACTAGGTATCCACTTACAACCACTGCCAGGGAGAGCATACAGGACTAGCTCAGTTTTTGGTTTGAATGGGTGCAGCCATTTGTGTCCTTCTATGCTATCAACTACACAGAGTGCTTAGTCCCATCCTAGGTTGGGCTTTCCTGGGTAAGAGCCCACACCAGGAGAAGCATAACCCTCACCACACGCACATGCTCACACAACTGTACCTCCATCCCTCTCTATCTCTCCCATTGTCATGCAGAAATGATGGTTCTTGGTACAGAGACAGAAGGAGGGAGAGATGGGGATCTGCTGGGCAAGCAGCATAAAAAGAAGGGGGCAGCTACTCTGTAGAACTGCCAAAAGATTAAAGTCCTCTTGGAGAATGTTGCCTACATCCTTCTCCAGCCTTTCCCTTCCCCAGCCCCCTGCCCCATGCTATGATCTGCTGGCAACCTCCTCCGGGTAGGTGGTGGTTTGGGGGTCCCTCTCTTCTGACAGTTGCTAATAGTGCAGGGCAGTCCTTAGCCAGGGACATGATGAGTCCTCCCAAAGGTTGCTGAGCCTGGAGGATAAACATGTAATAAAACCCAGAAATAACATACAGTTGTCAAGTCTAGAAACCTTTCTTTACCATGCATCGAGTTGTACTGGCCTCACCCAGGGGCTACTGGTAAGCATTAAGCCTTGAAAGCCAGCCCACTAGTCACAACCTAATCCACGGGGTGCTCATCCTATCAGAAGATTTAAAACAGGAACAGAAAATGTTTGCATACAGGCTTAAGTCCCTTTATGGGTCCCAGACCCACTACTCAAAGTCTACAGTTAGAAATTATATTTAGATCAATGCATCTCTGCTCAGGCCAATCCCAGCCTTAGCCTTTTGAATCCACACCACCTTTCTACCTTGTTTCTCTCCGAGCTTATAGAGAGAGAAGTTTGAATACTTCAAGTCCTTTACTATCTTTACTATCTTATATCTTGCTGTAACATCAGAGCTCCACACCCTACAGACCTTTATTTAAAACTTACACTTAAATTGAACCAAACTGTCTCTCTTTTTTTTTTTTTCATAAGAAAATATTATACATTTTTCAATGGGAAAAGATACTGAAATGCACAAGAATAGTTCCTCTAGAATTTTCATTCTTCCTGGAAGCAAAAAGTATGGAGAACACCTGTTCATATAAAATCCTGAGCTTCATTTTCAGTCTCAGGTGGTTAAAACTAGTTATGAAGTGGTTCAGATTAGCAGCTGTATTTGGGGTACTACTTATCTAACTGACCTAAACTTGGCAAGCTTTTGATGTTCCCTCATCAGTGACAGCATTCTGCAATACTAAGTATATAACTTAGTAATCATAGACTTAATTAAAATGAAAAGTAATTTCTTTTTGATTTTTTTTTTTTCTTCAAAAGGATGAAATCTTCCCACGCATGAAACAAAACTGATGCCATTAGACCTGATATAACATCAGTTACTGAGGCTTTGTGTCTACATACTCCTAAAGTACCTGAAAAGAGCCTATGTCCAAAATCAGACAGAAAACTGTTTAGAAACAATTATTTGGCAGCTCCATTTCTCAGGCTGAAGGATGCTTCCTTCTTGCTAAAACAATACTTCTGATTTAGAGTCTTGCAGCTGGTTGAACTACAGCCTCTCTGAAAAGAGTGGATAAGAGGGCATAAATACACTCCAGCAGTTACAACATGGCTGTGAGCCCTGGAGAGAGAGTTTATTTCCACTAACTGTCTGCCAAAAGCCTCTCTTCTGTCAAAACACAACAGATGAATTCACAAATTCCAGATTTACGTTCCCTCATATTTGTGGGCAGGTGATCAACTGCAATCATCCTGCAAAAGGCTAAATAAGCACTATGGCAGCCAACTCCTGGGCTAAGTATCCTTGAGCTCTCTCCTGTTGCAGCATTCTCTTTTCACATTAGTAATCAAGTGGGCTGAGTAAGAGGCACTGTGACAACAGAATTAACTTCTGTGAGCCTATAGCAACTTCCTATCCCTCTGCATCCAAAGCATCAGAATTGTTTTTTTACCTTCCTTCTTCCTGAAACCTGGCAGAAGGGGAAGAGTTCTTCTTGCCCTTAGGGTTGAAGACAGGATAGGGATTTCTTTTGCTTTCTCCACTGCAAAGACTGTGGATGCTGCTGCCAGTCAGTGGTGGTGCTGTTAAAGGGACTGTATTTTAATAGCAACAGATTATTTAAAGTGCTTTTTTTTTTTTTTTTTTTTTTTTGTGGAAGAAGATATGCTCACAATTGAAATGCTGAATATTTCATTAAACTTTGAGTTTCCCAAAACCACAAAACATAAATTTATTTTTATTTTTTACTTGTTCAAAAAAGTTGGATTTCTCATGGGAAGCAATATTAAGTCATATACCAGATGCATTCTCTAATCAATCTTTCATAACAAATTGCTCCTTTGTTAAAAATGATGGAAAAAAGTTGTGAGGTTTTGTTCGTCTAAGTCTAAGAAGTTGTAGGTTGCTCTGACTACAAGTATAACTTCCCAAGTTGTTTTTTTTAATATACCTCTTTCACTTATTTTCATAAAGTAAGAAGCAAGAAATTCTCATTAAACTTTCCTGCATTTAAAAGCATGTTATAAACATTGTAATGCCTAAATCATCCTTCTGAAAGTTATCTTTCTTAAATCAGTCTTTAGGTTTCATGTTCCTCTCATTCCCCTTCCTTAAGAGGGTATTAATAGTTCTAAAAGGTTGGGGAGAAAATTGATCTGTCAAAGGACAAAGCATGGGTATTCTCCTCTTTCCTCGAAAAGTGTTGCTATTGTTTACTCCCTTAGTGAAGCTCCTACATACTTCAGGCTTTCACACTTCTCCTACCAAACTAAGACAGACACCTGGAGTGGTCTGACGCTCCTGGTTTTACTTGTTGCAATGTCTGCCAGGTTTTTTTCTTGCTTTTATTCCTTGGTGAAGCTCCTTGGTACATCAGGCCTTTATGTTCTGCACTGCCCAAACAGGATCAAGAGATGGACAAAATATTGTACAAGCACCTGGGAGAAGTCTCACAGTTGCTATCACTTGTTCTTGTGGGGAACTTCCTTGTTCTTGTGGGGAACTTCAGCTTACCAGATGTCTGCTGGAAATAGAACACAGCACAGAGGAAATAGTCTAGGAAGTTTCTGGAGTGTGTGGAAGGTAATTTCCTGACACAGCTGGTGAGAGAGCCAAGTAGGGAAGGTTCCCTCGTTGGACCCATTGTTCACAGAGGACCTGTGAGCGATGTGAAGGTTGAAGGCTGTCTTGGGCATAGTGATCATGAAATGACAGTTTTCAATTCTTGAGGAAGTGAGGGGGGAAGTTCTTTACCACAAGAGTGGTGGAGCACTGGAAGAGGTTGCCCAGGGAGGTGATTGAGACCCCATCCCTGGAGACATTCAAGGGGCGGCTTAATGGAGCTCTGNGTGCGGCTTAATGAAGCTCTGAGCAAGCTGCTCTAGTTGAGGATGTCCCTCCTCTCAGCAGGGGGTTTGGACTAGATGACTTCTAGAGGTCCCTTCCAACACAGACATTTCTATGTTTTTATGTTTCTAAATGCCACCCTGGACTCCCAGAGGGCAGATTTTGACCTGTTTAGGAGACCGGTTGAAAATCCCTAGGGACACAGTCCTAAAGGGCAAATGAGCCCAGGAAGTCTGGATGTTCCTCAAGTGGGAAATCATTAAGGCACAGGAGCAGGCTGTCCAGATATGCCACAAGATGAACTGGCAGGGAAGACCAGCGTGGCTGAACAGATACCTTTGTCTAGAACTCAGGAAGAAAAGTCTATGAC
>VWZY01011388.1:35234-81265 GCA_013399075.1 Chloroceryle aenea | reverse complement strand
GAAGAAAAGTCTATGACGTAGGGAAGAAGGGGCAGGCAGCTCAGGAAAACCACAAAGACTATGCAGGGATTAAAACAGAAAGGCCAAAGGCCAGCTAGAACTTAATCTGCCTACTGCCATAAAAGACAAAACGATGTTTCTATATATTAATTAACGGTAAAAGGAGGACTAGGGAGAATCCTCTGTTGGATAACAGGGGAAACATAATGATGAAGGATTAAGTACTTAATGCCTTCTTCCCTTCAATCTTCAATAGTAAAACCAGTTGTTTTCCAGGTACCCAGCCCCTTGAGCTGGACAACAGAGCCAGGGAGCAGAATGAAGCCCCCACAATGCAAGGGGAAATGGTCAGTGACCTACTATACCACTTTGACACACACAAGTCTGGGGGTTCAGATGGGATCCACCCAAGGTATCGAGGGAGCTGATCGAAGTGCTGCCTAACCAGGCAGGTTAGTCCTGCCTAACCAGGGAGGTTCCACTTGACTGGAGGTTAGCTGATGTAATGCCCATCTACAGGAAGGGCTGGAATGAAGATCCAGTGTACTACAGTCCTCTCAGTCTGACCTCAGTGCTGAGTGAGGAAGGTGCTATCACATGGCACATGAAGGACAACCAAGCAATCAGGCTCAGTCAGCATGGGTTTATGAAAGGCAGGTCTTGCTTGACTAACCTGATTTCCTATGGCTAGGTGACTCTCTTAGCTGAGAGAAAGATTGTGGGCGTTGTCTACCTGAACTTTAGTAAAGCATCCTCCTGGAGAAACTGTCTGTTCATGGGTTGGATGGGGACATGCTTCACTGCATAAAAAATTCTCTGAATGGCCAGGATCAAAAAGTTGTGATTAATGGAGCTAAATCCAGTCAGTAGCCAGTTCCAAGTGGTGTTCCCTAGGGCTCAGTACTGTGACCAGTTCTGTTTAATAACCTTATCAATGATCTGGATGAGACAATCGAGGTCACCCTCAATAAGTTTGCAGATGAAAAGTTAGGTGGGGGTGCTGTGTGAAGGTAGGGAGGCTCTACAGAGGGGTCTGGACAGGCTGGATCAATGGGCTAAGGCCAGTGGTATGGAGTACAAGGCCAAGTGGTGAGTCCTGCACTTGCATCACAACAACCCCATGCAGAGCTACAGATCTGGGGAAGAGTGGTTGGAAAGCTGCCCAGCAGAAAAAGACCTGGAGCTGTTAGTCAACAGCTGGTTGAATATGAGCCAGCAGTGTGCCCAGGTGGCCAAGAAGGCCAACAGCACCCTGGTTTGTATTAGAAAAATAGTGTGGTAATTAGGCTTAGAGAAGTGATCATCCCTCTGTACTCAGCACTGGTGAGGCTGCACCTTGAATATTGTGTTCGGTTTTAGGTTCCTCATTACAAGAAGGACATTGAGGAGCTGCAGTATATCTGTAGAAGGACAATGAAGCTGGTCTAGAGAACAAGTCTGATGAGGAGCAACTTGGTGAATTGGGGTTGTTTTGCCTGGAAAAAAAAGGAGGCTGAGGGGAAGCCTTATTGCTTTTTGGATGTTGTAGCGAGGCAGGGGTCAGTCTGTTCTCCCAAATAACAAGTTTAAGGACAAGAGGAAACAGCCTCAAATTTCATCAGGGGAGGTCTATTTTGGTTTTAGGAATTTTTTTTCATGGAAAGGGTTGTCAAGCACTGGAACAGGCTGCCCAGGGAAGTGATGGAGTCACCATCCCTGGAGGTATTTAGAAGACGTGTAGCTGTAGTGCTCAGGGACATGGGTTAGTAGTGGACGTTGCAGTGTTAGGTTAACGGTTGGACTTGATGATCTTAAAGATCTCTTCCAACCACAAGGATTCTATGATTGTACCAGAATGGCAGCTCAGAAATGTTAGCTTTCAGGCAAAAGTCTTTGGCCAAAAACTTGAGTAGGTTGATTTTTGCCTGCAAAAGTCCATGTGTCAGGGGGTTAATTCTAACATGAAACACACATATTCATCACCTCTTTCTGTAAAAACAGAATATGTTTTATAGCCACACATATCAAATCATAATTTTTAAGACTTTATCATAAAAGGTTTACTATATTGTCTGTTAGTTTAAATTCTTCCATAGAATATCAGCCATGGGCAAACTACATGCCTGATCACTATTTATTAGAAATGCAAGAGATTAGATAATGGAGTATCGGGAGACAAAGAAAATAGCTAAATGCAATTATTTTAATTCTTTCGATTTCTTTCACACCTACTACTTACTGAATCGTTCCTGACTATAGGAAATTAAATTCTTATCTGTAAATTTGGTTTATACAAAATAGATTTGCATACATCACTGGATATGTTGGCTTATTTTGTATTTATAGCTGGAAAAAAAATCTGCATTTATTGCTGCATCTGGAGCAAAAAGTCCTTCCAGGTGCTATTCAAAAAGAAGCCCATGACCAGGAAGAGTTTTTTTTTCATCTGAGGTGATCTTATCTGAAAGATAGGGAGAAAAGACACCAGGCTTGACTTGTGAGACTGATATGTAGAATTCAGTTATAGGTAAAGATGTTCCCTTTGCCTTCATTCAAAGGTTTCATTTCAACCATGATTGTGCTTATCCTGTGTTTATCACGCTGCCAAAGTGCCCCTGAATTCAGAGCTCTGCAGGGAAACAAAAGGTTCAGTCAAGGTCAGTGTAATTTTACCATGTGATAATAGTAGGTAAAGGTAAGTTGCTTTCTCCCATTTCAATCTAAATGCTAAGTGCTCCAAGCACTAAAAATTTATGTGTGCTCTTCTACCAAAGAGGTGCCAACAAGGATAGCAAGCACGTTGCAGCTTAGCCAAGATGCAGTGCTTCAGCAGGGACCCAGGAAAGGAGTTAGCATTACACACTCACCGCAGTGGCTCTGGCTCAAGCACTAAATTGTGTGAGCATTAAATTCAGTGACAAATCCAAAAAAAAGCACTCAATGTTTGCATTTTCCATGATGAGAAGAACTGCAACTGGATGGAGTCAGCCCCTGTTGAATATCTTCAGGTATTTTATGTCCTTTCCCTATGAAATATCTCAGGGAAAATGTAAAAGTTAAATATCTCATTTACACAAGTTTTAACACTGCAGGCTGCTGTTGGAGATGGCAGCTTTTTTTGGGCTAGGTGATACAGACTAGAGCATGCTTACACTCCCCCGTTTGAGTTAACTGGGTTTTTTTCAAAAGTCAGTGCACATGCCATGTAATACACAGCCAATCAAAAGACCAATTTCAACAGCAGAATAAAACACAGAACATAAGAATCAAGAAGAAATCAATGTAACATGGAACTATGAGACATAGGTATAGATACATAGATACATCAATTTCACACAGAATCACAGAATTGCTATGGTTGGAGAAAACCTTTAAGGTCATCAAGTCCAGCCATGACAGATGAATTTGCATCTAGCTAAACACAATTAAGGGTACATGTCTGTGCAAGATATGCAAGGGAGGAGGTGGGCTGTGTCATTCCTTTGTGGGGAGGAGCTGCTGCAATGACATGAAGATGGAAGATGCAGTGGCTCTTGTATGGGATTCCTGGCCGGGGGCTATGAATGTGCCATCATCAGCACAGCACAGATGGACCACAGTCATGGAGCATCAAACTTTTACATATTCCTAATCACATATTTAAATGCATCAAGCCATGAAAAAGTCTGCTTAAGTGAGATTAAACCCATTGCAAAACTAAACATCTCTGTCTTTGACTAAAGAACGTAGGGCACTGGAGCTATTTCCTCACTGCCAGGCTGCTCAGGCTCTGCTTCCCAAGCAGCCAGGTCCTCCAACAGTGCTGCCATACTTTTCATTGTGACATTCTGCACATGCAGTTTTACATAAAAACACATCACTTTTTTTTTTTTCCTGAAGCTTTTGCTCTTCCCAGGCTCTTATTTGCTCCATATTTCTTCTCTTTTTAAAACTAACTGTGGCCTTCCCTTGCTCTTCCTCTGCTCATTTTTTTAATTTCTCCCTCCCCCCACTCTCCCACTTCTTAATAAAATTTGGGGTTTGCTTCTGTGACCTATCCTACACAGTTTGACCCAAGTGTCTCACAGTCTTTTAAGATGTCTATTCTCACAACATATAGATAGATACCCCCTATTTGACAGATGAGAGGCTTAGATGTATCAAGGCTTGGGTGTTCAGATGCAGAGAAAGATGAATCCAGTGAGGAGGTAACGGTCTCAGTTCCTTCATGGTCATGGGTTACAGTGGTTTCCTTGAGACCGTAACAAAACATCCTTGGACAAGGCAAGTCACTGAAGTCTTATGTTAGTGGTGCCACTCTCCTTTCTCGCTTTTCTGTAGCTCCTAGCCAATCTTACTGGGTTTTTTTGTGATTCCTTTTGTAAAAGAAAAGGAAAACAAAGAAGGAAAAAGGATGTTGTTCCACACCAATTCCTTTCAATTTCAGTTCTCCTTTATGCACTTACAAAAAGGGGACATATTTGTGGTCTGTTAAACTTTTTCCCTTTAAAGAGAATGCATCAAGTGTGCAGTTGCTGGAGAGGGATTGCCTGCTCCAAAGGGATATATCTCTTGTGTCTCTCAATAGCTGAATATTCTCAAAACAAAATTTTCACAAAATAGTCCATTACCCTGCACTCATTCTTCTCTGGGGAGAGAAGAAGCAAGCATCATAAGACAGAAGGTAGTCATGTCTCTAAAGGTGCTTCAGAAAAGTGATCACTACCCAGGTGAAATAAGAACATCAAGGAATTAGAGAGTGGTCTGTCTAGTTTCAATTCCACATGGAATTGTGACATAAATGAGGAGATGGACTTGATATGCTGCTCTGGTGTTCGTGTAGACAGTGAATACTGTGTTTGATCACCTGTTTATGATTTTTTTGGTTGTTCTTTCTGAATCTGTACACAGGAAGGAGAAAAAAAATATATTTTCAAAGTCTAGCAGTTGAAAGGAAGAGAAATATTTCATATCTGAGTCAAAGAGACAGGAAGGTTCTGATGCTTAACAAGGGTGCCCCTGCACCACTTAGATCTTGCTTTTCTTATACATGCGAAGCTCACTGCAAGTTTTGTGCATGCAAAGAAAAGAAACCTCCAAATGCAGCTACACTGCATTATATGGATACTTCAGGGTCCCAAGGGGCAAGCTTGTCTTCTCAGCAACACAGCATTGACCAGGTGCTAGAAAACATTTGTGGGAATGAGGACTAGCTCCCTAAATCTCAAGCAAAAATAGGGTCCTTCTTAGGACTAGAGTTGCAGAGGCTTGTTTCTCAGGAAGCCCTGGAGGCTCAGAGAGCACTCAGCAGTGAGGAGTGAATTATTGACTGGCCTGAAGGAACAATGCCAAGGGGGGAAGAAGGTTTATTTTATTATATTTAACATTTTAATTTTATTTTATTCATTGAGCTCGATTAGCCTGGTCCTGTGTGTTTGTGGGTGGATTAAACATGACAGACAGCCTTTCACTGGCGTGGTTTTGCTTTCTGGTGTCTGTCATCAGCAGGTGACAAGATCCACCCACAAACATTATTTTTACAAATAAAATCTTTTGTTAAATATATTAGAACATACTTTAAAAACAGTGCAATTTCAATGCATAATACTCCCTAATGGGATGAGTTGCTTAAGTTACTTGTTGCTTTAATAACTACAGCCAGATGAGCTGAAGAAGGCCTCCATAGAAGAATTCAGAAGGGACTCTCAGAAGCTGTTGGCATGTACAGTAATAATGAGGTGATAGAATTTTCACAACTGACCTCGTTTCCATAATTTAAAAGAAATACTCCCCATGATAAAGAGACTTTCAGCAGATATTTGTATCACATTAATTACATTATAAAGGAGACAAGCACTTAACAAACATGTGCTGCAAGTCAGACGGATCTCACAAGAAAATCAAGATGCTTGGGCTGCAAAGCCAGTCAGGTTGTCCTGGATGACTGAATTTGTATTTTCCTTGCAACTTTATGAATATTTTAATAGGAGGACAAGATGACTTGCTTCAGTCTGTCTGAAAGCCTCTGTCACAGAGGCAATGGGGGCTGTGCCGCATGGCCTCTCACCTCCACAGTGGTGAGGGAGCTACCTTCTCCCCACAACACCCTGCAAAGGGCATGGTCTTCACATCAGCCTGAGCCTGACTCACCTTCTGCATATTGGGACTGGAGAAAGGGTCACAAAATCACAGTGACACATCTATCCAGTCATACAGAATGCACAGCACAGAAAACATTGGGCAAACTTTGGACCTGTGGTTTGGAAAAATACCTCGATTTTCCAGTCATAAAATAGGACAGTACTTCTTCCCTACCTCCCAGACATTTTGAGAGGATAAACATAGTGGAGAGATCACAGCTATTCAGACACTGTGGCGGTTGTGGGGGGCAGTGGGAATAGAGCAGCACCAGAGATAGAAACCTGTGGGCACAGATGTCTGTGTGTGTTATCCCGTGGGCTGGTTACTCACCCCATGTGTTCAGACTCGATAGACAGACACACACAAATTGAACACAGGCTGTTTGGTTATCTGCCCCACAGTGGCTTTTACAAGCATCTGTTGCATAACCCACCTAGATAAGGGTAACACATAAGACAGATTCTCAGCCTTTTTTTAAATATAACTCGAAGTGAGAGAACTAAGTTCTCCTTGAGTATTTTTGCTTTTCCCCCATTGACATATTTCCTATTTAAAAAGCAAGGTTTGTTTCTTATTTTCATCAAATAAATTATGTACTCCCTCTAGTGTTGGAAATTGTATATGGGCTTAAACAACATTTGATCAAATGTTGCTATAAATGCTGAAGTAAGGTTCAATTTCTTTCCTCCACATTTCAAGGTTATAAGTTACAGTGATGTGTAGAATTAACAACAGTCCTATATGCTGCTGTTCTGCCTCCTCAGCACTGCAGCTGTATAAAAGAAATATATTATTAAACAGTGAAATAAAATAAGTACTTGTCTTAATTATAAAGACAGGTCTCTGATTAAGGCCTTTTGCCACCCTCTTTATTCCACTTCCAAACTGCTGCTTTGAAAGGAAACGTCTGAAAAGCTGCAAATTGTGCGGCAGAAATGTGCCAAAGGGGAGAGCTAGAATCAGAGGAAATTCCAGGGAAGTACTATTGAAATTCAGCAGAAAAGAAAAATACCTTGGGATTTGTCATGATTTCCTGGGCTTTGCCAGATCTTCTTTTATTATAAATTGTGAGCATTTGGAGCACACGTCTTACAGCTCCTGGAGCACCCAGAGCAGCTACTCAAGGCAGCAAGGCTACCTTTTAGCTGCACAAGGTGCTCAGTGTATCACTGTTTCTGCTTGAGGATAGAAAAAGGCAATCATACTTCAGGGACGCTGTGCTCCCCTACCCAGATTTTCTGAAGCATCATTGCTAGGGTTTTTCCAAAAAATCTGGGGAAAGATTATCTTCTATTGCACGCAGGAGAGCACTGCTGGCTGCACTGTTGACTTCCAACAGCAATACATTGACCAGGATGTCCTCTGTGTGTTTCTTCTCTGATGCTGTTTATGAATCATTGGTAGAGGTAACACCCTCTGTTTTCCACTAATTGGAAAAAATTAATGTCCCTGACAACTGACCACCTGCAGAGACTCTGGCCTTCCTTCCAAGCAAGGTTACAGAAAAGCACAACTCAGTAGGTTGAGCAGTGGCAGGTGGAAATGGAAAGCAGAGGAGGGTATCTCTGCTCCTGAGGAGGCTGAGTTCCCATATCTGGCAAGCACATGAATACTGAGGCCATGAGTTTGGATGTCAGCAGCTGCTGACCACTCACAAAGCTCCTTTCCTCTAGCTGCCTGACCACTGACTATATGAGTCTAATTTTATCCAGCCAGTTTGAAAGAACTATCATTACTCCTTGCCTAATCCTCCCTCTAAACATCCTGCCACAGACTGGCAGGTCATGGCCATGGGAAGCACTGGGGAGACAGCAGGAATGCATGGTGCAAGAACAAAGCTTTAGAGGGCCAAGGATGGATGCTGTGTCCTCGAGGATAGACTATGGCGCCAGGTAGGTCTGGACGAGATCCAGGAGGTGTGTTGTTGCCTACCTAGGATCCACAACTATCCAGATCTCAGCAGCTTTGAAGCCTGGCTTAGGGAGGTAAAAGAAAACAGCAAACCTCAATGCTGTTGATTTCCTAAAAATATACAAAACTGTGCCATGGTATCACCAGCCAACCTTCCTACCAAAAGTATAGCCAGCATTATGCTGTGCAACCCCCCACACACACTGTGGAGAGTGCCACAAGCCATTTAAGGAAAAGAGGAAGACAACCATTTGTCTGTTTCCTTTTCACAGTGAGAGACCAAAGTTGGACTGCTAGGAAATCTTTTGAAGTCCTGGAAAACACTTACAGTTTGACCTGTTTGGATAAGCATCTGTAGCCCCAGATCATTCTCCCTCCTCTTTACCTCTTTTCTGCAGCGTGGTAACATATAGGGAGTAAGCAGGGATCACCACCAGCTAGGGGTTCACCACCCTCTTTGGTGACCTTCTGGTCCTCCAGGCCTAGTCTCATGTCTCAGCTGTTCTCTGCTTTTGATCATAACCACCTCCTTCCCCTCAAAACAAGATTTATTATTTAAAGGCATTGGGTACTGTACTGCAGAAGGGAAGATGGTGCTCTCTACTGGGCACTTGCCTGCTGTTGCATGAAAAGGGTAAAGTAATTTGGCAGAAAATAAACCCCTTTGCATTTGAGCTGGTCCTCAGATATCACAGGGTCTGGGGGTGGCTGGGCTTAGATTCCGAGTGATGTCCAGTTTGACACTGTTAGTCCAGTCGTGCTCAGACTGTCTGAACTCTCACAGACCCAGATTCACTAATAGCACACTGCACTCCCTGTCTAGTCGCACTTCATGGTTTCACACAGCCAGGAATGAGCTGGCGGCACCCAGTGAGAGACTCCTGCGACTAGCAGTGTGAATAGTGCAGTATATTGAGAGCAACAGAAGTACAGGCTCTTGTGGATTGACAGTGATAAATTCACTGTCTGCAAAGCATGGGCAGATATACAAAATGCACTACATTGGAGAGAAGCTCAGTAAAAGTTTCCCAGGGAAATACTCAGAAAACCTGGATCTTACCCAAAGGCGTCCCTGTGGGGGGGAAGTGAGGTTCATCCCATCACCTGATCCCAGGAGTCAAGAGATGATCAACGATAGTATCTGCCCTGACTTGTCCATGATGATATCTTCCCCAGTATCCCCCCTTACTTAAACCATTTCTATAATAATTTTTACCTTCAAGGTGGAGCTTGAGTGACTGTAGTCATAAATACCTTTATTATGATTGGTGTTAATTTCTCTCACTTTGCTTTTAAAGATACAGCTGAAGAAAATTCAAAGCGCAAGCTCAACTGAGGGGTGGTTGCACTTTGGAGGTGGGTAGCCTTTGGGATGGAGGTGTGTTTTGGTATTACAATGACATTATAATGAGCAAAGTTCACACAAAGGACAGTACTTTGTCAAAAACTGACAAACTGTTGGCACAGGCTCACAAATAGGCAGCTTATCAGTCCTGCAGTACCATCAAGTTCCCATCTCTGCCATGATCTCACAGGGCCTGGCTGTGGAATCTTCGCTCCATTCCCCGTGCTGCTTGCAGGCAGTGTTGCTTAGGGAACTGTTGTGAAATGGATTCCTTGCATACCAGTTGCACTCTACCCTGAATGTTTCTCCAGTGTTATACCTTTCCTTAATGTGTGAAGAATGCTGCATCTTTAATATGATTTTAATTTTTAACTCACCTCTAGTCATTATTCCACACATGCAAGGCTATGTGTGGAGCACCTTGGAGCACCCACTGCTGCCTGCCTTCAGCCAAGTGGTTAGCCTCAATCAGGATCTCACAGCTGCTTCCTTTAAGAGCTTCTTTGAAGCCGTTGTGTTTCTTTTCAAATCACCTAACAAATATCCTTTCCTTGAACAGGGCAACATAGAGGGCTTTGCTGTACTACAACCCTAACTTGCTTTAGCCAGCGCTTGTGCCAAAAGGTTTCTCTCAGTGCTTTTTTATTTCCCTGAGGGGTATGCTCCCACTGGTTATGCAAGCAGCATCCAGTGCAACCTCAGTGTGCCTTCCAAGTCTTCCTGCTGCTGTTTGTCACAGACACATGGTCACAGATGTTTTCAGCAAACACTTCCCCCCCACTGCCTGATGCTATCAGACTAGAGGCCCTCTCCAGCTAGATATGTGTGCTTATCCATGCATGTTTTACCATGTGCCTATGTTGTGGAGGGTGATATCTGTTGTTTCAACTCCTTCATTTGGGGAAGTCAATCACTGGCTTCTTTACCTGTAGCCTCCATGGAAAGGTGGTTGTTGTACTACTCAGTTTCAATAAAGCTTAACCAATTCTTAGAAATACTTGTTTTAAAATTTAATTAAAGATATTATTCTTTTTAAGTGGCAAAACTAGTGTTCAGTGTTGTGAAGTATTACACCAAAATTTTGCCATTACTATGTTTGATCCAGGTCCTGCAAGCAGGTTTGTGTGCTTATGTCTTAGACTTTTTAATGCATATTCTTCACTTGGAAATAACTTGGCAGGATGAACTTCTTGCAGAATGAGGGTCCCAGCGTGACACCAGACAGTAATCTGCCTCATTGTTCCAGGAGTACTGTATCTAACAGTATCGTACCTTATCTCCAACAATTCACTGTCATTTAGGTAGGCATTTATGAACAGTATTCAGAGGTGACTGTGAATATTTTTTCCAAAGTGTCAAGATGATAATATGGCAAAGACCTCTAGGAACTATGGGGAATGCTTGGAGGTGCACAGCTATAGGCTGAGAGGCAACAAAGAGAAGTTGCAACAAGGGAAATTTTGCTTTGATATAAGTAATTATTTTCAAATTGATGATGGTCAGATACTAGAATATGTTGCACAGAGCAGTTGCACACATCTGTTTTGAAGAGATTCCAAACTCAGATGGAAATAGCCACAAGTCACTTGATCTAGCTGAAGCTTCTTTGAGCAGGAGGTTAGGTGAGATGACCTCTAAAGATCTCTGACAGAAGTGATGTATTATTCTGTGATTACAGGCAGTAACATCACACAGCCACCTTTCAGATATTACAGTGAATGTTGCATGTTGCATGGACAGCAAAAGCATTGTCTAAACTGAAGAGTCAATGTTTTTGCCTGTCCCCACTATTATTCAGCCTTTTACTAGGCTGTTGTCTAATAATCAGAGTAATTATCATGTCTATGCAAAAAAACCTCTTCTGTTACTGCCCCACTAGAGGGTGCTTTAGCAATATAAATCTTAAATACTTGATTTAATGCTTCATAACAGCCATCATGCTAGAGACCTACTTTGCATATTGGAGACTGCCAATTCTCTGAGACACCCTGAAAAACTCTGCAATAGTGGATCCAGGATGATGAATTTGTGCATGTGTGATAAGCATGCAAACCCCACAAATAAAACCCAGGTATCAGTAGGGGTCATTTCCTTAAAGCCAAGAAACTGGAAAAGGCTTTGCACTAGCTCTTTCAATAGCAGCTGTCTTGCAAAGTGATCTTTTCCTTTTTTTCACAGCTTGCTGGTATCCGGGGTCAGGTCTCCATAACTAGACATAAGAGGCAGTCTATATTCAGATCATTTGAGTGATGTTGACAGTGTTTGTAGGGTTAACTTTTGTGACTTCACTGTGAGTGTCCTGATACTAAGATGTTTTGGTTTTGTTGCCATTTTTAAAGGACAGCCCATACAGCATGTTGTTTGCTTAGGAGTGCTCATGTTCCTTGGCATAAAAAATAATGAAAATACAGCCCCTCTGAAACCATCAGCAAAATCCTTGTGAACATCTGTGGAGCTATCACTGGCAGACAGGCTTAAACTGTGACTCTAAAGTCTTCAACAGGCCCCATCTTGAAAAGTCTTCTGAAGATATTAGATAACAAGAATGGAAGGCAAATGTTCTCCTGTAGCTCTTGTGATAGGAATGGTTGAAGATGTCATGTACAATCTTTGCATGTTATGAAAAAATGTGATGGGTCACACAGACTTGGATTATTGGTAAAGCTGTTTCACTCAAGCTCTTTTACTTGCTGTTATCTGCTCTGTCACTGATATTCAGAGACCTGACATTTATCATCAGGTAAATATGGCAAGTAGTGGCTGTGGCATTGATCAGGTTCACTCTGCTGTAGCTTTTGAAATGCATGACAGCACAGTAATAAACCTACAGACAGTTTTATTGTAAGCTATGAATTTATTATTTAGCCCCATGAGCAAAGCATTCTTCTATTTCATGTGGTAGCCCTGGCTTCAACAGTAAGAAGTCAACTAAAACCAACCTTTGTTTTGAAGACAGTTGTGAAAACCTGTTCAGAATTACATATATTTATAAAATAATGTGAGAAATGGTGGAATGAATAAAAGGAGTAGGAGCCTTACCTTCACTTTTTATTCAAGAGCAATGGATGAGTTTTAATGCATCCAGGTGAGACCTAGGAGAATTCTAATTGAAGGTCTCCAGTGCATCTGCCTTCACATGGCTCTCCTGGAAGATAATCTACTTACCTAATGGTGGGCTAAAATCACCTCTGACTCCATTACAGAGACACAACAATGTCTCTTCCTGGCTATGTTTCAGTTAGTCCCTTTTTTTCCCTTGAAAGCACTTCCTTATGTGATAGCACCTTGTCCAGCTTCATCAGTAGCATAAGTGTCTGGGCATTGGTTCAGGGCAGGAGGAGATGGATGAAAATGGGAAGGCAAAGGGCAGTGAGCATTCTGAGAGAGTTCACAGCTCCTGCAAAAGAAAGAGAGAAACCAATATTGTAAAGAACATGAGATTCACATGACTAAAAACTTATTGCAAGCAAGTAAAATCCTACTGGAAGTCTTGGAGAGAAATGAGCTTGCAAAACTTGGCAGTTCCTCAAAAGAATCTGTGTGAAGGACAGAACTGCAAACTCTGGACAGAGAAGTCTGGGAAAATTATCTGTTGAATACATTGTGAAAAGTATCATTTGTCACTAAAAGGGACACCTGGGATCTGGCAATTAATGTAGATAACACCAACAGCTGAAAAGAAATCAGGCTACAACAGAGCATGGGTAGGTTGCTAGGGTTCATGCAAGTTAAAGAGTTTCAGACCTGATTGTTCAGAAATACCCAGCAGGGTACTGGGCTCCAGTCACACATTTCGGTCAAGGGGGCATTCCTCAAACCAGCTCAGGTGTTCACTTTCCCTGCCACCTCTCCTCCAGCTCGGAGCCAGGCACTCCTGCTGCTGTGTCCTTATGAAAGAAAAGGCTGCTTTTCAACCCAGTCACAGTCCCCAGTCCAGCTCCCTGTTCAGCCATAGGGGTGGGGTGGGTTGGCAATGACACAGAGATCAATGGCTGAAGCCACAACCTCTGCAGGGAAGTCACTCTGCAGAGCAACCCTTCAGGACCCAGCCAAAGCATCCTGGAAGCTGTTAGAGAGCTTGAGAGAACTTAGATTTCACAGCAGAAGAGGGTCAATTCTGTTCCTATCTGAAAGGGGAGAAAAAGGGAGATGAAGAAATTATTTAGTCATCTTATGTTGATTACCTTTCCAAAACTAGAGGAAATAAACAGGCAACTTATAATCATCAAAAGGAGATAAATGACAGCCAACATGTATTTGTCAAGAATAAAAGTTTACTTCCTCCTATGACAAGGTAGCAAGCCGTGTGAATTGAAGAGAGATACTCACTATCATTTCTTTAGTACCTTCCCTGTCACTACCCTCTCTTTACTAGATTATACAACAGACTCATAAAGAAGTGAAATGTATACTAGCTAGAAGTGCTATCAGCAGTATATAACTGGCCGGGGAATCCATACTTAGGTAATAGCTACTCATAGTTCATAATCAACTAGGAAGGTTGTATCAAGTGAGATTCCCCATGGATCTGTCCTCTATCCAGTATTATTCAATATTTTCATTAATGACTTAGATGATGAATTAACAAGCATATTTTATTAAATTCTTAAGCAATACCAGTGCTGGAAAAGCTACCAGCACATAGGAGGACAGAACTAGAATTCAGAACATTCTTGATAAATTAGAAGAATGACCTGAAAATAATAGACAGAAATTCAATAAGGACATGCAAAGTTCTCCACTTATTTCTCCAAATGCAAGATGAAAAATGCCTGGCTACACAGCACTACTGAAGAAAAGCACCAAGCTTTACAGTGAATCACAAGCCAACCATGAGTCAAAAGTATCACACAGCTGCAAAAAAGGCAAACAGCATCCTGGTGTACCTGAGCTAGACATGTAAAGAAACTTCTTTCTGGACTTCGTAGTAATAAGGGTCCATTTTTGGGCAGCGCTAGCCATGAAAAATACTGGCCAGCTGGAGAGGAGAATGGTGAGGAAGAAGTCTAGAAAGCATGAGCTATGGTATAAGGTTGAAGAAAATCAGGTTTAGTTCAGAGAGAAGAGAAGGCTGAAGGGAACTTATACCAGTTCTCAGACGTGCAAAAGACAAGCAAATAAAAAGTACAAGTAAACTATTTTCTGCATCCTTCCTGAGAAAGACAAGCAATAATTAGTGGAAATAAAAGGGGTTTAGAGTGGATGCCAGCAAAAACAGTAAGCCAAGCAAAGCCTTAAACAGACTGCTTAATGAGAATGTAGACTCTGCCCTTAGATGTTTTGATGGACAATTTAGCCATTCACCTATCAAAAATGAAACAAGTTTAGGACACACTGCCTGGGGCAAGGGAAGGGTCTCTTGCTCTTAAGGAAAACTCAGACCTATGCCTGCTGATATGGAAGTTTTCAAAGAAAAATGTTTGACATAGCTAGAACAGGTTTGAAACCTTTCTACAAAAAGCATTCACCATAAGCTTAAGGGAAGATACAGTGTTCTGCTCACATGACCACAGAAAGTACATTCAAAAAAGAAAGCCCCAATATCCCCAAAATTTGGATCTGAAAGTTGAGAGCAGATAATGTTCCACTCGTCCAGTCTGGGCAATGGTGAGATCCTTACATGCCTGCCCATTATCCTGCTTCTTTATACACTCTGAGGAAGCAGGCATGGACAATGTTAGATATGTCTGTCAAAGTATTCATCTTGTGTTTATACCTTCAATACTGGCATAAGCTGACCTAACATTTCTGACTGATTCTGGTGCAGCCTGAGGTTTCTTCTTTTCTCTACTACACTCAACTGGAGGCAGCAGCATCTGGAGAATTTCCTTTGCTGTTTCAAGCATATCTTGCCAGGGAATATACTCTAATAACCACAGTGACTATATGCCATCCCCGGAATCTGTGTGACTCCACTGCTGGTGTAGGTATGCAAATCCATTTTTGTAAACCATTCTGTTAAGACTGATTAGTCAAAGTCTGAAATGCCAGCCTGGTATTGCTGAGCTATGCAAGGTAGGCTCCAGAGAGCTTATAGGAAGAAACAATAAATAAGTTTCTCTTGGTCACTAAAATCAGATACTCTGAAATATGTTTGCAGGAAGCAACCTCTTTGTACAGGGTTCATCAACAGCCGTTTTGCAAGTCCCTGCTAACCACTGCACAGGGGTGAGCTGCAGGCAGGTGCAGATGTGCTGTGCACACACAATCCATTACAGCTTGGAGTCATTGCAGTTTTTTTAATTTCCTGCCAGTTTGGTGAACTCTCACAGTTGAGTAGAAGTAGAAACCTAACTGGAAGGGCAGAAGCTTCTTACCACACTGGAGAAGCTTACCCTGCCTCTTGGGAAGCTGTTCATTCCTTACTGTGCAAATGTCACTTCCCAGGGTAAGTCCAGGGAAAACAAATGTCAAACAAATCTTTTCATTAAATGCACACGACTCTTTCCCCTAAAATGCTCATCCTGTTTGATGAACAAAGGATGCTGGAGCAACCAGATTCTGACACTAAGTCATAATTTCTCATGTATAATTATTTATCATGACACCATAGTCCTGTCTTGCCTCTGAAAACAGGAATAGGTTCTTCCTGATGCTATTTCAGATTGCTAACGTAATCCCATTTCATCAGGACAAAGATTAACTCCCTCCTATTACTGGTTGTATTTCCTATCAGGAGTTTATTAAACAGCTTTACTTAAAACATTCACCTAAGACATCTACCATACAGTAACCAAGAAACTGCATTGGGCAAACTCTGCCAATATTGCAACAACATCCAATAAACTCAAAAACCAAGGAAATGCCCATATTACTTCATTTTAGCATGCTCTTGTGCATACTCAGCACGATACAGCAAGGTCACATATTTTTTTTCCCGTGGTACTCCTGGACAGCTTACTGCCCTGAATAGACAGCAGTCAATTAATGAGCAATTTTATTTTGTCTCTATCAGTATGTGGCCTTATGCACATCTGTTTGATCCTGACCTGAATAATTAATTTTTGCACGCGTTTTCTACAAGTGCTGTCCTCATAATACCTCAAGGCTCAATTCACTGTCTGATTTAGGTGCCCCTAGTGGTCTGAAGAGCTGACCATGAGTGTTGAAATTACCACATCTTAAAGCCTTATTGCTTGTCAGCTGAGCCACAGCACCAGGTATTTTTTCTTGGCTTAAATTATTTCTTACACAAGTAGATTACCTTCTAATTTGTTTTGTTACACAGGTCAGCTGAAGTAGACAGCTTATCTGTGGGAAGTCCTTAACATAAAGTAACTCAATCACATATGGTGGTGTCAGCTTTACCAGGGACCCACTTACAGAAATAGCTGAGAGGGACTTTACAGGGACCTTTTGGAGGGAAGGGAAGGGAAGGGAAGGGAAGAAATGATGGGATTCAGGGGTGCCTGGAGCAGACCTAAACAGGTCTGTGGTGTGGAGAAAAGCCTCTCCAAGAGCAGCTGGGAGGAGGCAGATTAATTATCCCTAGAGTTTGGGATGGTTGCTATGAGGTAAGTGGAAGTGAGGGAATGGAGTAACTTTTAGCCTCTTTGGCCAAACACAGTAGGAATTCAAATGGAAGAGACACAGACATTTTGGA
This sequence comes from Chloroceryle aenea, assembly GCA_013399075.1. Taxonomy (NCBI): domain Eukaryota; kingdom Metazoa; phylum Chordata; class Aves; order Coraciiformes; family Cerylidae; genus Chloroceryle; species Chloroceryle aenea. The sequence goes on along the minus strand of VWZY01011388.1, from coordinate 64,307 downwards.
AAGGGGAATCCAGCTTGGTCAGCGTCTTTTATCAGTCTGCTTCCGTTCTCAAACACTGTGGCCTCATCCTCACTGGCAGGACTGTGTGTGCTATAATTATGTTCAGTCACAACTGAATACAATAAGCCCTTAATGAAAGCAAAAATCATAGTGTCTGCTATAGAACCCTCACTAGAAAGCTTCTGTGCTTTGAATAGGGCTTAAATCTATATATTCTAATCCTATGTGGAGAGCTACACAACTGTGTGTAGATCACAAGAGCCTGGTGGTGTAGAGCTGGATCAGGGCACCACTGTGAACGGGTTATAAATAGTGATTACACCAGGGATTTTGGAAGAGGAATAACAGTTTTCACTCTTACATGCTGTGATTCTGCACACTCTGAGTTCAGCCTTCCAACATATAAAAAGAGTGGAACTAATGCAACATTTTGTTTGATATACAGTGGAATAGCATTGCAATATTTATGCTATTGGTTACAATATCTTATAGCAGTATAAATCGTGACCACTAGTGAAGTGTGAAGAAAACAACATATGTCATTATTTTACCTTTTGTATAATAATAATAATAATAAAAAAAGTAAGAAGCAATTGTTCAGCCTAATTGTTGTATTTGGTTGTGATTTCTATGCCTGCCAGAGAGCAGTTAGCAGGACTATTAAAGTGCATTATCTCTCTGCTGGTGTTTAATGACAAACAGACATAGTCCATATTCATCAAGCATTTATTTATATCACGACCTTTTATTGAGCTGTGAATTACCTTTAAGACATTTACAGTGAGTGATACTTCTAATAAACTGTTAATTTTCCTTCATAAATTGTTCATATTTTTAAGCTGGGAGACTGAAAACTGTGAAATTAAACCTACAGTGCAAGCTGTGCAAATGGGATCTATGAGACTAGGACACAGTTTCAGGTCACTCTAATGTAATAAAAGTGCATCGTTACAACAGAAATTAAAGGAAGCTGCAGATATTAATATCTGCACAATAGACTTTTATGAGAATAAATATATGTGACTTGCCATGGCTAAGAATGTACACAGTTTTCTTCAGTGCTGCCACTGGGACAGGCTCAGAAGTGGCATCTGCATCAGACTTAACCTCAGACCTTGGGCTGCAGCAGCTCTGTTAAGCACCTTTACCACTCAGCACTGTTCTGCCAGCTTCCTGCTGTCAGGATGGCACTGATACACACACCCCAAAACTTCATTTCTGCTGCGATTCAAAAAACAGAAGGAAATTTTGGGGGTCAGGCCATGCACTTCTCAGTAGGGCCAAATGTTCTCTAAGGCTAATGGAGGTGTTGTCCCAAAGGAGAGCAAATGTTCCAGACACAGCCGGCTCCTGGCACAGTATGCATGTCCCAGATCAGAAAGTGGCTTAGGTTTTGTTCAGTTCTGCCAAGAGGCCTCATTTTACTGGTACAGGGCTGCAGCTGGCAAGCTTGTTATGAGGGCCTTCAAGCTTTATTTCCCACAGTAAGACATCTAAATACTTTAAGGAAAAAAAATCTGGTCCTAAACAACTATGAGTGGCTTTGCCTCATTTTCAGAAGTGATGGAGGATCTGCAGACTCTGTTCACCAGCCTGCAAAGAGCTATTTCCTCCCACCAGGGTTTGCCCAAGATGTGTCACAGAGCACCACCAACATCGTCCAAACTACTGATGGCCATGAAGTGCCATGGATGTACAAACACCACATGCAGGGTGGACGAGCCATGCAGAAGCCCAGGTGCTACTGAGATTCAAGCAGCCTCTGGCTTCTAAGGCTGGAGCCACAGCAAAGATTGACACTGACCTTTATATCAGGTTGGGTGATACTCCCATACATACTTCTTCCTAAACACCATTTCCTACTGGTAGGTGGTTGGGTAATGCACTAATATAATCAGAAACTGAGCACTATTTGGACAAAAACATTAGAATGGATCTTCAGATAACAAATACTTATATTTCTCTAACAGGAACCAAAACCAGAACAGTAAAATGACCCTTCTCCGGCACTACCATCTTTATTGCTACATTCCAGCACAAAGCAATTTATCGGGAACAAGGAACAGCTTCCAAAAATAAAGTTCAGAATAGAAACACTGATTTTACAGTTTTGAACAAGAACCTTATCATTCATGTTTCTCATGAATGTTTTATATCTTGACAATTTTCCTCACCAATGTACACCACCAGAAACCTTACCTCATTATGTGCTCTCTAATGGGTTTTCCTCTTCTTCTCAATGCAGAATTGCCTCATAGAATGTGCCTGATTGAGCAAAATACTTTAAATTTTTATGCAGTGCATTAAAATGTATTTTATATTCACTCAGGAGTAACTATTTTCCTTTTTTACCTACTGCTATCCCAGTTCCAGACCAAGAATCTGCAACATTTCAACACTACCAAGGCATTGAGGCTTCCTGGATGTTGAGCTGAAATAACAAAATAATTAATTCTAAAGCCTACAGCTCCTTTTGACAATACCCTCTGATACCCAAAATATACAGAACATATTAGGGTTCTTATTTTACCTTGCTGAGTGCCATCTAGCACTCTAGGAAGGGGTGAAAGATCATTCTTCACCCCAGAGAGAAAGTACTGTGTTAGGCGAAGTCTAAGTGCGTTTTGTCCATATGCATAGAGAAGCATCCAGAGAGAAAGGTAACTGAAGCAAAGCACCTATTCCATCCTCTCCAGTTCATGTAATCACTTCAGACTGGTATTTATTGGTGAGAAGATAATGGCAGAGTTAACTCTGACTAGTTCATTGCTAGCAATATGCAACTCTGAAAATACTGATTCAGAAATGAGGGGGTTTTCTTCCAATGTATACACCAGGAGAAAATTAGAGTATCACAATAAAATCTGCAAAACCAGGTTGTTAAGCTTTCCAGCTGTCCACAGAGAAAAGTAAAAATCATCCTTTTTTTTTTTCCCACAAAGTGCTTTTGTACAATCTTACAATATCTCACAACCTAATTTTGTTTCGAATCCCATCTCCCAAGAAAGTACCAATAAGAACTTAAAAGACAGTACAGTACAGAGCATATTTCTGTCATGAAGAAAACTCCCAATATGCTTTCAAGGCTATAGTGATTCCAGTTTTTGGAAAGAAATTGAACAATTATAGTACATGTAGTCTTAGGGGTGGGTAACCAGAAAAGATTAATCGTTTTGCATTAGTTAATAGAGTGGTATACTCCAGTTGCTTAAGAATACACTAATACTATTGAACACAAATTGTTCGTGATTGCTCCTTGAAATATGGGATGAAATTACAAAGAGGGAGAAGATTTCTTGCTTTGAAAAGTCTCAGGTGGATGAGGGAGTAGCAGTAACATTTTGTAACCTCAGCTACTGCCATTATTTCTAAGTAACAGAGCCTTTGAGGCCTTCCTGGTGGCATTTTTCTGGTTGCCAACAGTGTAGAACACAAATGTGAAGGTACATCTTAAAATGACATGACTTTCCAGGATTTTATTTTTTTTTTAAATTAATTTAGGCAATTGACATACAATTTTTACATCAGTTAATAAGCTAGTAGATAAGATGTCAATTTAGCAGAACAACACTGCTTGCTGCTTCTCTGGAGAGGAGCAGACACCTCACGCTTATGCTAGTTGCTTAGTATCTAATGGCCACACTGACCATCAACTGCAATCACAGCAGGAAATAGCTTGCTTTCAAAGCAACAGTGGCTGTTAAGTAAAGATAGCATATTCCAACTAATTCAGCAGTTGACAAAGCTTAAGGTGTCATCTAGAGTGGGTTGCTGTGGGGGTGCTCAGTTCTGTGTTTTACAGCCTCAGAAAGGACTTCCTTCTAGTAGCTGGCTAAGAGGCCACCGTGCAACAAAAGTCTGCATATGTGACTCAGGGAAGTGAGGCACCACTGTTCTCCTAGGGAACTCTGGGGCAGATAAGGATGGTATCAGCCACACAGAAAATAAAATAATTTCGGTAGAAAGGGACATCCATAGGTCATCTGGTCCAACCCTCCACTTAAATCAACAACTTAGATCAGACTGCTCAGAGCCTTGTCCACTCACACACTGAATATCTTCAGGAGTGGAGATTTCACAGCCTCTTTAGGTAGCTTGTTCCAGAGTTTGACTATCCCCATGATAAAAGATTTTCTTCCTCTTATCTCACTGAAATATTTCTTGCTGCAATATGCATCCCTTTCCTCTTGTCCTATCCCTATGCACTTCTGAGAAGAGTCAAGGTGGTGTCCAAAAGAGAGAAAATTGATAGATTACTTTAAAATAAAGATATTTCTGATAAGAAATGATGCAGCCAACCATATCCCTGAGCTGCACCAAAAGAAGCATGGCCAGCAGGTCAAGGGAGGTGATTCTCCCCCTCTACTCCACTCTCATGAGACCCCACCTGGAATACTCCATCTAGTTCTGGAGCACCTATTACAGGAAAGATATGGATGTGCTGGAACATGTCCAAATAAGGGCTATGAGGATGATCAAGGGGCTGGAGCACCTCTCCCATGAGGACAGACAGAGAGAGCTGGGGTTGTTGAGTCTGGAAAAGAGAAGGCTCTGAGAAGACCTTATTGTGGCCTTCCAGTATCTTAAGGGGACCTACAAGAAAACTGTTGAGGGACTTTTTAGGATGTCAGGTGGTGGTAGGACTAGAGGGAATGGATCAAAATTAGAGGTGGGTAGATTCAGATTAGACATTACAAATAAGTTCTTTACCATGAAGGTGGTGAGACACTGGAACAGGTTGCCCAGATCGGTGGTGGAAGCCCCATCCCTGGATGTTTTTAAGGCCAAGCTGGATGGTGCTCTGAGCAACCTGATCTAGGGGGATGTGTCCCTGCCCATGGTAGGGGGGTTGGAACTAGATGATCTTTAAGGTCCCTTCCAACTCTGACAATTCTATTATTCTATAAGATGCTTAGATAGGTATATGGTAGTAGTCAGTCTGAAGTTCAAGAGATAAAAATTTCCCTGAATAGTCAGGAAAACTGAGGTAATGTCAATTCTGAATCTGAGCCAGTGAAAAGATTCAGGTTTCTATGTCTGCTAAGCATCAACAGCCTTCAGTCTGTTCTCTCATTAAAAATAACCACTATCATGAAATTATGCTTTGCCTCTGAGGTGCAAGAAACTGAGAATTATTGCAGTCAAGGTCTGCACAGAGTTCACTTTTTGCCAAACCAGGATCATCTGAGAGAAATTTCTGAGAATAGAGAAGATGATAGACAGATTTCATGTCAGGAGAGACGAATTCAGCTGACCTCTGGCAATGGTGTCCAAGTTCCTGCACTCTGAAATGATGGAGAGTCTATCTGACAGAAGTGAACAAAATTCTCTCAAGACGGATGCATATAGGAAGTGAGGAGGGTTAAGGACAAACTTCATAGCTCCTGTTTGTTTCTTTGAGATGCCAGCAAATGAGGACAGAGCAGTCTTCCTGAGGGGGTATCTTTCCTGGGTTTTGTGCTGTTCTGCTTGCCGCAACTAAAAGTAGGCTGAAACTGAGGAGCTGGCTACAGATTTTGAGCCATGACACACACATGTGATTCTGGATTTCACTTGGTATTTGGGAAGAAGATGTCAAGACACACAGAAATGCCTCAGGTGTTCTGTGGACTTCCATCTTTCCAAGTCTCAGTAGGAATGTCCCACCAATGCCAGTCATGAAACCAGATACAGACGCCCCTGCAGAACAAGAGAGGTACTCGAGGTCATGGGAACAGAAACACAGCCTACAGGGAAACCTGAGAGAAGGTTTGGGAAGGGAACCTCCTACTTTAAGTCATAACTTTACACATGTTGCATCCTTTCTTTTGTCAGTGGGAATGAGAGTGATCAGTGTGCCCTGACTGTTGATCAGACACATTAGCACAAATCTGATAATTCATTAGGTGGCACTGTAACAAGGCAAGGGTGTAAATCCATTTCCCAGGGGCATCCAAATATCTGATGTCATACTAGGATTAATAGCTATAGCTGTCAGGAACAAAGACCACAGGTGGCTAAATATAGATATGATCCTTTCAGGAGAGACTTCATATCTGCCATATTTGCCATAATGTCTCACAGCTATGGGAGGAAAACAGGCTGTACTATAGGATCCTGGCTAACTCTAGGTTTCTGTCCTGACATAAAAAGCTAGTTCTGGCTTTCTTCAGAGGATGAGCATTTCCATAGCATATACAGGAAAATATCCAACAGCCTCTGACTTTTGTAGTCCTATGACTTATTCTTTGGAGTCATTTGGCTATTTTAAGAGATCTTGAACAGATTTTTTGTCAACAGTGATAGAAAAAATTAACCCTTATAACTGACCAAGCTGTGCAGTTACTTACAGGAAAGTCATTGCAAAAGAAAATGTGCCTTGAAGTCTGAAGAATCCTGAAAGCATCCTAACAATAGAATCAGAAGTGAAGCAGAAGAAAACAAACAAACAAAAAAATAGCAGGCATATTCTGCTTTATGTACTCATAAACTAAGCATGAAAATAAGAAGGTATGAACCCAGCTTTATGGATACCCTGAGGATAAAAAACTGATCTGATCTTTAGTGATAATTATTGAAGGCGTATACACCTTCACAAAAGGAATATAGCTCCATTCATCTCTTGGAAATGGAACTTGATAAGCAAATACTGAAAATACTTTTCTTCTATTTTTCATTATGAAAACTGTCAGTGAACAGCCTGTATGCCTCCGAATTTCTTCATGGTTAAAAATATTTGAATGTTAGTTTATGTAGATATACTTCAGACCTTGAATTAGTTGTAAACATTTTGCTGGCAGATTGATTGATTTGAGCCTTTGGACTGAACTGGAAGACCCCAACTCAATCAGTAGCTCTGTGTGCAAGTCTCACAGGCCTGTTCTAATTTAGAGTGACCAGAACCATCTGGATTTTGAGAAGTAAAGAGACTGGACTTTGAGCAATGGGCATCTACCAGATGGAAAAAATGTTCCTGACAGTTTGGCACCCAAAGATTCATTCATCCTGAAAGCTGGTCTACCCAAAAGATGAGTCTTTTACAACAGCCGTTCAGTTAGTTGTCATTGCTGACTAGCCAGAGTTCCATACAAGAGGTAACAAGTCCTCACTGTTAATCAAATATGAGCAGTAGCAAAGCTTGATAAATCATGAGCTTTACATAATATATGAAGCTGCAAAATGATATGTGCATTGTCAGTTGTGTTAAGAAAATTGGGATTTGTGTTGACTGGACATTTTTACAGAAGTGTGACCTTCCTATGACCTAGCAGCAGGTAAAATCACAGAAGTACTTTGCCTGTAAAGGAAAAAGAAACAAAATGGTCAAAGCAGAATTATAGGATTTATAAATGTACTAATTTTGTATGAAGTATTGCTATTTTAAATATACTAAATATCAGCCCTGGGAGAAAAGAAGCAGTACTACATCTATAAATCTATATATAAATGTCTCAGCTTAAGTAGAGAATTGTACAATCAATACAGAATGATCTGATATGCTCTGATATGCCTCAAAATGTCAACTCTCACAAAAGCTCTGTGATAGAGAGAAAAACACCCTCATGTCCATTTTATAGTGATGGCAGTTCAAGTCTCTTGGGCCAAGCGCCAGGAACCACCTTCATGACCATTAGGCCTTTGACCATTTTGTGTCAAGAACTGAGAGAGGCAGCTCCAAAGCATGAACTGTTTTTTTTAAGTAAAAGTGATGATAGTCTTCATTTAAGCATCTTATTTCTGTTCTTGATTACAGGTAGTGCATATCAACATAAAAGGCTTTCCAAAGCAATAGGACACAGTGGTGCTACAAACAGGACAACTCAGTATTCCAAATCCCTAATACTTCATTTGTAACAATTTATTTTTATAAGCAGCTTTCTTTAGTTTTCTTCAATATTTTTTCATAGTCATCCTTCTGAGCCGACTACAAACCTGAAAAATTCATTTGGCATTTAGTTCTCCTCTGTTACTACTGTACAAACTGCCTCTTGGAATTACTTGTGTGAGAGTAGAAGAATGATTTAAACATTTGCTATTACTAGTCTCTGACTTTTTCACAATGTATTGGTTATGAAGTATTTGCCCCTGACTGCTCAGGGAAAATATCCACGTCTAGAAATGATGGTTTTAGCTGCCAGCTTTAAATGAAACTTCATCAGGTTGTTGGCTTGGAAGCAGCAAGAAAACAGTGTCCTGTGCACTTCAGATCTGCTCATCTCAGACCTGCAGAGCAGATCAATGCATTTCTGCTTCTTCTAACAAGGATGCCACATATGCTAAGGTATTGTCACTTCTGTAATGGAGGGGGAAGCATCTCTTCAAGCACAGCAGGATCCCCTAGAGTGACCAACAAGCCTCTTTTCAAACATCCCTGAAGCACGCACATACCACAATCAATATTTTAAACACATTTCATACGCTCATAAAACAATTCAGATTGGAAGGTACAAGGAAGAGCGATGGTTCTCAAAGGTGCATCCTAGCAGAGCTCTTTGGAAAGAGATCCTATAATGGCAGAGGAAGGGCCTACACCAGTATGCCTTTAGATAAGGTATGAACCACTCATGCAGAAAACTGTGTGGTAGAGGACCTCAGGAAGAGTGTTTTTCACTGTCGGCAAGAAATTGCTTTGGAGCAATTTAGTCTGCTGTTTTCTTTCATTAGGAGTAATTGTAGTGAGAGTACAGAAGCAGGAACTTTAGGTTCCTCCTAACCCCCCATTCAGAGCATAAGGTTTAAGCTTAACAACAACAACAACAGAAGAAGAAGAAGAAGCATTAAAGTCAATTTGCAGCACAAAAGAGCTTTCCAGGAACTTGCAGTAAAATACAAAATGTCTCAATCACAGGGATACTTCCAAAGGTAGGAGTGCAGCAGGAAGGTAAAAGGGAGATTGGGATTGCCTTATTCTCTTCCATAATGAAGGGGCTAAATCTGGACATAAAATTGTGCTGCACTGGTCTATTCCCCGGTTTACAAAACCCACTTTATTGCTTTGGTGCTGTTTGCATGGGAGGGGTTTCTTCTACTTTTCATTCTATTTTTTTAGAACATATTTTTCCTGTGAAGTACTGAGGACTCTGCATTAGAAACTGAAGCTCTGAGAAGACAAGGACACCACAAACAGTGTTACACCTACAAAAATATATCGAATTCCTGTAAAAGGGAATTGATACATTTGGTGGGTTAACAAACACACAAGTATTCGTAATTGCAATAAGATGTGTAAATTATACTGCTTTCTAAAGGCTTAATCCAAAATTCACAGAAGGCCGTGAAGTCCAAATTAATCCAACTTAAAAATCAAGACTAAGTATTATTATTCCTAAAACAATTAGGAATCATTTGAAATAACTAAAATGAGTAATCTAAAATAATTATTAATATTTTGGAGAAAATTAGAAAAGTTAGGAATAATATAATTATCCCAGAGATAATATATTCCTACAATATATAATACATATAATAATCCCTAAACTAGATGGTGTCTAGAATCATTAATTATAGCCAAACGTAGCCAGATAGAAACCTCTTTAAATCTTTCCTAGTCTTGCTGGGAATTTTTCCTCACTAGTGCAAACTATGTCCTGTTCTAGGGTAATTTTGTGGTTCACCAACTCATTTCATTTAGACAACTCAACGGCCATCAAAAGCAACAACATCTGAATGAAGTACATAATCCTCAAGTGAAAAGAAGCACATGCCATTTTCAACCTCCTTAGCCATCTGGTCTCTCATCACCAGATTATTTTTAATATTCACAGGCCACAGCCATAAAAAACTGCTTGGGGAATAGACAGAAATATAATTAACTGCCATGACGTGAACTACTTTTTTTTTCTACATGGAAAACACTGATTGTTTAATTAACATTTTGCTTGATTGTTTTGAAGGGCTGAAGGGATTATTATCCGGTCTTAATTACCAGCATTTCATAAAGCACTACATACTCGGTTCAGAAATGTTTACAAATTGATGAACTGATGCAATACCCTTGCCTGGTGTATGAAGTTTGTCACTCCTAATTAGATGTCCCTTGACAAAGAATGCCAAAGCAAGGCTTAAGATGGTAATGCCACAGTAGGCACCAACGGGGATCATCATAATCGCCTCTCTAAAACCAGAATGATGGAACATTGTGCCACTTTCTGCTATTTTGCAACCAGCATGCACAAGAGAAATGCTTCACCAGAGGACTAGATGGGAAAGAAGTGTGTGCATGTATGCAGGCGTGTGTGTGCAGACCACATGTGCTGCAGTACATCAACTCTGTACCAAAAACATCACAGGGCTACAGATACTGCAAGTCATGAGTACAGCATTGTACTAGAAGGTCCCCAGGGGAAAAAGGCCAAGGCTGGACTTGAGCCAGAAGTGATTGCCACAAGTGAAGCAGTGATCACTGGGCAGCAAGGACCAGTACCAGCCAGGTTACAGTGTCACCGAAATGCTGGGTTGAAGGCTCATGGCCATTCTTGGACATGTTCCACCTGGATCCAGCCTGTGAAGGGCATGGATCTCATCCTGCAAAACACTTGGCAAGCCTGCCCATCATCGGAGTAAGAAAGATGACCCTCATGCTGATGCATGACCCCAGGCTAGCAGTCCCTGACTGTGGAGAGGGACAGAAAAAGAGGGGGAGGATGTATCAGGTCAGTAAAAAGTCATTGCACAGAGGCTGGAGAGGACTATGCTGAAATGTCTCTGGTGCTCTGGTTAGCATATAGATCTCAACCAAGATCTCATCTTAGTGACTGAGCTGTTTTTGGGGCAATACCTGGACACCACGATCATCTCCCTTTGCTAGGCCTCTGCAAAGGTACAAAGCAACAAGCAACTTCATTACTCAGCTCCTGGAGAGCCTTGCAAACCAGGGCTCGGGGATTTTCTTTCTGCTCCAAAGTCCTCTTCATCTCATGGAGGGCTCCTGACCTTGACAGGACACCTTCTCCTCACCCTCCATGCCATGGCAAAGGCAAACTGCTCCTTGCAGTGTGCTCCAAAGAGCATAGCTTCCATCTTTGGAGCGTGTATGAACCTTTGCCAGACAGTTACAGAGCAAACCTGTTGGTGCAGCAGTGCTATGCAGGCACTCAGAAGATGAGAAGGCCAGAATCACAACTGGTGGGTGTGATCTTCAGAAGGACAGAGGAGAGCAGAGGTTGGCAGCTGAGATCAGAGCAGCCACCCAATCCATAGAATGTGCTCCTGCAGCCTGTACTGAGCTGCTTAGAGGACATATAGGTTCAGTCAAACTGATGGGAGCACAGCTACCGTGGTCACATGACCCTCCCAGCCAAGACCATACTCTGTCTGCATGTTTGCACCCAAACACACCCCAAGAACGTGGTGCCAAAGTCTATAGGGTGAAGCTGATTGTGACAGCCATCACATCAACAGGAGCTCAGGAGCCCACTTTGCTCCTGGCAGACATTGCATACAACCCACTGCTGTTTGCACAGGCTCTGCAGCACCTCAGGCTCTGCCTTGCTCTTCAGAGAGGGGCAGGGAGAAGGGGAGGAAGAGAGGCTGTCATGACTTGTCTCTTTCAAAATGCTGTTGTTAATTTTGGGATTGAGAGGAGCCCTCAGGAAGCAAATCTTAGATGGGTTTCTTAATGAACCCTTGTGTGGCTTTAGTAAGGCACTTCTGGGAAGAACTGATTAGACATAGTAACTCGATTTCAAGTACTAAGATTAGACAATGATCTAAAGATAGCTATAGTTACAGGGCTCTGTGGCATATCAAAGTTAAGTAAGGCAGAAAGGATATTTTTGTTAAAAATCAATATTATGACAAAGAGGTTAACCAGAAAGAGACAGACAAAAAGCTGTACAGCCCTAGGGTGCAGTGAAGTGGTTAGTAATCTGATTCCCTTCAGGGGGAAGAGAACAAAATGATTAAGTGATCTTTGAAAATATTAAGATCTACGGTCATGCTTCCTAGAATAATGTGATTAATACTTTTTTCTTACTTATTATGAATATCCTATCTGCCCTTCCTCAAAGAAAACAGACACTCTTATTTTCAAAGCCCAAAAGCAAGCAAAACAAAATTACAAGACCAAACAGAAGCAAAAGTATATATGTCCCTTAAATGCCAATAAAATAAGTGTGTGCACATATACAGATATATGTATATGTAAAAACATATGCTTGCACACTTCTGCATTTACACATACATAGCAGAGGTAAATGATTGGTATTCTGTGTATAGTTCTCATGTCATAGGTTGCTAGACAGCTCTATACGTAGTCATGCTGTAGGATCACAATAAGAAGGTTCCTGGGTTTCTTTGCTACCCTTTAAGAAATAGTTTCCTCCAAAAGGAGATTTCTGACTTCGCTAACACTCTTTCTGACACACCATTCTGACAGTATGACTAATGGCTTCATTAACACAAATAAGCTGTGTTTTCTTTTTATTATGCTTTAAAACCCATTCTTCCCCAGGTTTCATTTAATTTGATCAGTATGTGGTCATCTGTGTTTCCAGCCCCGTGGCCTGGTTGCATCTTGTGTTTGTTCACTCTAGTGAAAGAATATATGCATGAATGCATATAATCCCTTCTTTGCTACATCCTTTTAGTGTCTGTTTACAGCAATGTAAAGGTAGTTATCAAGCTCATTTACTTAGATTCATTCAATTCTTTTCAGACTACTACACCTCTGAGAACCTGAGCTGCTGCATACCCCTCTCTGATTTTTCTTTGTGGAAAATTTGCACAGCTTGGTCAAGAGCAAATCTTTCCAGACTGGTTTTGTTCCAGTCAAAAATGAGTGACTTTGGTTAGAGGCAGCTGAACAATTGCCATTCCCTAGGTACACCAGCGGGTCCCTGGTAACCACCTTTGGGAACACTGGTACCCATAAAAGGTATGTGAGAGGCTGCTGCACATTTCCCACGTGCTACAGACACAAAACGTGCAGCTGCACCATTGCTGCAGGAAGGCTGACGGGCTGTGAGTCCACACCCTGCTTTACCTCCCTGTGGCACGTTCATCTCTCCCTCCCTTACACTAGAATAATTCATAGAGCATAAGCTGTTGGAAACAGCTTGCCTCAGTTCTCTTGAGGAAAATGAAGAACCTGTTTTATAGAGGCACAGAGTTTCTTAACTGTGCTACCAGCACACCCCCAGATTTCAGTAGATGTAATTAGTGATTCATGGATAGATTCGACTGAAATCATGTTGATTTAGGTTTTGGTCAGATATTCATGATAGGGAATAAGAGTACTTTAAACAAAAAGATGACTGTCTATAGAGGAGACTGCAGCAGGGTAACTGAATTAGATCCAAATTACACCTGTAGGCTTTTTTTAACCTGGACCATAGTTTAACTGAGCTGTAAAGCTGATGCTAGGCCATGATTCACACTCCTTTTATTAAAAAAATTATTTGCCTTTTAGATTGCTGTTTCTTTTTTCTTTTTCCTTCCTATTTGTTTCTTCTACCTTCCTATTTTTTCCTTCCTTTGCTGCATTTTCTCCTCGGTGGCTTACTAATGGGAGAAGCGCTGTGCCAATTATCTAATAAAATTCTGACAGAAATTCAATCACACTCAACATGTATGACATTTAAAAAAAAAATCTAAATTATGATTGAAAAGTCAGGAATCTGGTTATCCGATAGCAATAAAACAGCAGACTTCCTTTTGTTAACACTCTCATCTTCAGAAGGGAATGGGAAAAGACACAAAGGTGATTTGGGTAAATGCAATTATCCAAATATACTTATAAAAGACAGATCTTTTTTTTTTTTTCCACACCACCCACTTCCTGTAAGACAGTGTATCTTGAGCTCAGCTCATCAGTACCCACAGAGCCACTGCTGACAGTGTAGATTACAGCCGTGGAACTCAAAATTGTTTTAAAGAGTTCTGCTCAAAAGAATGAAATCACTGGTGTAAGTCCCTCCTAGGTGGTGACATACAGTGGTGAACGGGAGACAACCCAAAGTTTACAGGTAGCTGAGCCTGTGCTACAACAGGCACCAGAGAGAAGGTTGGGTTTGCACTAGGAAACACTGTGCACTCAAATATTCAATCACAGATTGTCATTTGCACTGACAGAATATTTTAGGTACAAACACAGCTTAAATAGGCCTTAAGGGAGTGTCAAAATGGTGTAACTATCAGCCATCACAGCTTTCTGATGCTAACAGAGGTCTTATTCTGGCTCTGTCCACCTCTAGGTGGCCCTGAGTGTGGGACTGCCCCCAAGAAAACTCTGCTTGGGGTCAACCAGGGGACAGTGAATGCTTCTCTAGCCCTCAGAAACCCCGATCCCACCACACCTGGCAAAACACATGGCCCCAGACAACAAGAGAAAGATTTGCAGTTACTGGAAATACACCTGGTGCTCATGAATGCTGACAGTCCACCCAATAAACGTGAGAGACTCCCTGCTTTGCTTGCAGGACAGCTCTAGTACAGGGACTGACAGCAACTTCTCTGCAAAGTGTAAAGCTGTTAAGAAAGTGTCAAAAAAAGACAACTCAGTGACCACATTTTTCAATCTTAACTGGCAAGTGAAAAGAAACATTAATTGTGTGTTTATATCATCTCCTCCCACAGCTGACTGATGCAGAATACAATTTAAGGTGGCATTAAAATGTAAGGTGGGTGTTATAATTTGCCTGAAGTACTTTAGCAGCTTTTAAGTTTTGTTCCAGAAATTACCTAAGATTGCCATTTTACCGTTGTCCTTGTAAGTCACCTACAGCCTCTGCCATTCAGTACAGGAGTGTATAGCCCCGTGATTTACACGGTGGATCCAGCAATGACAGTGCCTTAGTACAGGATGTTCAGTGTTTTGCATAAAGAGGTGGGTAAGCACCAGTCTGGTACTCTGAAAACCTCAGAGCCAATTTCTGCCTGGGTTCATCAACATCTCCCACCCTCACTCCACTTTAACCTTCATGCATGCTGTGCGTAGTCAGCAATCCTCAGACAGCATAGTCTGGTGCACACCATGCCTTTATGGGGGTAGATTTCCAGATCCATATTTAAAAACACAGCAACTTGCTTGATAAGCCTTAAACAGGCATGTTGCTGGCCTCCTGGTTTAACCTAATTATTATAAACCTGGCATTTTGCTGCTTTTTTTTTGCAGCCCTGATGGGTCCTCTGCAGTATCAGAACAGCTCTTCCAAGGCCTCCTCCTGCAGCACTAGGATGCTCTGGCTGAGTGCCCCAAACCTGCTGGTGCCACAGTGAGTGCGGGAGGGTACAAAAAAGCAGCTAACAGCAAACCAAATGCACAAGCAATCTTTTCCAGTGTATGAATCACTGTTCCTGCCTGTGCTCACATAAAGGAAACAGCTGTGGCCACAAATCAGGCAGCTTAATAGGTCATTGCCCTCTCCAAGTATTTCCCTTAAAGCTTTTCTCTAAACAATACAGAAGAAATGTCTGATCACATTCCCTTCATCAAGGGGCATAAATGAAGTGAGCAAATCTGCAAAAATATTCCATCCGTTCACTGGCCAGTGAGGTATAAGATCCAGCTCCTGCTAACATCAATTATGGTAATGTCACCTCCAAAATCACTCAAGTCTGTGAACTGACTGTTTGGAATTTTTCCAGAGAGGCAGCTGATAACATAGAGACTTGCAAAAATCCTACTTCATGTGAGCATTAAGATAATTAGATCTAATTATGTCTCTAGCAGTAGGTACACCATACTGTACCCAGAAAGGGGAGGAGTGCTCCCCCTGAGGATCACCTGGTGCTGCCCAGTGCAGCACTGACTGGTGGCTTTCAGATGCCCTTACACCTGTTTTTCTGGAAGCATTTCTTCATCGTGGAAATGTTGCTAATATCATTTATGCTACAGCCCTGTCAGAGGTCAGTTTTATGCTTTATGTTCTTTTCCTGAGCTGTACTTTTCAAACCAGCGCTTATTAGAGCAGAGATGGGAAGCAAGCAGGATCTCTTACACTGAGCATACACAGCAGTAATGAAACTGCTTACCTAGACGGAGATAGAAATTGCCACAACAAAACTTAAAAATGGGCAGTTGAATTTAGTGCTGCATCTCTAATACCAGGCTATGCTGGATGGACTAAGAAAGCAGCAAAAAAAACCCTGAATTTTGCCGATATTTTTTCCTCTGGTTGACTCACTGAATGATCCCCTCTGGGGTTATTTTAGTAAGCAAATGGTAACAAACAAAAAGAGCAAAAACCCCATTATTCCACATACTATCATCTTAGCATAAAAAACAGTCACATAAAAAAAAAAAGTGTCTTTCCAGACTTCTCCGAGGACATGTGCCATCTGCCTGGGGTTCCATGGCTTTTGCTTTTGTGTTTTTCCATACAGCTTTTCTGGTGAGGTTTACTTCCATACAGTAGTGAGCATAGACAAGAAAAAAAATCCAGAAAGCAGAGGTGTGAGAGGAAGAGTTGAGATTACCTTTACAACAAACTCTAGGGATTCAGCAGCAGTCCAGTTTGGATGCTGAAAACCAGGCTTTGCCAGCTGAGACATTTTGGTGGAGTGAGAGCTGTGTACAGTTCCCTCATGTGCTAGCATGGACTTGATACAGAAAAATTTCTGGGGCCATTTCTTTACAACTGACCAAAAGTTCACACAGGAAAGGGGGAGGCAGCAGAATAGAAACATTTGTTGTCCAGCTGAGCAACTAAAAATCATGAATCAGCTACGTTTTCCCCTCTTTCCCCATTCACAATGTAGAATTAAAAGCCAAGGTATTTTAGCATGTAGCAGGCCAAATCTTTTTCAAACCTGTTTTGCCAGAGCATGTAGGTGCACATTTCACATTTTCCTACATATGAAGATAGAAATATCCTTGTTGAGAAAGGAAGATAAAAGAACAAGTTGACTGATGATATTCTCCAATTCCCACGTTTTTCATAAATCCACACAAATGTAGATGCTGGTGCTATCTGGTCACTGGTGGTCCAATTGAAGTGTGTGGGAAGAGGAAGATGATGGGGGAAAATGGCAGGGAAGGTGATGATACTTGTTGCTGTCCCTCAGACATGCTAGTGGCTCAGTGGCTGCTTGAAAGTCAGTTCACATTTAGTCTCATTTCATCTTCAATATTGGCTGACTCTTTCAATGAGATGTCCCCACTTTGAGTTTACAGGGGCAAAAAGATGTGTGCTTACCCAAAAATCACAGAACAAAATGGTTTCTTAGAATAAATTTTTACTTCTCCTTGAACACCAGCAAGGTTTTGCTCAGAAAGTTTCCATGGCCCCACAGCTGCTGCTCAGAGATGGGCTGTGTGTTGAATTAAAGCTCAGATGATCTTTGCCAGCCTCCTCCACAACCTTCACTCTGAACTGCAAAGAGATGCTAATAGCTTGCTTTAGTCAAAGTTATCCATGCACCTTTCCAGCACCAGCTACCTGAAATGTGTAATTCCCACACAGACACTAAGCCAGAATTTTGCTAAGACAGTAAGGCAGCCACCTTACGCTGATCCAGTACAAGGAGCTGATTTTCTTCTGCATCTGGCAACAATCACAACTCAAATGTTCACCTTATAGTCACTTCCTATCATATTGAAAAGGGTCGAACACAGGCCCATAATTACTGCTTGATATAGCCCACATCTCCATTCACCCAAGATCTATGGTAAAACCCCTACAAACACTTACAAAATAAATGGAAAAAAGGAAAAAGCCCACCTTATTGCATTATATGATAAGGCACTTTAAGTTTAAAAAGCATGGCTTTAGCGTATAAACCTGTATGGATGGCAAAATCTCAATCAACCCATCCTACTTTTAAGTCAGAAGATAAATAAGAGGTTAAAAAGTGCTATAGAAATACACACTTTCCATATAAAAATTGCTTTCTTTGTTAGCAACTGTGTGACAATGAACAGGGAAGGCGGAGCACTGGGTAAATGCAATGCCTGTAAGTCATCCCCACTTGGATTATAGCTATCCAGCTGGTGAAGAAATGAGAAGCATCAATCTAAGGTACCTTAACTGCATTTTAAAGCAGAAATACACCTGTAGACCCTCAGGTACACTTCAAGAGCAAGGGTTTGTACTTTCGTACATTTCATTGTTCTGCTACAGGGTAGCAGATATTTTTGTATGATTTTGCCTGAGGACAGCAAAAAAAAGCTTTGAAGTTTGGGGTAGCTTCCCTATCAAATGCTACAGAGAAGAAAGTGTTAACAGTCTAAGGAGAGAAGGAAGGTGACAGAGAGAAGCTGCATTAACTGCATGCCTGGGGTAACACTTGGTGAGGGAGAAACACACATAAGAAAATTTAAACATAGCAGCACATTGTATCATCCCATTTCCGTGCCAAAACATAAGGGTGACCCTCTCTTATCTTGCAGGTGAATTTCAGAGGGGTTGTGGGGGTTTTTTTGTTTTGTTTTTTTTTTTTTTTTAAATAAAGAAGCTGGTAAATCAGAACTGATAAAGGAAATGAAGAACAATTTCTTCCCACTTAAATGCAGCTCATTAATACCCAGGTCTGACTCACAGTACAGGAAATATATTTTAGTCCTCACAGGCTATTGTGACAGTCACCACGAGCACTGAAGTACAGACACTGACGTGTGCCGAGCTGCAGCAGACACTGGTACCACCATTCGCCTGTGGAGATACGTAAAATGTGCTGCTGGCTAAGATAGATAAGGCAGCCAATTTAAGATACATTCTAAATGCATTTCATCTTTTAAAAGCAGATTTAAGTTAAGGTTCTGGTGCAGCAACACAAAGCTTTGTAAAAATTCAGAAATTTTCTGCCATTTCTGATTGCTAATTTGAAAGCAGCAAACAACTGAGGTCAAAGTTAAAATGTTTCAAATAAGAATGCTTTAAAATCAAATTAACATTTCCAATTGATCTGATTATTTAACTTAAACTCTTCCTGCTTACAAAAAGCTGACTATACCAAAAAGCATGCAAGCCTTTGGACTATTAATATTCAATTAATGAAGTTTATTTCCAGGTTTAGATGACTTAGAATCCAGCTTCAATTTCTATAATGCAGTGAAACAAATGCTGGAGCAATGGTTTTTAAAGAAAAATATCTGTGCCATTACTGATGCAACAGGATTTCTAAAAGGGTCTGTGGAAAGACAGTCTTCAGTGGGGAAGATAAATGAACCACAGCAATCATCAGAAACATGGTAGAGAGAATGAACAGGTAAATTGAAGCAGATAAATTCTCATCATTATGACAACAGTTTGCATCATAAATGCAGAATAACATCAAATTGCAGTCCTTCCATATAAACAAAAGTGAACCAAGGACAGAACCTAAAAAGTGCTTTTAAAGGAAAGGAAACTTAAAAATGGGACATGGGAACTTGTGGAAATACAAATATGAACAAATATCTTAGAGGCAGTTACCTACAGTCTCCTAAGGCTTCATTCTTAAACGATACAAATATATTTCTTTGGCAAATAGCGTTTCTTACTCTTGTACCTCCGGGAGGGGCTGTTGATGTACAGCCTAATGGGAAAGTTTCTGTGGGCAGGCTGTTGTAGCCATGTTCAGTATTAGTTACCATCAGCTGTATCTACAACAACATCTTACAACTCCCCTGCTCTCATCAGTTCCACAGTTTCAAAGGTGGAATGCCTCTAGCCACATTTCCAAAGGTAGTTAGATACCCTGAGACTCACACCTGGAAGGCAGAGACATTGATGGCATCAGCAGCCCACAGTTTTGGACCCTCTGGAAAATGAGATTAACAAAAGAATCTGAAATCTTCTGAGCTGACCACCAGTCTGTGTGAATCTATCACATGGATCTTAAATCCACAAAGCTTATTGCAAACTTAGGTGCAATCATATGGTTTGAGGTGGCCCATGGGGTTTTCCCATGTATTTAAGCAATTATGGATCATTAAGAAGTAGGCAACTGGGTGTTTTAAAAAAGTCCATTGTTTTCCATCTGCTTATCTGAGCACATTAATGTGTTTGATCATCTGGCCCATATTGTCTTGTGGCTGCTTATAGTAACTCAAGAGTTTTGCTGTTCTCACCTTCATTATCTGCTCTGGCTGCTGGCCTCGTACAAGCCACCAGGCAGAGATGTCACCTGCAATTCCTTGCTCTTCTTTCCCCATTACCCAAATAACCCTTGCAAAGAGAATTTTGTGTGCAGAGCAAAGCATCTAACAAATCAAGGACAAGGACTAACCTGTCTAAAATGCAGGTCCAACCCTGCCTTAAGCCAAACTCTAAAGATAGCCTTTGATTAAAACAGCTGGCAAAAATAATTTCAGGATATGGTAGGACCATTAACACGCAAGTTATCTACAGCTGGTTTCTACAGTTCAGCATATATCCAGTTACCACCAAAGACTCTTGGTCGTACTCTCTGTAATCAGCATTGATAGCTTGGCCCCAGCCGGAGGTCAAAGTGCGTGGTGGGTTCACCCTTTACCTTCAGGACTGGATTAAGGTACATTTAAAATCCTGAATTTAGTCAGAGCTTAGTGGGAGTTCACAATCTGGAGCAAGTGCAAGACTGGAGCTGGGTGTCCATCACAGGCAGGTGGGAGCTGCTTGCAGATTTAGGCTAAATATAGCTCGGTAGGTCTTTGGGCTTGGCAAAGACTTGGTCATTAGAGAAAAACAAATAACTCTGAGGAAGAGATTAGCAAATATACATATTAGCTGGAAACAAGATAATATTGCACTACTTATTTTATAGCACATTCTTAATTGCTGCAATTATAGAGTCTGTAAGGACAAGTCTGCACATTAGGTCCACAATAACCTACTAACCATGTTTATTTATCAGACCAAGTTGCCTCCCCCTTTTCCGTGTGGATGGAATATCTCTAAAGTCTAGGCTTATTTTTATTATGGTCCTACAGACTGAAGCATAATGAGCCCCATATCAGAAGTCTCCAGGTGCTGATGTAATACAAGAGAGTAAATGACTGATAGCAACACAGCCATATAAAATACACTGGCTTGATATAAATTATTGCATTAGTTAGGCAATTTCTACTCAGCAGCCATTTCTCTCAAGGTTCTAACCCACCAAAGCGAGACATTTAACGTTTTCATTACTTGTATGTTAAATGACTTCGATAATGTTTAACAGAAAGCCATTATTAAATATTAAAATTAAGCCATCCAGATCTGACAATTTCAAATTGTGATGTGATAATCTAGGATTTGTGAATTGACTGGAAGACAGACACTGATTTGTAACCCTGGGTCTCTTAAGAAGTATCACAGGCTCACAAATTGTCCCCTAGTGACAAATTTTGTATTTCATTTACTAACTTTACTGAAATCCATTCAGAAAGTCTTTTTACTTTGGTCAGAATCCACCTATTTGGTTCACGCTGGTTACTGTATAGCTGCCATAGCTTTGGTTTACTTTTGAAATCAGTCTTGTTTTCATCATTGGGGATCGATATAAACCAGTTTTTGCCCTCCTTTAAGGGCTACACTATCACACCCATGAAAAGTGCTTCTCAGAGCTGTGTACCTACAAACAGGGCAACTCTAGGAAGAGCTTTACCTTTTCTTACTCCTAGACATCTACTGTGCAAATTTTAAGATTTGAACTATTTGACAAAAAAAACCCAAACCAAACAAAACTCCAAACAAACAAAAAACACCACAAAGAAACCCTTTAAAATTGCTGTCGAATTAATTTTTAGACTTTTTTAAAATACCTTGATGAATATCACTAGAATACTATCAAGATCCAGCAACAGTTTTAATTTGTGAAACAGCCAAGCTGTGCAAAGTGGAAAAGATGTCATCATCTTCCTTCCAGCTACCATTTTGAGAAGAACCTTGAACCTGAAAGCAATCAAAAGCCATAATCCTTCTGATTAAGAGAAAATACAAATTAATGAAACAGAAGATGTTCTAGGACGCATTTCCTATTAAGATTTTCCCTAACACTTGAAAAATAAATGCATTTCTGAAAGGAATTTATCTTGCAAGTTTTTTTGGTTGTGTTTCTTTTTAACCCAAAGGGATGTGGGGGAAAAAGGGAGGGGGTGACATAAAGCAGCTGTACAAAGGAAAGCACTGACATCTTATAGCTCCATTTGGAAATGTAAAGGAGACATGTTCTCCACTCATCTTCTGCATGACAAAGCCATGGCTGCTCACGCCTGGTATTCTGCTGTCTCTCATCTTCCGACATCACCTTTTCACAGGAAAAATGGCATAAGAGAAACAGAGACTCTGTCATAACGATTTCTGGTCTATTTCTTGACAAATTTTGTTTTAAAAATCTTTGTTGACTTTTAGTGGCTAATGGTCATCAGCTGATGACATGTGACAGGGACAAAGCTCCACGGCTAGGGAGAAGAGAAATACGCAGAGGACTGGGAAATCTGCATCTTTTGGCACAGAAGACTTTTGAAGCTCAAAGCATCACAGTGGGTTGGTTTTCTAGGGATGGGGAGGCCAGTCACTGAGGGCAGCTGCTCTAGAGTGGGCCCAGACAGCAATAGAGTGGAAGATCTCCATGTACAGGGGTTTTCCTGATATTTTCCTTTGGAAGACAAACACCAGGGCAGTGGAGACCCCTAGCAGGAATCCACAGCTCTCACAAGAGAAGCTGACAAGTAGTGGCTATTGCCAGGGCAATGGCAACCACCCCCACACCTATGAAAGAAGCTACTGGGAAGTGGTAGCAACCAGGAGCACTGAGAACAGAGTGAGCAAACAGAGCACGGCACATCAACGAGAGCATGGTGAAGCAGTTTGTGCAGAAGGGTGCGCAGGAAGGGCTCTGAAGCTCTGCCAACTCAAAAGGTAATTTAACCAGGGGCCATCACCCTCTCGGAATGAGCTTAGCTACTGTCTCCACTCAGAAAGCCATGTTTTACACACTTACCAATGACATAGCAACCCATACAGAGCTCCCATGAAAACATGCAGTCATCCAGGTCTCAGGCTGCAAGGAGAGCCAGAACCTTTCAATAGTAACAGGTGACAGTATGAGAGAATGGCTGTGGGAGGTGTTATCAGGTGGACAATCTGCTCGGCCTGGTGGCAGAGCTGTGAGAGGAAGTAGAAAAGGAGCATCAGAGAGGCCAAGCAGCCAAGCTCTTCCCTCCCCAAGACAGGAACCAGAACACCCACAAGAAAATACCCAATACCAAGGGCACCCTGTATCCTAGGCAGCAGCCTAAAAGGAGGCAAATCCACACTCAGAGCAGCAGGCAAACTCGCTCCTTGCCCAGCCTGCCCCCTCATGTTCCTCTATACAACTGAGGCTCTGGATGTAGAAAGCCAGTCAATGGAGGATGTGGATGATGATCCGTCTACACTAGAAGTGTCTCCAAGTTCAGAAAGGCCTACCCTCCACAAGGAAGAAAAGAAGGTTATAGTTGTAAGCAACTCCCTTCTGAGAGGGACAGAGGGTCCAATATGCCAGGGAGATCTCCTCATAGGGAAGTCTGCTGCCTCCCTGAGGCCCAGGTTAAGTACATTACTAGGAAACTTCCTAGCTTGGTACAGCCCTTGGACTATTACACATTACTAATATTCCCTATAGATGGAGATGAAGCTGCAACCCATAATCCAAGAGCAATCAGAGACTTCAGGGCCTTGGTGATAGAATCTGGGGCATACGTTACTTTTTCCTCTGTCCTTCCAGTTGCAAGTAGTGACATAGGAAGAAACAGATGGATCCAGTCTATTAGTAAATGCCTCTGTGGCTCATGTCACCACCACAGTTTTGGGATTTTTTTTTAACAATGGGATGGTATACATAGCACCAGGCTTGTTAATAGCAGATGGCATTCACCTTTCTCAGAGCAGGATGAAGGTCTTTGCAGAACTCATTGACAATGACTTAAACGAGGAGGGGTACAATATCAAGATGTTGAATGACACACCATGGTTAGAGAGCCAGTGCTAGCACGGGCCCTCGGCTTGTTGCTATGAGGCATCCTGGGGATGCTGCAGAACACTTGAAGCCTCAGAGGTGAGACAAAGGCTCCTGAGGTAATATGAGGCATCAGGGAAACATTGGTTGAAACCCCTCCAAGGAATTCAGGGGTGTTCTTCTAAAAAGGTGTCATGGCCAACAACCCAGCTGAAGTGCTTCCACTGCACCATGGGGCAACAAACAGGAGGAGCTAGAAGTTACTATGCTTCTAGAAAGCTAGAACCCAATTACCATTACAGAAACTTGGAGGGACAAATCCCATGACTGGAATGCAACTATCAATGGCTACAGGCTGTTCAGAAAGGACAGGTGAGATCTCCAATGTATCTTCCAATCCCTGGCACCCTGTGATACCTGTGACGGCCAAGGCACAGCTAGAGCTGAACATGGTGAGGGATGCAAAGAATAATAAGGGCTTCTACAGGTATGTCAACCACATAAGAGACATCAAAGAAAGCATACCCCCCGACATGAGCAAGATTGTCAACCTGGTAACAGATAAGGAGAAGGCTGAGTTATTCAACTTTCTTGCCTCAGTCTTCACTAGCAGCCTCTCTCCTCACACCTATCAAGGCAATGGACTGCATGCTAGGGAGCAGGGGTGCAAAGTAGCTTCCATTGTAAGTGAAAAGGAGGTTCATGACCACCTGAGGAACCTGGACATAAATCTGTGGGATCTGACAAGACACATCACAGAGTCCTGAGGGAGATGGCTGATGCAGTTAACAAGACACATTCCATAATATTTGAAGAGTCATAGCAGTTGGGTGAAGTCCCTGGTGACTCAAAAAAGGGAACTGCTGTATCCAGTTTTAAAGGGATAGAAAGGAGGACCCTGGGAACTAGCAACATGTCAGCCTCACATCTGTGCCTGGGGAGATCATGAACAGATCCTCCTAGAAATTATGCTGTGGCATATAGAGGACAGAGAGGTGACTTGAGACAGCCAGCATAGCTTCACCAAAGGCAAGTCCTGCCTGGTCAACTGTTGTGGTTTAACCTCTCCTCGTAGCTAAACACCACACTGCCACTCACCCACCACTTCCCCTCTACACCCTCTCCTGGGGGATAAGAAGGAGAATCAGAAGGAAGAAAAAAGGCAAGAACCCAAGGATTGACATAAGGGCAGTTTAATAAATCAACACAAAGAGAAAAGAAAGCAACAGCAATAACAGTAACAGAATGATACACAATTTAAGTAATNAGTCTTCACTAGCAGCCTCTCTCCTCACACCTATCAAGGCAATGGACTGCATGCTAGGGAGCAGGGGTGCAAAGTAGCTTCCATTGTAAGTGAAAAGGAGGTTCATGACCACCTGAGGAACCTGGACATAAATCTGTGGGATCTGACAAGACACATCACAGAGTCCTGAGGGAGATGGCTGATGCAGTTAACAAGACACATTCCATAATATTTGAAGAGTCATAGCAGTTGGGTGAAGTCCCTGGTGACTCAAAAAAGGGAACTGCTGTATCCAGTTTTAAAGGGATAGAAAGGAGGACCCTGGGAACTAGCAACATGTCAGCCTCACATCTGTGCCTGGGGAGATCATGAACAGATCCTCCTAGAAATTATGCTGTGGCATATAGAGGACAGAGAGGTGACTTGAGACAGCCAGCATAGCTTCACCAAAGGCAAGTCCTGCCTGGTCAACTGTTGTGGTTTAACCTCTCCTCGTAGCTAAACACCACACTGCCACTCACCCACCACTTCCCCTCTACACCCTCTCCTGGGGGATAAGAAGGAGAATCAGAAGGAAGAAAAAAGGCAAGAACCCAAGGATTGACATAAGGGCAGTTTAATAAATCAACACAAAGAGAAAAGAAAGCAACAGCAATAACAGTAACAGAATGATACACAATTTAAGTAATAAAAACTGGGAAAGCTCTACCTGTTCTTGAGACACCCACCTTCCCTGCTCCAGACACACAGACCACATACTGAGGCAAGTTGAAAAGAGGCAGACTCAGCCTTCACCAGCCCTCCCCTTATATAGGGGCATGACTCAGTATGGTATCAGCCATCACATTGGTTGGTTCAGTTGTTTATCCTAGCTGTGGCCCCTCCCAGCTGATTAGGCCAGCAGCTGTTTGTCATAATTAACCCAAACCAAGGAGGTGACTCTGCCCCTCTGCTCTACTCACAGGAGACCTGACTTGGAGTATTGTGTCCAGCTCTGGAGACCTCAGCACAGGAAGGACATGGACCTGCTCAGGTAGGTCCAGAGGAGGGCCATGAAGATGGCCAGTGGGCTGGAACACCACTCCTGTGAAAAACAGCTGAGACAGTTGGGGCTTTTCAGCCAGGGAGATGTTATAGCAGCCTTCCAATACTTAAAGGGGGGCTGTTAGCAGGGCCTGTTGTGACAGGACAAGGGGTCATGGTTTTAAACTAAAAGAGAGTTTATTTAGACTATGTATAAGGAAGAAATTTTTCACAATGAGGGTGATGAAACATGNAAACTGGGAAAGCTCTACCTGTTCTTGAGACACCCACCTTCCCTGCTCCAGACACACAGACCACATACTGAGGCAAGTTGAAAAGAGGCAGACTCAGCCTTCACCAGCCCTCCCCTTATATAGGGGCATGACTCAGTATGGTATCAGCCATCACATTGGTTGGTTCAGTTGTTTATCCTAGCTGTGGCCCCTCCCAGCTGATTAGGCCAGCAGCTGTTTGTCATAATTAACCCAAACCAAGGAGGTGACTCTGCCCCTCTGCTCTACTCACAGGAGACCTGACTTGGAGTATTGTGTCCAGCTCTGGAGACCTCAGCACAGGAAGGACATGGACCTGCTCAGGTAGGTCCAGAGGAGGGCCATGAAGATGATCAGTGGGCTGGAACACCACTCCTGTGAAAAACAGCTGAGACAGTTGGGGCTTTTCAGCCAGGGAGATGTTATAGCAGCCTTCCAATACTTAAAGGGGGGCTGTTAGCAGGGCCTGTTGTGACAGGACAAGGGGTCATGGTTTTAAACTAAAAGAGAGTTTATTTAGACTATGTATAAGGAAGAAATTTTTCACAATGAGGGTGATGAAACATGGGAACAGGCTGTCCAGAGAAGTGGTACATGCCCCATCCCTGGAAACCTTCAAAGTCAGGTTGTACAGGGCTCTGAGCAACCTGATCTAGTTGAAGATGTCATCCTGCAGCGGGGCTGGACTAGATAACCTTCAGAGGTCCCTTCCAACCTAGAGTATTCTATGACTCTAAAAGGAGAGAGAGAATTTTCTTTTCTAGAAGTGAAGACACACGGGATCTAGATCCTCTCTTTGGTTAAGTCGAAGCTGAGCATAACTGCATGGTACAGAAATTGCAAACAGCAAAGACAGCCTGTCTTTTAAATGTTTTACACCTATTTATGTACATTTTTCATGTTATAAAATGCACAATAAATAAAGGAGAAAACACTATCGCCTACTTTTATAGTTCTCAATTCCTGTTTTTCATGGCACTTCCTCAGATTCTGACATAAATTTCAGACTTTGTTTTAGAAACAAGGCTCTGTTTCTCATGCTTAGAGAGAAGATGAAAAGGTTAACTCTAAGTCAAAATGCAGAAGCCACACCAAACAAATCTAGCATTTACCTTCATTTCACAGCTAGTATTTAAGTCAATCCTATGATTTGGAGAGCTGAGACAGTATTTTCAGTGTCCTGGCTTGTCAAGAGTGGTATATGAATTACACGTGGAAGGTAAGAGCTAAGCACCCTGGCACACATTGTGTCTGCCACAGGGCACACAGGGAGATTTTAGAAAGAAAATTATAGCACAGTGTGGATAGATAAATATTGTGTGAGTGCTTTACCTTGCTTCTGTCTTTGACAGCTCAGGAGGTAATAAACCTGGCACTTTTTTTAGATTTTTCTAGCTTTTCTATACAGATGGCTGTTCTTGAAATTGAAGAAAACTCGGGTAACCAAGTGGAACAGCTCAGCATGAGCAAGTAGTGTGTACTAATACTCCTTTAACACTTTCTCCACTAAGGCACATTTGTAACGATAGTGCTAAGCAGCATGAGTTTAGTTTGTCACCTACTGATTCTCCCATTTATATGGACATTAATATACATAGAGATACTAGGAATTACAGATATTATACAGAAGATACCTCACTAATCTCCAATTTTCATTTTAGTAAGTATTCAGTGCGGAACTTTTTGTGGGCTCTAAGCCAGTAAGTCCTGGCCTGCAGTTGACTGACACCTGCTAGCCCCAGCAAGCTGTGGCCATCCTGGAGTCCCTCTGAACATCATCATTTATATCAGGGGCATCAAACATTTTTGTAATACTAGACTGCTTTGAATCCTAACAATTTAATGTGAAGCACTGTGGAACCCATCACCAAGCCTGCAAGTGAAAGTATTGCTGCTGAAAGCAGAATTTGACCATTCCAAAGCCCCTTCCAAATGTTTCATGAAAAGGAAGTGTATGTTATGTTTTGCTGAAGAGTGTGACCACAAAACCCAGCATGTCCTTGGAACGTGGTAACACTTTGCAAATGCACCCAATGTGCATTTATAGAAATCTGGGACTTGCACTGGCACTTCTCTCCTGGGGGAAACAGTCATACAGAAACATCTGAAAAGCAGGAATGAGATGTAAATACATTAAACCCTCACACTGATTATTCTCCTATTTGGAACTTACGTGCTTTATTACCAAGTGTTTAGTCACACTGTCTAAATAAAAGAAGCTGTGCTGAAATACCAGGAATCAAGGACCGGCATTTGTGTCATGCCTAATGTGATCCTGACCATACTGCAAGGTACGTATTCTACCAGCAGCTGGCAGATGTCTCGAAATTGTCAGCCCTTGTCCTTGTGGGTGACTTTAACCTGACAGATATCTGCTGGGAGCTTAATACTGCAGAGAAGAGGCAGTCTAGGAATTTCCTGGAGTGTATAGAGGACAATTTCCTTCATCAACTTGTAAATGAACCTACCAGGGGTAAGGCCCCCCTAGACCTGCTGTTTACAAACAGAGAGGGGCTGGTGGAAGATGTAGTGGTTGAAGGCCGCCTAGGAAATAGCGACCATGAAATAATAGAATTTTCAATACGCAGAGATTCAAGGAGAAACAACAATAAAACCTCTACGCTGGACTTCCGGAGGGCAGATTTTGACCTATTCAGAAGCCTAGTCCAGAGCATACCCTGGGAAACAACCCTTGAAAACAAGGGGGTCCAGGAGGGATGGATGTGCTTC
>VWZY01011388.1:0-34481 GCA_013399075.1 Chloroceryle aenea | reverse complement strand
GAGGAGAGGCTGAGGGAGCTGGGGTTGTTTAGTCTGGAGAAGAGAAGGCTTAGAGGTGACCTCATCACTCTCTTCAACTACCTGAAGGGAAATTATAGTCAGGTGGGGGTTGACCTCTTCTCCCAGGCAACCAACAACAGGACAAGGGGACATGGGCTTAAGCTCTGCCAGGGGAAGTTTAGGTTAGATGTTAGGAAGAAATTCTTTACAGAGAGGGTAATCAGGCATTGGAACGGCCTGCCCAGAGAGGTGGTGGATTCACCATCCCTGGAGGTTTTTAAAAAGAGATTGGACATGGCCCTTAGTGCCATGATATAGTAATTGGAGTTGGATCAGGGGTTGGACTCGATGATCTTGGAGGTCTTTTCCAACCCAATCTATTCTATGATTCTATGTGAACCAGACAACTTCAGAACAAAGGTAATGTGCTGCTATTACATGATGTTACTTAGAATAAAAGTGTTGAGAGTCTCCTGAGGTACTTTGTGTCCGAGTCCCTCATTAGACTAGTGCTGAAATTCATAAAATAGAAAATGAAAACCTGAAGACAGTTCCCCTTGTCCCTGTTCCACCTTCTCATGGTTGAAACAGAAACTGTGACTGACTCCAAATGAGAGAGGCTCAGAATGCAGGTACCCAAAGGGTTGTCATTTATCAGCATGCTCCTTTACACACTCTTTGGCAATGTTAAACATCTCTTTTCTGGCACAATAGTTTCAGATTTGTCCTGTTTTAGGAGTTACTTTAGATACTGTTTTCTGTTTCTTTGCATATTGCCAAAGCAAAGATGCCGCATCTGTTCCATTTAAAATTCCTAACTTAGGCTTACAGCCAAGCTTCAAAACAATTTTGAGGAGTTAGCAGAATTAAGCAGTAACTTACTCCTCTGTATTTTGAAAATGCTCCTCATTTTAATACATCTGTCAATGTAAGTACTAAGTTTTTAGTATGGTGATTCTGAAAAAATGCCTTCCAGAATGCTATTTTCCTCAATTATGTAGTTTGTGATAAATTATTTTAAACAGTTTTGTCAAAATCAAGCAGCTGAGATGAGAGTGAGGTTACAACATATGATGTCTTTATCTTAATTTGCACACTAACGACTGCAATAATTTGGACACTATTGTCCATATGACTTTAGAAGGCAGGGAGGTTATAATTCATTTTTAATAGTTTAAAACAATTCTTTGCTATACCAATGACAGGGTTGCTTGTTTTCATTTAGTACATTGTATTTTGGAATGCACAAATAATTTATTTAAATAAAGGTATATACAAATATGATGAAGGAAAAACTCTACAGAATTCAGTACAATGGCTGCATGCACTGGAAATGACACTGCAATTTGCTTCAGAGGTGTGGAATATGAACTGAAAACTAGGAAAGTTTTGATGGTGTGCTGAAAATCCCATCACCACATCGAAGGGTCTTCAAACCTGCAATACATATTAGGAATTGGAATTAAAAAAAAAAATAATAAAAAATTAAACACGTTTTAAAGCCCCTTCTGAAAAAATCCAAAGCTAGAACTACCTAAAATTTTAATTTTGATACTAGCAGCAATAAGGAATACTTATACATATTTGCAGTTGAAGACTGTATATTCAACTGCCATCAAAGCAGAGGCATCCTGGTTGGCCAAATGTCTATACTTTGGTACCAAAACTTGTCCCGCCATACTGCTGCCCAGATGGTGTGTTTTTACACTGAGACTCACTGCAAAGCTGCTTTATGCCACTAAGCACCACTTAATGAAATTCAGCTAGAAAACTATAAATAGAAAACTAAAAATATATAAATAGAGATATTTTTCACTCTTACTCAGGAGTAAATGGCTTCCAAAGATAATTCCCTGAGCCAAAACCACCCCAACCAAACCCCAAACACCCCACATGTCATGCTGTCAGCACCTTCAAACAAAATTGAAGTCCACAGACACCGTCCTAAAATATTACTGCAGTATTCCACTGCTTAATATCAAACATTGGAAATATGTGTTAAAAAGGGGTGCTGAGAGTAGATTTGATCTAGAGGTCCTCTGCTTGCAAATAACTGTTCTGTTTTCACAGTAAGGAAACAAGTGGAGAACATGGAAAGAGATTACAGGAAATACATTTGCATTGATTTTTGCCGCCTTTGGCATCCAGTCTTCCTTCACAGTCAGTGGGGAGACATTGACCCCTTGAGAGAGCAATAAATCCTGCCCATTTTCAGTTGGAAGGCTGATTTTGGAGATACTCATCCTTCAAAGTTGCTGCAAAGGCAGCCGAGACAACTACTTCACACCAGATATCTAATTTTTAACGAGGCAGTGGTAGGGGAAACACATCCTGTTACCAAGTTTTACAGTTTTTTTCATGACTCCACAGGCTTGACAAGACCAGAAACATGCCACATTGCGTGATTTTGTCATAAAGTTTAGTTGTACTCAGGTCAAGGTGCCTCCTTTTTTTATTCTTTGACTTCCTATATTTTAACTGGTTTCTATAAGAATGTCTCTAAACTTTCTTTTTATGATCAGACATACACCTAGACTGCAAAATACTTTGGGGCATATATTAGTCTGTAAAAGTTAAATGTCAAACCACGCCAGCCAACCCGAATACAATTAAGTTCTTGATTAATACCTCAATATTAAGTTACAAAGTTTATTCCCAAGAACTCCTGAAGTGTTTCTCTCTCTCACTGATTCACTGAGTGCAAATTACATCTGCTGCATAACTGGCTACATATGTAACTATTTGAAAACATATACTTCATTAATTTAAGTTCAGAATGATACCAACCTGCCTTTCATTCATTCAGCCTGGCTTCCTCCAGAAGGAAAACTTAAGCAGCTGTGTTGTACCTGGGTGCATTTGCTGTGTGTCCAGCTGTCCACCCATGTATGGCTCCCCTAACTTCTCTACTAGCTTTCAAACCCTCTGGACAATTTCCACCAAGTCAGAGAAGTACAGAGATCTCAGAGATATTAAGTTCCTGATATGCCATAAAAACCAGGACTGGGCAGAAAGAAAATTTAATTATGTCCTCACATGGAGGAAGAAGCTGGAGCAGTGCTCAGAATCCATACAGGATTTTATCCTAGAAAACATATCCATAGGAAACGAGACATCATTGTTCCCAGTACTCCTATAATTGTCATCGATGAATGACAAATGCCATACTCAGTTTAAAGTGCTGTTACAGGGGGTATGAAATAAAAATCTGTTTCTCATCAATTCTTGATCTTAAATGCAGACGAGTTTGTTATTTTGCTCATGAGTTTTTGCTCCCTGGTGTGTTATAAATAGCATTATTGAAACAATAATAATAACAACCATTAAGTTTTGTTATGAAGGGGTGAAAATTACAGGGAGTATTAGACTTTGTACTACCCTGTGTGTTGCCTCAAATTCACGGCAGCAGAAATTTCCCATTATGTGAGGGCTCTGCCTTGTCATTAGCAAACAGAAAATAGTCTATTACATTTCACTGCACTCCATGCAGTTTTTACATAAGCATCTGCAGAGAAAACTGCATCCCCACAGCTGCGGTTAGTCACCAAACCAAAAGTCAATGGTCTCCCTATGCGCAGAACTGCAAGTCTCATGGGCAACCTCCCTCAACAGCAGTTGGAATTTTGTGCACTTTTCAGTGACAAGATCATGCCCCAAGTTCAGTGCTAAAGATTATTATGCTTAAGTACTTAACTAGTCTAACTGAGCCTTTGCACAGCTGATGAAAGTGCAGAGCATTTGTTTGTAGACTCCTGAGACAGCTACTGCATGAAACATTTATTTTGGCAGTAGAAGTATTATTAGCAAAATTCAGGCTAGCAGTAAAGGCTTCAAGTGAGGTCATTCATTCTTGATTGTAAGCAAAACTAAACCGAACATTTTCTTTCATGAGACAAAAAAAATGCTTGTGTCCTACTTTTTCAACATACTTACTTTTAGCTGTGTAAATTGAAGTCACTACTATGCTACGTTATTGCTGAAGTGTCATTAACTGACTAGATAAATACAGTATGTACATTTGAAATCCCACTGTCACTTGAAACGGCACTGTTACTTTAAACCAAGTGCAAATGGCAATATTAAGGCCTTTTTTCCATTTGTGAAAGATTAGGTATAAATCTAATGTGAAATACAGTATTTTAAAGACCAGTCATAATCATGCATTTGTGTATATATTAACATGTGTGTATATTTACCACTCATACATCTTTAGAGGAAAAAAATAACCCTGTTTGAGTAGCAAATGAGTAGAAATATGCCATCTTTGGGGATCCGGTAAATTCGAAAGATATGGATTTGGTGGATGGACCACTCAGTGGATAAGGAATTGGCTGGATAGTCGCACTCAAAGAGTTGCAGTCAATGGCTTGTTGTCCACATGGAGACCAGTGACAAGTGGTGTTCTTCAAGGATTGGTACTAGGACCAGTGCCGTTTAACATCTTTGTTGATGATCTGAACAGTGGGATCAAGTGCACCCTCAGCAAGTTTGTGGACAACACCAAGCTGTGTGGTGCAGTCAACACAATGGAGGGAAGGGATACCATCCAGAGGGACCTTGACAGGCTTGAGAGGTGGGCCCATTCCAACCTCATGAAGTTCAACAAGGCCAAGTGTAAGGTCCTGCACCCAGACTGCAGCAACACCAAGCAAAAATACAGGCTGGGCAGAGAACAGACTGAGAGCAGTCCTAAGGAGAAATACTTGGGGGTGCTAGTTGACAAAAAGCTCAACATGAGCTGGCAATGTGCCACTGCAGACCAGAAGGACAACTGTATCCTGAGCTGCATCAAAAGAAGTGTAGCCAGCAGGTTGAAGGAGGTCATTCTTGTCCCTCTATTCCACACTGGTAAAACCCCACCTGGAGTACTGTATCTAGCTCTGAAGCCCTCAGCACAAGAAGGACATGGACCTGCTCAAGTGAGTCTAGAGGAGAGCCATGAAGATGATCAGAGGGCTGGAACACCACTCCTACAAGGACAGGCTGCCAAAGCTGGGGTTGTTCAGCCAGGAGAAGAGAATGCTCTGGGGAGACCTTACCATGGCTTTCCAGTATCTGAAGGGGGCCTACAGGAAAGATGGGGTTGGACATTTTACAAGGCCTTTGTAGTGATAGGACAAGGGGTAATGGCTTCAAGCTGGAAGAGGGGTTAGATTAGAATTAGGAAGAAGTTCTTCACTGTGAGCGTGGTAAAACACTGGAACAGGTTGCCCAGGGAAATTGTGGATGCTTCATCACTGGGTGTGTTCAAAACCAGGTTGGACGGGGTTTTTGAGCAACCTGGTTAGTGGCACAGGGGTTGGAATTAGATGATCTTTAAGGTACCCTCACACCCAAACCACTCTATGGTTCAATCAGGCATCAGCACACAGTTCTGTGTAATAAAGACCAATATGGGCCAAACATTGTGGGAATGCTTTCCTTCCTCCAAACCTCGGGTAGGGCCAGGTCTCAAAGTCAGGAAATGAGGAGTTTGGACTGTATTATATCTGGTGAGGCATTTCTTGCATTCTTAGATGGTTCCAGCTCTTAACTGAAAAGGAATTACAAATGTTTTTTCAGGACATGTTTACTCAGCTGTTGGCAGCATATGTGTTTTCCCTGTGAAACATATTTATTGATAACATGTGAAACC
Organism: Chloroceryle aenea; assembly: GCA_013399075.1. Taxonomy (NCBI): domain Eukaryota; kingdom Metazoa; phylum Chordata; class Aves; order Coraciiformes; family Cerylidae; genus Chloroceryle; species Chloroceryle aenea. Next base: position 28,846 of record VWZY01011388.1, on the reverse strand, counting down.
ATTCAATCTAAATAAGAAGTGGAAGCCATCACAAAACTTCTTTATACATACCTGGATCTAGGAATATTTTCTGTGCTTTCCCTCAACAAGAGGTCTGAGATCAGTGTCTCTGGGCTTGATCTCTTTCCATATCTAAGGAAAGAGAAAATAAGTATATTTTTGTACATCAGTTTTTAAGAAATTAAGACTAAGCATGAAACCATTAACATATCTTTTCAGAAAAACTGAATACAGCAGAAATAAAGACAACTTTCCAGCAAGTACTTTAACTGAAGTTGACTTAGCCATGTTGAGAAAATGTTGACTCTTCAGTATTTCTTTGGATACATTTTTTTCCATAATCATGTTACATGATAGTATTGAGAAGCTGAGTATTTCTCAATTCAATGGCTATTTCTACATATTGTAAGGCCTTGCACTTTACTGATATGGGCATCTTGGAAGGGAGAGGAAGCTGTGCAGGGCATGGCCTCCAAGCATGTCCTTCCTGCCTACAAACCCAGTTCCATCATCTTACTAATTACCTCGTTTTAGATGCTACTGCATTGTAAATGAGGAGTTGATTTTATCTGTTAAGTAAATAGAAAACTAACTCAGATATGCCACGTTATCCAAGGAAGTAGCCAAGATTTTTTTAAGACAGATAGTACAATTGGAGCTGCCCAGCACATAGCATTTTAGGTTGTAAAAACTGAGCTACCCCATCACTTTTGAACTCTGTGGCCATGGGAGATACAACTTTCTGAACCAGAGTTCTTTAGTAGTTGCCAGGATATCACTGGCTGCCTTTGTCCTCTATTTACACAGCAGCGTCTTTCTAATGCCTTTCTTTTATTTATTTATTTTTTTAAAAAAAGGATACTCTACAGTGCTCAACAGTTAAAAGTACCGCAAAACCTTGTTTTTAGGAAAGAATTTGCTCTTTTCCTTAGAAAACAGAAGTGACAAGAGCAACCAGCTTGACAGATACTTCTTCACTGAAAGGATTTGTTACCCTAAGAATGATAATTATAAGAGAACACTCCCTTGGTTGGACAGAATCAAGAACATGGTTTGTAACTCGTGTATGTAATTAGTATGAATCAGAAAGTACATTAACAGCTTTGTTAATGCCGCTTGAGTGAAATTCTGATTCCAGAGAAATCAAAGGTGTAATTAATGACTTTGATATTATCCATTGCTATCAAGACATTTCTCCACTTTGGGGTGAAAAAAACCCCAACAAACCCAAAAAAACTCTTCACAAATTGTATTTCAAAAGCTAGCAGTTTTACCTGTTGATGGCATGACTTACTGAAAAGTAGAAACATACCTCACTTTTTAATGATTTTACTCAGTTTTTGGATTTCTACATTGCCTTAATTATTTCAGTACAGCACCTGTGCTGCGGAAAGACAAAGCATCAGTATCAGAATTCAAAAAAAAATTTCTTAAGCTAAACTGACTGAAATCAGGTATCTGAAAAGAATCAGCCAGACATATTAAAATGCTATTACAGTAACTCAATCAAGCATGATTCTGAATCAAATACCTTGCACTCCATCACCACAAAGGGATTTCTTTATTTCTACTTCCCTATTCCAATTAATATGTATGTAACCCAGACTTCAACTGAGGGGGAATTTAATTTGCTGTTATTTTAAAGAAATCGATTTAACAAATCAACAACTTGCTCCAACAGTTTACGCTTGGGCAAAACTCCCACTAATGTCTTGAAAGTTTTGGATGAATAAGAAATGGGTAGCAACTCTCCAGAGTGCAGAGATTCAGAAAAGTCACAAAGATGACTGTGTTTGGCAGATACCCAAGCGTCCCTTCAGAACCCTGGCTGGAACCAGTGCTGCTCCTTGTGCTGGATGGACCCACTATGTCCTCATATAGCAAAGCTGCGCACAAGGAGATTGCCAACTGTGACCAGCTGGGCTGACCAGGGAGCAGCTGCTCTTTCTTTATCAGATGCCTGAGTCTCCTGTCTGCCCCATAATTCTGCTTCTGGGGAAAAAGAAACCAAACATGCTACAGCTATAATAAAAAGAGATCATGGACAAAGTCAATCTCTTCTTACTGAAGCAAATGATTTGGGAGATCTCTGCTTCAGCTGCTTAGTGCTCTGCTCCTTGTCTACCCTGCCCAACTTCAAGACAATGTGAACATGGAAAGCCAGGCCTTCACTTGCTGTTTGGGAAATGCTTTTATCAAATATCATAACTGTTTTAAAAAATCAAGGCTCCAAGATTTGTGAAAATACGTAGTCAGGTTTTATACTCAGCTTAAAACATCAAGATCTTTCTTTGGGCATGCTGATAACCTACAACTCCAGATGAAGTCAAAGGAATCAAAGAGTGAATGTACTTACTCTGATTAGGGACACAGTATCTCAGATTCAGCAAAATATCAAAGTTTCCTATGAAAACCTGGGTCTTGGGAGTCAAATACTATTGATGTCCAAGGCTAGCAGTGGGATCTGAGGGATCTCAGAAGTATCTTGTGGGCTTGATTCAGAAGACTGCACAAAACCCCTAGGCTCTTAATATCTGCTCCCTTCCACATTAAAGGGTGTTGACATGAAGTGGAAGCATCAGTACTGCCTAAGTCAGACATGCTTACATATTCTCTGCCCTGCCTGTGATTCAAGCCATTTCCAGGAGGAATGGCCTTACTGTTTTGCTACAGAACATAACAGCCACAGATAAAAGAGCAACCTACAAGGCACAAGAAAGGAAGAGTGCCTGTTGGCAAAAGGCAGTACGGGTAGTACCTAGTAGCAGAAGTAGGACCGATTCAAGTGAAGATGAGCTCTGAAAAAAGCCCCCAGCACAGTGCAGTAGAGGAGTATGAGGCAAAGACCATGTGATGGTTTTGACAACAGAGGTGGGATGAATCCAAAGACAGACAGACATCTGCAGGATAGGAGAGTCCGCGTCTGTGCTGCTCACCTTAGGCATTCAAATCATAAAGACCTGGCACCTAAGGAACAAGGGGTCTCATCAGAAACGAGAAGTCTGAAACAGGCCTGGAGACCTACGTCCTACAAGTACATGTTTGCCTCAACTAATCTCAAAGGGATATAAAGTTGACAGGCACAGATGGCTAAAGTTAAATGAGAAGGATCTGAAAGAGAAGGATCTCAATAGATAGAGGGAACAAAGCAGCCCTACAGATAAGGTCTAAAGACATGAAGAGCAAGATGGTCTGGAAGGAAGAAGCTTCATGGGAGCTAGGGTAAAGAACCTGTGGGTCACAGTACCTCAGAGGGGAATGACACTCAAGTGCTTGGGTTAGGCCAGAAGCAGAAGCCAGGAGGATGAGCCAGAAGGTTGTTCACAATCACAAAAACATCAAGCAAGACAAGAAAGATGAACCTGAAAACAGCATTGGTCTCCTCATCCTTTCCCAATTGCTCCATCTCACTGGTTGCCCAGTGACTGGGCTTCAGGCAGAAAGTCTGGTGTCAGGCTGAGCACAGCTTGCTCACACACCCTCAGGAGGAGCAGGGTGAGCTCCTGGACCCCTCATTTGTCCACTGTTACAGGGTTCCCAAGTAGCACCATGCACAAAAGGCAGAGGCAAAAAGCTGTAAGAGAAAGCTTTGAGCTCATCTGCTGAACAGACAAAATGATCATCCTTAGACCAGTCCAAAAAGCTTCACAAGTTATTGATTCATTTTGCAAGTGACTGTGTCACTGTCAAAACATGGAATCTCCAGGAGCTCAGCTAAGTTTTCGAAATGGAGGCAGCAATGACTTTATTTCTACACTGTTAATTCACCACACAGTGAAAACAGCACACGTTTTTTGGGTTTTTTTTAGTTAACCTATGTCATCAACTTTAAAATGTGTATCATGAAGTTGCTATTGTGGAGGGTTTGGTTTTTTTTTTCTGCCAGTTTTCTTGTACTTTCCAGGTCAATGGCAGTTTCTAAGCTGTGTACTTGCACCCCAGAAATCAGGGAAAAACTGACACACAATCAACATTAAAGCAAGCGTACAGGGCACACACCAGAAGTGAAGGTTGAATACAGAAAGATGGGTTTGGGTTTTCTTATTTCTTTGTTTTTAAATATGATCTGGTTTTGGACAGGAACCACCTTTGAAATCAGAGATGAAAGAAACAGGAGAGATGAGAGACCAGCCTGGAGACCAGCCTTCCCACTTTACACAAGGGAAAAGGGCAGCAGAAGCTGAACATGAAAATCAGATTATTTTACCAGTAATCTAGACAAAACATTATCTGAGCACAGACTATGACACAGAAGCATGCCATAAACATGAACAAGTTGTGAATATTACTTTAAAAGTTCAGGACTGAAGATCCGTATTTCTATCAGCCTCTTCATCTGTCTTATGCTATTAGTGCATTGGCAGACAATCTTATGGGTTTGCTGGGAAAGCTCTCAGTTACACGCTAGCCTCCCTTCTAATTTAATTCTTCAGACTTCTGGAGGGGCAAATGAAAGCCTAATTTTAGACCTTTCATCTGTTTTTGATATTAAATAAATAGATAAATATGTCAAAGCTCTTCTGGGTCATGAACTGTTCAGGGGAAACTTCTATTAATCACAGAGGGTAAATTGAGCAGAAGCTCCCAAAGAAAATTATTTTTGTGCTAATTTTCACTTTTTTCAGACTGAGCCTTTACTCCGACTTTAGCAAGCACGGTCATCCCCAGAAAGCCAGTTAGACCCAGGCAATTTCACACTCTTTTCTCTTTCAGTTTCTGTCTTGAGAGAGTTAGGACTACTGGGGGTTTTGGCATTCACAGGTTCATGAAGCTGGCAAATCACAAAGTATCTCGACTACTACCACTCCACAAAGTATCAGGACTACTACTATTCCTCAACAAGGCTAGAGGGGCACTTTTTCTCATCAGAATCTTTACTAGAGTTGGTGGCAGTAACAGAAGTGGGAAACTGCTCCTACTGCCCTATTTGACTTTCTCCAGCTCCCAGGTTAGTTATGTTTTCTCTCCCTTTTGGAGGTATCTCCCCATGCATGCTGTCCTGTCGTTCACACTCCTCCCTGCCAGCCTGTCTGTGCCAGGGCTAGAAAGGGCTGAAAGCAGAGGCAGCAGTGACATCCCTGCCCCTAATTGCCACCTTGGATGGTGGAAATTCAGCTCCAGACTCGGAGGTGACTCAGGGGTGCATGGCTGTTGATCACATGCCCTCAGGAGGATCAGGGTGAGCCCCTGGACTCCTCATCTGCCCACTGTTACAGGGCTCCCAAGTAACAACGTGCACAAAAGGCAAAGGCGAACCTGCACACTGCACCTTTCTCCGTGTCGGTGGGGGAAGCAGGGTGAGACACCCAGGTGCGAGAAGGCACCCTGCTTTCCTCCCCTGGGCCTCGCCAAAGAAAAAGACAGCCCGAGGGAGAAGGAAAGGAGGATGCTGGCCGGCCGCTCTGCCTACCTCTGCCTGGTGATGAGGTTGATGTAGTGCCTCAGCGCCGAGTAGTATCTGGCCATGTCCTCTGCGGGAGCGTCCTCGCCGGGGCTGTCCGGTTTGGAGGGGTACGCCTCTGCCAGCGTTCCCAGGCAGACCAGCAGCGACAGGGCGAAAGTCAGCACCGACACCNGAAAATCCCTCCCGCGGGCTACGGATGGGGTCTGCCCTCGGGCTCTGCATCCGATCCCGTGTGTCCCGGCTCCGACCGGCAGCCCTGGTGCCTGTCCCCGTGAAGCCCCCGTGCCTCCCGGTGCCCGACGCCAGCAGGGGAAGGGAGAGAGTGTGAGGAACGAGTTTACTCCACTCTTAAGGCATTGGAGAGAACACAGGCTTCATTTTCTTAGCAGGAGTGCTGCCGAACATGAAGCCGAGAAAGCAAGACAGTTTGGGGCAACTAAAAATACTGAATCAGTGCCAGAGACTCAGACATCATACCTAATGATTGGGTAAATCTTGAGGTTTTACTCGACTAGCAGCAGAGCTGCAGCAATTAAATTGAACATCACTCCATGACCATTCTGCCAAGAAAGACCCTCTACACCCCTGCCCCGGGCTACTTTCTGAGTGGCTTCTCTAATGTGACCTTATACTGGTTTAGTTCTGTGTCAAAGCCACGTGCCACATAAAACAGCTCACCAATGTCTTGGGATCACTTCAGCCTTTCCAGTAGCTGTCTTGACCCAAGGAAACCACTGCTGAATCTGGGTCATGGCAACTTCTCTCAGCAACATGGGATTTACAGGGATTGATCTGACCAAGGTGACAGATTTACATGTTTCCCTAAAATTATGCAGACCAAGAATCAGTGGAGATTGATGGGCACCCTGATGGGGATTTGATCTCTCATACAGTGGAGGTCTGGCTCAAGCAGGGTGGGCCTCTTCTGGAGACATACCCTTCTCCACTGCTAACAGCAGGAGCCTAGGTGACTAGGATTGACTAAACACCCGACCACCAGAAACAAAATTCAGAATTTGTTGACCAGTTTGATAGAGTTGGAAGTTATTCACACATAGCAGTGAAATTAAGTTAATTACTTAGAAACAGGTAATTTGATTAGCATCTTGATGACCAATGACTAATTCCAGCTGGAATGACAAATCATGCATATGATCATATCTTACTTTTACTTTAATCTAATGGTAAAATAACAATCACCCAAGTGTGAACATTAGACATACTGACTGAAAGCTTTAATACATTGTCACGGTTCAGGGTCAGGGTGGCCCCTTAGACCTGTTCTCACTCAAACCACAACATACATATTCCAAAATTATATCATATGTATACTACCGTAAATGTAATTATTAATTCTATAGTTATTATCATATGCAGTTACTGGCTTAATAATAATAATCCAGCAGATTCTTCAAAAAGCAATGTGCAGTTTGCAAGAACAAAGACAGAAATTGTTTTCTTCACTCCAGAAACATATTCTCTATCTAAAAAAAAAATCCCTAGCAAATAAATGGCTCTTGTGTTGTGCAAGGAAGCTCACTGAACTATGTCCAGTTCAAGCCATGGAAGCAAAGAAAATTCCATCACTCTTAAGGTCAAGAAGTATTTTTACATCTTCGTGACTCCATAGTGTAGTGGCCAAAAACCTTACAGCAAGATTACAGGCTGCCTTCTATCACATACTGAGTGAAAAATTTTAATGTGTGAGAATAATTTTCCATGCCACAGTCAGCATGATTTCAGCAGATTTGTGCATAGAGTGACATCACATCTTACAAAATGGCTTCACTGCATCCCCACGCTCTCTGTCCTCCCACCTGCAGCACACCTGCACATTCAGTGTTCACATTGTCCTCAAGTTGGCTCAACAGAAGCAGCTGCTGTTACAGTCTGATACCTGTGATGCTGCAAATGGCCTAGAGAGTAACTGTGCTCTGGCTGCACCAGTTTCCCTTTGCTGTGCTGAATCCAGTGGGCTGCCTAGCCAAAATTTCAACTGATCCAGTTTATCAGTTTTATGGGGTGTAGGGGACAAGCAATGACAGCACTGGAGACTGAAGCATCTGGGAAGGTGTGCCACAACAGCTCTCACCAGCTTCAGCCCAATTCTGCCATAACCATCTGCCACCAGCTCACAGAACTGAGAGACACTTTCTCACCGTTAAGCTCTTTCACAAGCTACAACCAAGACTGCTCTCTCCCACTAGCACCACTGGTTTTACACTATCAATCTTCAAGGCAGTTCAAGGAAAGAAGAATAAGCTAACAGAGCACATTAAAAGTGAAGCCTGGCATCTACACACTTACTTGGGCTATAAGAAGGCAATGACATTCTCCATCATGGATATGTCTATATTTCTTGACACAGCAGTGTGTCACACTGCCATAGCTTGGCACAGATGACCACCTGGGCAGTGGGCTGTCAACATCTCCAGAAACCCTGGAGGAATCCCTTCTGATTTCCTAGTGATGAGGTACAAGAAGTAAGTTGCCCCTCCAAGGAAATGATTAACAAATCATACCTGCTAAGTTACTCTACAAAACAGTGAGGCTGGTGCAACAGATCCCTAGAAAAATAAGGTACAGACCACACTAACAGTCCTTTTGCTTCCCTGTGTGAGGAGTGAGGAAAGCCTTCTCCCTTATGCAGGAGGAGGAATCAAACTCACCTCTCATACAACACAGCAACTCCTGCAACTGCAGGCTACTTGGCAGAGTCTGGGGAGAGGTTTTCTCTGTGGCATTATGATCCCAATCAACTCATCTGTTGTGTCCTTCCTTTAGATGAAGTAGTGTCTAGCAGCTCGTCCTGAGTTTGGACTCATGTCCCCACTCTGAGTGGCCCAAAGACACATGAGATGTCAAACCTTACCTCGCTGCATCTCCAAAATAACAATTCTTTCTATACAGTTCCAGCATTTTATTTGGGAAACTGGAAACACTGAATTCAAAAATTTAATCACCTTGCTTTCCACAGTGTCTATCTATCTCTGCACTGCTCAGCTCCAGGTGTGTGCTTATGCCCCATTGCCTCATTTAAGATGAAGCATACACCTTAGAGCTTTCTCGAGTCCAGAAATGTGGAGCCATTTGTAAGTTACTACAAAAATTCCCTCTCTCTTGTTTTGAAACACTGAAAGTCCATACAGGCTCATCCAGTTCCTACCATAAAATATATTAAGCTTAAGTAAAATAAATGAAACATACTTTGGACATGTAACATATCCATCAGTACAATTTCATCGCGACCAACATTGGCATTTTTAAACCAATGACACAAACCCGATCTTTAAAGTTACAGACATATATGGGCTCCAGTGTGTCAGTGAGACTGAGTGTCCCTGATCTTAATGTGTGTTTTACAAGCAGTTTCCAGAGTTAAGGTCTCCTGCACCTTTGATGATGCCTCTTGATGATTACTACACATGGATGCTTGCCCAGCACTGCTGTCTACACACAGAGCAGACAAGGATTTGTATTCTGGCAAATGGCAGAGCTGCACTTTCCACAAGCAGTTTTAGGATGGACTATAAAGGGGAACAAGAAGGCAGCAAAAGTACTTGAAAAGAAATGAGTAAGACTTGGAAGAGCTGATGAAGACAGTTGGCAAGAACTGAATGGAGTTCAAGAATGCAGTCTGGTGGAGAGAGCAGAAAGACACAGGCATAGCTTAACTGTAGCAGCACTTAGATATTCATATTTTTCCTTTGCCAAATATTATGGACTTGCAGATGTGCAATTCCAAGCTACACTACAGCTAAGCAACCAAAAGCTTGAAGAGTATTTAACTACATAGAGAGAGCAACACAGGAGTTTCAAAGTCCTGAGCAGGTATCAACACCATGGGACCATTGGGAAAAAAATTAAAAGGAACATAACGGTCAAATTTTGCCTGCATTTTAGTGTCACAAAATTGAAAGATTCAATAGACAACTCTTTAGCTTACAAATTTCAGACTACACTAAGAACAAGAAGACTTCCAATATATCAACATATTAAAAGTAAGATGATACTGTTCGACAAGCAGCATAAATGTGAAAGAAAATTCAAGTTGTTTATTAATGGCAATATATATGATTGCATTAAACAGGGGCATGATATTTGTCTCAATTAAAACAAAATTTACTGTGATTAACTTTGGACAGACTACTATTTATAGCATCCTTCTATGATAGGCATGGAATTAAAGCTGTTCTTTGTTATTACAAATGCATATAATGTCACTTTCTTACTGCAACAAAGTAAGATTGTGTGCATCAGAGATCTTAAACTAAGATCTCTTAATAGCCCATTTATAGTACTAGTTTTAAATGCAAGAAGAAAATCAGTCTCCTAGTACAGGGAAGGGATAAAAATTGAAGCCCAAGAAAGAGAAGATTTATGTGGTACTAGAGACCTGGAAATGGCAGATTTTATCAGCTGATGTTGCCTGTGCTATTGCAGTTTAAATGTCTCACTAAAGTTTTCCATAGCTGAGCAAACCTTCCAGAAATGCTGAATCTTTAGGACTGGAAGTTCAGTCAGATAAGCAGTGTATAATTATTTAGTAGTCACATGAATTTATCTGAACCTATTTGGACAGAAAATGGGTCTGTCAATCTCACAAAATCAGTCTCTCTCACACTTTACAGTGTTGCTGATTTGTCTGCTCAGTAATAGTTTCAGAAAAGCTTCTCATTGCGCTTTGTTTGATACATCACACCAGTACCCACATTTCCAAATTTAATTGTGTCCCTTTCTGTACTTTTATTCACCACCCCCTGTACACACGATGTTCTGTTCAAACAGAACACCCTTAAAACTTAAAGCAACTACCCCTTCCTGTCTGCTCAGCAGCAGTATGGTTCTCAGGAGGCATCCCTGCAAGTCCAGCAAGCATTAAGCAGGCTTTTAATACCACCAAAAAGTAGGGTTCTGCCTAAATACAAACTACATTAAAATGTAGGAGAAAAGAAAAACCTAATGGATCAAACTAAAGACCCATCTATCTTGTCCTCAGTGGCATTTAAATGCAGATTCCTGAAACAATCAGAATAGGAAAAGCACACTACGCTATTCTCCTACAATAATTCTCCCAACCTCTAGAAAATTGTGGCTTAGGGGCTTCCTAACTAACAGTTGAGATTTTGTAATTTTTTTTTTTACTAAATTTTGAGCATCATCAGACTTCTGTGTCAGTCCCACAGCATTCTTACCATGCATTACCAGAGAGGAATGGAAGTCATCAGCCTGCACCATCCCCCATTACCATCTGATGTGACTACCTGGGTCTGTATGTCCCCTCTCCTCCCAGTGCCAGGACAGTCCAACACTGGTATTCAGGAGATGAGTGGTATTCACACAGCAAGGCAGTGCGTGCCTTCACATGCCATGGTGATGTGAGACTTCAGGCACCACCTACCCCACCGAGTCACAGACCCATCTGCATAGCACCTCCTGCCCTCCAGCAGGGAAAGGAAAAGACAACTCTCCGTGACATGAGCTGCTTCTGGTGATGCACGAATGGCTCCCATAGAACTACTTGATTGTGCACTCCGGACTCAAGATGTAATACAAATAAATTCCTTGATATTTAAAGCAGTGTTGTTTATAGCTTCACATCAAAAGACCTGCAAGCATTTGACTCACAATAACAGCAACATATGACTGGAAAACAGGAAAATAAAACCTGGTTTCAGTGGAATCTTATAATAAAAGTGGTTTGTTGTTTTGTTTTTTCTAAAAACCCAGCCAGAAAGACTTCTGGAAAGCTGCAACAAGGTCAGAGGGGCATCAGCAATTGTCCTGAGGACACATAGTACAATGCACAGTTTTGACAGAAGAACAATGACACTCAAATAAGCCACAAAACCAAATTCAGTATTTACAACTGTAATGACATTTGTTTTGCTATACCTTCTTTCCTTTCCAACTCCCCCAGGACAACAGAAAAACAAAGACAGATTAGTAGGACAGAGATCAGAACACTACCTCTGGCAACATATCTACTTCTGAGACCAAAGTCAGTAAAGAACAGCTTACAAGAAGACAGCGGTTTAAAGCAAGTGAATCAAGTGGTTTTATCAGAAACAAAAAATTCTCCACCCTGAAAGAAAGTGATTTTTCATGTGTATAGATGAGAAAGTTGGCAAAGTTGTCATGACTTAAAGACAACCAGAATTGCTACAATTAAGCATTCTCTGCCTTAATGTACACCTTCACTTCAATACTGTTAAGCAGGGAAATAGGAGGAAAGTGAGAGAAGTCCAGAGAGGCTACACTGCAATATTGTGCTGAGTGACTCCGCCTGAAACCAAAACAACAAAAGACTTGCCTGAAACATAAGAGATATTAGAGATTGGGGGGACTGTGCCAAGGACTGAAGAAATCCAATCACACTTGCATGGAGAACTGTCACACATCTTACCTGCAAGAAGCAAATCTGAGATACAGATAGAAGACATCTGCAAAGACTCCTGAAAAACTCTGCTGTGTGTTTATTCACAGATTACTACTTATTGATATGTTTGTATAACTAAATTCATCTATATCCAAGGCACTGGAGCTGAAAAAAACCCTTATGATTAAAATGTGGATATTATACACAAAAAAAAATCCAAACAACCCCATCTTCTCTCCTAGCAGATCACTGCCCAAGCACAGTCAGAATAACTTTTGCTTACTGTCCTGCAACATCGACACAGCTGAGAGTTAACTTTCTCCCAGATGTTTTCCTTAAGTTGTATGTGTTAAATACTTTATTACTTGTCATGGCATGCAGCACAGGAAACCTCAGTTTTTAAAAGGAGTTCTAAAATTGGAAACAGGAGTGACAGATTGATTAATTTGACGGTAACACAAGATGAGATTTACCTCTGCTAGTTTTGACTACCCAAAAAGTAGGCTCTTGCTTTAAGAGTAGGTCGCTGCAGAGCAATTCACCTAAGATAAATGTCCATCACAGCTGAGAACACACCAGGAGATGCTCCTCTCTCACTGTCGTGGATATTATACACAAGCATAGACTACTCAATTGTGCATAGTCAAAGAAACTGAAGAACAAACTGCACACTGGTGACAGGGCATCTTTCTCCATCATAAGGGCCTGGATACAACAGAGGACCACAACAGTTATCTATACTAGAAGTAATTTTTTGTTTATATCCTGACATGCAGATTTGAAATGACAGGCCTAGGATTTAGGAAAGGGTCAATACACTAAAGATAGCATTTTACTGACTGTACTGGTCTCACAGAGCAAGGACACATGAAAATCCCTTGTTACAGTCCTAAAAAAAAAAAACAAAAAAACCCACCCAAATGGTCTTACGCTGGCTTATTTTGCATATGGCAAGCATAACAAGAATATAGATTACAAACTCTAGCATTGAAACACAGCATTGAAGGTATTCTAAAGTTCTTACACTGTTAAAACTAATTATCTGCTTCATATTTTAGTTCTTGTTGTCTCAATCCAATCTCACAACTTTCTTTCAGTCACTAAGGTTCAGTTAAAGTAAATTAAAATGCATCTTCAACAACCATGACTGAAAATGGATTCTGCCTGATTTAAGTCTGTGTACTCTTTTTTTTTTTCCTTTGCTTATAGTTTGACAATATGATCTTCTTTACCGATAACATACATCATTTTATTGAAATTAGTAGTGATATTATTGATGTGAATAGAAGTAATTGAGCAAGATGTAATTATGGTGTCCCTCATCCTACTGCTGTGCTCTCTATAGCCTCACGTGTTACTCATTACCTGCTGAGAGACTTCATAAATAGAGTTACAACTTTGTAACCATCATGGTTACATTTTACTTTAAGATCCTGTGGAAATACCTTTCTTTCTCCACTCTCCTGTGAGAGAAGCAACAGACTTAAACACTTCTGACGCCCTCTATTGCATTATGATAACTTCCATCCGAAGCAGGAGAAGACAAAGGGCTTTATAAGAGATGTAATACTTGAATAGGGACGAAATTCTGAGAAGCATCAGTGTTGTCAGATGAAGGCATCAGCTGCAGGCTGGAAGCCAAAGGCCACATTGTGCCAGTCACTCTACATGTACAATACCAGGGCTCTGCTGGTAGCTGGAGGGGTGGTCTACAGAGAAGTCAGCAGATCAAGTGTTGACCCTCAAAGTTTCAAAAGCTTTAAGCAATAGCTTCACAGGAGAAAATTTTAGTATGGCCTTTGGCCTTTGCTATGCAAATGCACTTGGCAAAGCACAGTCTTGCTACATAGGGTGTCCATCCTTTGCATCTTGAAAAGTTTGGATGTGACATAGCACTGTTGTTGTTTATAAAGGCACGATCCTGTCATTCCCATCTGTTGCCCATGCATGTCTGAAGCAACTGATGTGATTAAGCTGTCACTTACCAGTACTTTGCACAACCCCCAACAACAATTTCCTGACCACCTGGCAATAGGAGACTGTCACCTCACTGTCGAAGAATCAGTGCATGTTCACAACAAATGTATTGGCAAGCGAGTCATAATTTTTACACAGTGATCAAAGTACTATTAGTCAAATAAATATAATCAGAAGTCAGTGCAGAACTGTATACTTCATTGAGGAGGAGGAGGAAAGAGATCCAAGACACTCACAAATCTGTTTTTACCAAGACACCCATCCCCACAGTATTTGTCTGCAACCATATAAAGTATTCATGTCTGTGAAATTATCTTTACATCTGTTTCTGGGCCTATAAAAACTTGCCAAACTTGTGATCAATTGCACACTTCAGTATGTTCAGATGGAATCAAGAAAACATTGTTCTCAAAAAAACCCAAATCTCAACTGCACAGTGCAATTCCCTAAATCTTATTTGTCTGTTTCACAGCAGACTTGATAGATATTTCTAAAACTAGACAAAATTTCTCCAGTTATAAGAATTTGCGTGATCATTAAATATATAGCAAAGATTTTCTGGCACTTGCTTGGATGTCTGCTCTGTATTTTTCTTAAGCTTTTAATTGTTCAGAGCAGTTCCCCATTTCTCAGAATTTTCCAGACAACTATTTTTTTTTTCCAAGCAGAAGAAAATCATGTTCAAAAGATAATCCATTATTTAAAGGTGTTAGATCAAACTATTCCCTACCATAACCATCTCAAACTCAGAGGTGCTATTGAATTGTGGTAACTTCATCACTGTGATGAATTAGCATATCTGCTTTTAATGTATGGACCTTTGTCGTGGTTTAGGGTCAGGGCAGCCCCTAAGACCCAATAGATGCTCTCTGTTAACCCTTCTCCCTTCCCAAAGGGGAAGAGAAAAGGAATAAGGGAGAGAGGCTTAGTGCTTAGAAAAGGAAACTAGAACAGCTTTAATGATTAATAATAATAATATAGAATATGTACAAATATATACAAAACCAGTACCGAACCCACCCCCCCTGATGGTAATTACATCACTGTCACCACTGGTGTTGTAGAGCAGGCACCGGGGGTCCCAGACCGGGCCCCCCAGCAGACGGGAGCTGTGTTCAGGAGCTGGATTCTGGTACCGGATTCAGGAATACGCGATCAAAGGTAGAAAGGACAGAGTCCTCTTTGGGTGATCTGGGGAAGCAGTCCAAGAGGGGAGAAGAGCCCGGGTAAAAGCTCAAAAGACCCTCCTGGATCCCTCTGCTTGCTACCGAATATGGCATATATGGGCTGGAATACTTTACTGATCAGCTGGGGGTTATCTGTCCTGTCCACTCCTTCCTAGGTGCAGTCTTTTCCTTTCTACACCCCCCTGTGTGGTACACACCGTCCAGCAGTGGCCTTGGTCCGCATACCAATTTTTGGTAGTAACTCTAAACAGGGGCTGTTATCACTGCTGGCAGCAGACGCTGCAAAAACATGCTTCCAACTTCAGAAAGTGCTGTTAATTAGAAGTACTGAACTGAAAAGTAAAATCATTGAACAGAATTAGTCCTGTTTTCACCCAAACCAGAACAACCTTGCAGTGCAAAATATGACATAACTTTTGTATTGTCATGAGGATATTATTACTGAGTTTCTATTCCCAGGTTTTATGGTTTTCTAGTACAGGTAACAGAAACATGTAGGAAAAAGTCAAACAAAATCTCCCCCAAATTCAACCAGATAGTTGGAAGCACACAGAAAAACTTTTGTTAACATTGGCCTATCTTGGGGGTATAGCTGCTTTCACTACTGGAAAAGACCATACTAATTCACCTGCCACATGGCCTATATAACTACCTGTGGAAATAGTTTTAAATAAGTTGCAACAGGACACACTGGTCTATTTAATTACAGTGTGGACACCTGCTCAGCTTGTGTCAGGGGCAAGACTCTCATCAGCTGTGGTTAAAAAAGCAATCTCAGATATATTTTCAGGTGAAGCTTTAATCTTAGTGTTCACTGTGTTTGAAATCAGTGTTTTCAGCATGATTCTGCCCCTAAAAAATCTTAACATGCTCACCCAGTCATGAGATGGATAACAGAATTACAGTACAAGAAACAAACAAAAAGAAAAATCCTGGAGGCTAATTGACATGTTCTGTGTGTTTTCTAAAAGCTATACATTTATAGAATTGGTCCCTGCCCTTCTAGGGAGCTTGAAGAAGAGTAAAAAACCCACATCCAGTTATGCACTGAAGAGGATCCATACAAAGGGGCAGTCTCATTACAGTGTGCAACTTTTAGGAGTAAATTATTGCCATGATGGACTCCCAAAGTCTCATCTATCAGCAATTTTGACTGCTGGGGTGATGTAACAGTGCTAGAATAGGTCAGACTTGCTTTGAGTGTATTTCATTGAAATTATATTTGTCTGTTACCTGTGCTGCTTATTACTGAAGTACCCAAGCAACTCTTATACAGCAGTGAACTTGCTTTCACAATGGCCTTTCATGTGCAAAACTGCTGCCCTTGGGTTTGGCAAAGGAGTAACTAAACCTTGGGGAGATGAAAACCTTTGCAAAGGGAGCCCTGTCAGGAGTGGGAACACAGACTCTGAGTCGTTTCATTTGCAAGGGAAAAATACAGTACCATTCCCCATAAAAGCAAATGCCCTAATAAACTCAATGAGCAGCACCTTTTGACCAAATAATTTGCCGAGTCTTCTGTAGGAGTTCATTAGGCATCCCCTACTATATCATATTCTGCATGGACTAGAAACACAGTCCCTAAACCTGTTGCCACATGAGCAAGTCGTCCCCTTACAGCCTCCAAACCTCACCCAGTCACTTAGGCACCCATATCCCACCTCAATTCCAGTTTAAGTGGAACAGAGACATTATGACTTTTTCTTTTTTTAGTTTGCTAAATTAAAAGTACTTCTGAGATCAGCATGAACACCAGGATCAGATTGTGTTGCCTGTCTCTGCAAGCACGAACATTGAACAGACTAAATCTAAACTAAGATCACCTCAAATGAGGAGCTGCCTCTTTCTTGTAGCTCTAAGGGGCATTCTGCAATTTCCTTGTAATTTCAGATTTCTAGGGGAAGAGGTTTACATTGTGGTAAATAAGAGTCGTGCCTGTCAGTGATTCTGTAATTCCTCTCAATTGGCTTCAGCACTGCTGGTAAAGATATGCTAACTCTTATCAAAAATTAATGTCCATGTGGAAGAAGTTGTGTCCACTAAACAAGAAAAATAGTGCTACTGCAGAGCATGCTGTTTAAGTAATTTTCCTCCCTTGGAAAGTGTCTGTAAGTTAGTCTTACATCACTCTATGATAATTACCTATCTTGATAAGTCACTGTTTTTAAAAAAAAAGTGTAACACATGCTGTTTGCAATGGTTTAAAAATTCTCATGGAACACAGTTGAAAAAATACCTGTGTGATAGTATGGATTAAGATAATTTTCTTCTCATTGTGTTCAGACTCCAACCGTATTGAGCTGCAAAAAAAGCAGACAACATGTCAGTGCACCCTTCCCCAAGCCATAGTGTCTGAGAAATCCCAGGCTCTTCTAATAATTCTAACACAATTCAATGGATTTGTGTTCCATTCTCAAAACTAAAAGAGTTATTGCATCATTTGTGGCAGCAGAAGTCTGGACCTGGGCCTAATCAGCAGTCCTCAGGAAGGTGCTCTCTTCATTGGTGTTTAGCCTGGGCCCATGGAACTATTATTAAAAATATGCTGCCTACACACATGCTACCATGAAACACTGATGAACCTGCTCGAGGAAAGGGGAGAGGGAAGGCAAATCTCCGTGTTGTTTTTTGTCTCTACTTTTATATTGGTTGTTTAAATATTTTTGAGACACTACAAAGAAGGACCTTCTGATAGAAAAACCACATCTAAGTCTCAAGGTTAACCTTATTTTACAAACAGATGGAGAAAAAACCCCACAGTAATCTTTAAAAAAACCCAACTCTGCTATTCAAAGTTACACATACATTTCCAGAGATTAAGTCTGTCTGCTATACTGGAACAGCAAGGATACAGTCAACACAGAGTTTCTCCTCAAACGTTAGCTAGCTTGGATGTGTCCGTATAAATAACTCAGGCCTTTTGAGATCCACTGAGCTCATCTTTGAGAGTTAACTGGCCATGATTTGTGGAGGTGGGAACATTCCAGAAAATTATATACGGCCAAATAGCTGAGTGGTTGCAGCTGCATTAGGAACTGCAATGATCAAGGGCAGTTCTCTCCTGTGAAGGCAAGATGCCAGCATAGCTTTAGGTCCACACAGCTAAACTGTTATGTCAACCCTAAAACGGAGTAGTCTTGCCCAAAAAGCTTTGCTTTCTCTGTTCTAGTCATCTCTGACATATCACACATCTTGGAAGCTTACCATTTACAGAAGTCTTGGCTTTTATTTCATTTATTGTTTTAATTATTAATTGTGATTACTTTTTAAGGAAGTTGCTATCCCTCATGAGTTCAAATCACAGGGGCCAAATGTGAATGACTCTTTGGAGATGTTCAAGACCAGCTATAAGCCAATTCTTGTTTAGTTTAAAAGTGAAAATAACAATTGCGAGGAAAAAAAAAAAAGACAAAAGAAAGAAAATGGATGATTAAGTAGATTAGAATATAGATTATGAGCTAGGAATTGTAACACAAGAAAACTGGTAATTGAAGCAAAAGGTTGAAAATATATGATAAATAGGGCTAATAGACATTTTGAATATAAAGGGAGCAAAAGGACTCCTAACAGTGGAACTGGAAATTATAGAATTGCCAAATATAGTCCAGAAAAGGCAGAAGCGTACAATAAATAACTGTTGTGTATTTGGCCAAGGATCAGATGATGTAATCATTTCAGAAGAAAATCATGAAACAATTTTCACTCCAACAGTGCATCAGAATGACGTCAAATAAAAGCTACTGAATTTAGACATATTTGTAGCATTAAGTCTCAAAACAAGTATATGGGAGTTTAAAAGGAGCTACATGAAAACCCTTCCAGACTATTAGTGTTGATTTTTCAATAACTCATGTAATATCAGAGAAGTTTCAGAAGTTGAGGAAAAGTGATATAACACCAGTATTAAGAAAAAAAATAAAATAGATAATAAATTATACAATTCACGTAATCACAAGATTGTCAGACTGACTAACATCAATCCCAAGCAAAATAAAGGAATGGCTGATACAGGACCAAATTAATAAGGAACAAAAGGGAGGCAGTATAATTATCATCACTCAGCGGAGGTTTTTGGCAAATAGATCCTGTCAAACTAGCTTGATATCTTTCTCTGATGAGATTACAATTTGGCTGACAAAGGTAATGGTGTCACTATATTTGGGCTTCTACAAGACATTCTATGCAGTCACTACCATATATTGCAAAAAAGTTGATTAAGAATGCTATGAATCAACACTGCACACATTAAATGGATTAAAACTGGCAAGCGGTTACATACCAGAACGTTTTTCAACAATCCTGGTCAACAGAGGAGGTACCAGATGACTGGAGGGTGGCTAATGTGATGCCTATTTACAAGAAAGGCCAGGAGGATTCGGGGAACTACAGGCCCGTCAGCCTGACTTCAGTACCAGAAAGATCGTGGAGAGGATCATCTTGAGTGAGCTCTCACAGCAATTGAAGGGCAGTCAAGGGATCAGGGCCAGCCAGCATGGGTTTATGAAAGGGAGGTCTTGCTTAACCAACCTGATCCCTTTCTATGACCATGTGACTCACCTTTTGGATGGGGGGAAGGCTGTGGATGTTGTCTACTTGGACTTTAGTAAAGCCTTTGACACAGTCTCCCACAGCATTCTCCTGGAGAAACTGGCTATATAACATGATATAACTGGCTATATAACATGATACAGACAAATGAACTCTTTGCTGGGTTAAAAACTGGCTGAATGGCCGTTCCCAGAGAGTTGTGATTAATGAGGTGAAATTGAGCTGGCTGCCAGTCACCAGTGGTGTCCCTCAGGGCTCAGTTTTGGGGCCGGTCTTTTTTGGAATCTTTATTGATGACCTGAACATGGGGATTGAGAGCACTCTCGGTAAGTTTGCAGATGACATCAAATTGTGCGGGAGTGTTGATCTGCTCGAGGGCAGGAAGGCTCTACAGAGGGACCTGGACGGGTTGGATCAATGGGTCGAGGCCAATTGTATGAGGTACAACAAGGCCAAGTGCTGGGTCCTGCATTTCAGTCACAACAACCCCAAGCTACAAGCTTGGGGAGGAGTGCCTCAAAGCTGCCCAGCAGAAAAGGACCTGAGGGGTGGACAGATGGCTTAATATGAGTCAGCAGTGTGCCCAGGTGGCCAAGTAGGCCAGCAGGATCCTGGCNTAATATGAGTCAGCAGTGTGCCCAGGTGGCCAAGTAGGCCAGCAGGATCCTGGCTTGTATCAGGAATAGTGTGGTCAGCAGGGGAAGGGAAGTTATCGTGCCCTTGTGCTCAGCGCTTGTGAGACCTCATCTCGAATACTGTGTTCAGTTCTGGGCCCCTCATTATCAGAAAGACATTGAGATGGCTGGAAAACCAAGCTCGTGAGGGGTTTAGAGAACAAGTTGTATGAGGAGAGGCTGAGGGAGCTGGTATGTTTAGTTTGAAGAAGAAGGGCTGAGGGAGGACCTCACTGTCCTCTACAACTACCTGAAAGGAGGCTGTAGAGAGGTGAGTGTTGGCCTCTTCTCCTTAGTAACTACTGACAGAACCAGAGGAAATGGTCTGAAGTTGAGGCAGGGAAGATTGGGATTGGATATTAGGAAGAAATTGTTTACAGAAAGAGGGGTGAGGTACTGGAATAGCCTTGCCAGGGAGGTGGTTGAGTCACCATCCCTGGAGGTATTTAAGAAACCGGTAGACCTGGTGCTTCAGGACATTCTCTAGTGGCAGGCATGTGGGGGGTTGTTTTGCATTTTTGAATTCGTGTTTGATCAGGGTATTTAGGTGCCTTTTTATTATGGGTACGGTTGGACTCGATGATCTAGGAGGTCCCTTCCAACCATGAATATTCTGTGATTCTGTCACTGCAAAGATGTGCGGTTTTAGTGAGTTTCAATGGGGATCCAGTTCTACATCAGTTAACTTTTTTGCCTGAGATGTGGAAGGAAGCATAAAGTCATTGTTGTTGAGAACTGTAGATAACACAAAGACTAGGTTAGAAGTATGTAATTAAGATGATAGATGGTTGATGCAGACATATTTAGGGTGCTTTATGATGAATGCATCAGGGGTGATGTACGACATTACTGCACCAGAAAGTACACACTTTCTCCCACATACACATAGACCAGCAGGAAGACGCATAAGAACCTAAAAGCAAACATTCAATGTTCAGTCAAATTTCACCATACGTCAAGGTGGACAGAAGAAAAAACATGTCATTAAGACCAGCTGGTGGTCATATGTCTAGAAACAAAGGAAGGAGGGCATCTCTGCAGATTCAATTTGGAAAAATTATGTCCTTCATGAATATGAGATCTCATCTGGTCAATAACATCTCCCAGGAAATAACATGTGCAGTTCTGTGGCCAGAAATGGACCCCCAGATCCAGTGGTTTTGCACCAAACGTTAGTGTAATTGTGACTTAAATATCATGTCCTGGAAAGGATATTGATAACTGAGAGGGATCAAGACAGCACTGAGAAAGATTAAAGAACGAGAGGAAGCATCTGTTAGTAACAGTGCAGGAATTCAATCTCTTTAGTTAATGAAAGAAAAGATTAAAAGGTAATTTGATGAGTTTGTAAGTACCTATGAGGGAATACAAGTTTGCCAGTGCATTACTTAGTCCAGCAGACAAAGAAAAGAAAGTAAATGAAAGTTAAGGAGATACTTACCATGAAAATGAGAATCAAAATCTGGTTTTGGTAGAAAGCAGTCTTTGAAACACATTTTTCTGGCAATGGCAATTTTTAAACCAAGACTGAATGTTCAAAAGACAGTACCCTAGATCAAAGACAAATCAACTTAGGAGAGTCCTACAGCCTGTGATACACAAGAGGTCAGACCATAGGACCTACTTCTGCCTTTACTGTGTATTTATAGGGTACAACTGAGTATAACTGGCATAGAGAGATCTCCCTGAGTCTGCAGAGAGCCTGAAATAAGAAATCAAAGAGGTCAGTCAGCACTGCCACCAGGGTCAGTAATGTTAGCACAAGTGCAACATCAGCAGATAGAAAAGAAACAGAAGCAGACACCCATGCTCCTGCAGCATTGCAGTTGGCTGTTGAAGCAGTAAGCTGCTGGAGATCAGTGACCTACCACCAGAACAACGTGATACAGTGTATGAAGGAAAGGAATAAAGCTATAGAATGGCATTCAGTGACTCCTAAACACCCAAGATGGTTTATCCCTGACTGGAAAGGGATTCTACAATAGGGCACCGACTCTTACAAATTCCCTTACAGGGACTGTGAATTCTGTATGCTAAATTTTATGTCCTTACTATCAACTACCCTCATAGCACAGGTATATAAGGAAGGAATAATATTATTAGCTCTGTACGAGTAACTTTTTTGCATCTGTTATCAAGAGGCACACGCACTGAAACATATAGAGTGATGTTTGTAGCAAGGGTGTGGATACGAAAATCACAGAAAGGGGAAAAAAAAAGAAGCAGTAAGAAAAGTAACTCTTAATAGAAGCAGTTTGTAATTAAAAAGCCATATCTAAGACTCTGTTGTGTGGTATATAATTCAAGATTTAATCTAAATGTACCAATTTCCTTCACAAAACAATAGGTGATATTCTGAACTGTCAAATGGAAGAAAAATATTATCTACCACCCACTGCTTCCTGCATTTTGATAGTTAAAAACCTTCACTTTACTTGCAGAGTGCTTTAATTTGAGCCTTATGTTTTCAATTTCTCTCAGATCAAGCTCCTCATCTCCCCAGATTCTCCCCAGATTCAAGGCTGGCATGAGAATAACAGAGACAATCACTCATTGCTAACAATGGCAAACACAAAATAAGCAGGGAAGAGACACACTCCTTGCCAGGCCTTGTAATTACAAATTTGGCTTGGATCATGCAAGTTCAACTCAATCCAGATTTTTCTGTAAATGTTGAGAGTCCAATTCCAACAGAAAAAAAATGTTGCTGGAATTACACGAAGAATTAATTTAACCCAGACGGCTTAATGCCTGTGTGCTTCTCATGTGCATGTCTCTTTTTGATTTTGCCATGCAGGATGTGAATGCACACATTATAAAGGATCAACAAAAGCATTTTATGAGGAGCAGCTGGAAATTTTTGCTGGTTCCAAACCACATTGCAGGTACAGCTCTATTCAGTCAATGCTGACTTTTTTGGCTTTTATGCTAAATGTTTCAGTGCATGGGCACAATCAGGTTATACGTTTTACTTCTTTCCTTTGGTTCTGCCTGACAAATTTTCTTCTTGTAGCCTCTCCACAGGGAAAGCCTCCCTTGCCCTTGCCACAGCAGTGCTCAGTGGAATGGCTGCTGTGAGCAAAATGGTCACCAAAGTGGTGTTCACTAGGAAGAATTCAGTTGAAAAGTATGTGGTACATGCCACTGAAAAGACATGTTTCCAGAGCAGTACCAGACTCCAGTAACATGTATAGGATGATGTGAGACAAAGGTGTCCTCCAGCCCAGAACTGTATGTCACCATGGCAGATGACCTTTTTCAGCTTCCATTCAAGAACTTTGATGTTGCAAATGTTTAGGTGCAAGCAGAAATACAGCTAAGATACACACAGAGTGAATATGGGGTGAAATCAACTAGACTTCATCAAACATATAAAGGCAAAGCCAATTTCAGCCATGTTAAATTTGCCTACACATTTTCTTGACTTGCACATTGCACAATTGTTAGCTTCTATATGCATTCTCTAGCACAAACAGTGTAAAATTCTGACGGATGCATGAAAGTACCATGATTCCCTCCTGGACACAATCTAGTTCTTTAGGCATTTGATAGAAAAAAATGCATCTTTTTTTCTATCCCAGTCAAGTACATAAATTACCTCCTGGTTGAGAGCTTTACAAAATCAATTAACGAATAATTATTTTTTGATTAATAGTATTGTCTCTTAAATGCTTAAGACAGGGGTAAGAAAGGCTATGATATTTAAGGAAGAGATCAATTTCCACAGTATTAACTGGTAATTCAAAGACGTGGTTCAGCTCCTGCATGATCTGGACAGGTTTGTTAAAGCTCTAAGAGTTTGAGGACTGATTCAACTCTGTGTACTAGAGTCTTTTCTTAGAACATACACAGCCCTTCATTGCAATTCTATTCCATTCAAATTTTGGAGAATTTCTTTATCAGTCCTTTTTCAGGCTACGAGTGTCTATAAACCTCCCTGTGGTCTGTCAAGTCTTAGGAAATATGTATGTGAAACAGGAAGGGAACTTTCTTTTTTCTGTTTTTTCAGTATATGAATCTCCTTATTTTAGTTCAATGTGGGTTAGTCAGACCTCCTCTCTCATTTTTAGGAAGGGAGTCATTATGAGTAAGTCACATCCTTTAAGTCTCTTGCTAAACCAAAGACTGGTGATCTGTAGATAAAGCAATAGTCTCCCCATAGGGGAAGTATCACTGCTCTACTGAGCTCCCCTATAGTGATGCCACCCTGGGACCTCATTATCCACCTGCAGCTGAAAGCAGCCCTGCACTGAGGCAGATGATAAGCTAACATTACAGATTTCAGAGGCCATAATCTCAAAAAACAGGGTAGTGAGTGCAGAGACAGCTCCATCAACAGCCATTACAATGAGGGTACCTAGCTGATTCTGGGAAATGATATTCAAATATTTAAACATAATGACCATAAAAACCCCTACAATGAAGCACTACCCACTTGTAATTGCTGATTATATGCTGGGTTTTCAATTGAAGCTTTTTCCTTATTTGCCTTATTATCACAAAATTGGGCAGAGATATTTAATATAAAGCACACAAAAAAATCAGAGCTCGCACAGAGCAATCTGTACTTTCCTTCCTAATTTTTAGGTTTATTAGAGATAACACTAAGCAATTTCATGTTAAGGCAGAGTGAGGCATAATAGAATACATTTTCTCTCATGTTGTGCATTGTTTTATATAGCAGAAATAAGAATGGGTTTTCATTGAACAAAAATAATGATCACTTCATTAACATCTTAAAGCCATCGCCAAGCAGAGGCATATGTTCACCCACCTGAATGTGCTGATTTTTTTTTTCTTCCTCCTCTTAGCTCAGACACCCACATAGTTAAAAAATACCTTGGAAAACAGCTATGCTTGCAAAACATCTCCCCTTTTTAGGATAAAAAGCTGTTTACATTATAGCAATGTTTAACCAAACAAAGTTCTGTGACACTTCATTAAGACATAGAGCAGTGGTATCCTGCCATCTACCTGTGAGATGAATGAAGACAAGGCTGTGGTCCCGGTGCTGCAGTAGCTCATTTTCGTTCTTATCTCTACATGCTGGATGTCCCCCTCAACATGTCCTCAGAAGCTAAGCCTCAAAAGCAGCCTGAAAGAACAGAGGGGAGGTAGGTTTAAGGTTTTATACCTGATTGCTCCCAGTCCTGGCCTAAAGGGTCTTCATACTCTTTCTGAGACCTGTGGAGTGGGAGACTATGGTAGAAACTACAAGCTCCCCATGTGCTTTCTTCCATGGACCTAATATTACCCTTTTAATCAACTTCTTAATAACAACAATTGCGTTCCAAGGTTGGAATTGGAAGCACAACAGTTCTATTGCACAACAGTATCTGCAGGACAGATGTTTTAGGATATAACAATACCAGAATATCTTTTTAGTGAATGTTCATGAGCTATTTGCTGGATGGTAGCCCAGTGTGCCTCCAGGTTGAACTCAAGTAAAGGAGAGAAATGGGATGCTTCAGCAATGTCCACAGAAAAATGCATGAATGACCAAATCCCCATCATGAAAAAAAAACCACAGGTGTTCGGGTTTAATCTTGTTTCCATAGGGCCTCTCTGCATCATTGTCTTAGCTGTCCCCTATCTACTTTGAGCCCAATCAAGTGGCAGGAGAGCAAAAACCTTCATTCGAACGGTCTCTGTGAAGCTTGGTCCAAGCCTGACACCAAATGCAGCCCCTGCTCTCTGGGTAGCCCTTTCTTAGAGCCTGTGAAGAGGTGCAGTCAGAAAGCAGGGAAGTATATGTTCCATCTCCCTCCAGTCACTAATCATGAACTCATGAATAGAAGAGGAAAGTTCACCCACACAAGGACTCCAGTAACTTGTTTTTACTTCTTTCTGACTGAAGAAAGGAGGATCTGTGCCTGAGAA
This sequence comes from Chloroceryle aenea, assembly GCA_013399075.1. Lineage (NCBI taxonomy): Eukaryota > Metazoa > Chordata > Aves > Coraciiformes > Cerylidae > Chloroceryle > Chloroceryle aenea. The sequence goes on along the minus strand of VWZY01011388.1, from coordinate 2,797 downwards.
GAAAGACTGAGACAAAATGGGTAGTGTTTGCATGTGGATGAACGGTAAACAGATACCTTTCCTCCTTAGGATGGGCAGTCATTTTGCTGGCTTGTATTTTGTGTCTTTTCTGGAGAAAATGGTTATTTGAAAGGGATCCTCAAATGCCACAACCAGATATTCACTGTGTGTGCATCTTCCTGAGCCACATCGGATGATTTTCAGCCTCTAGTCTCCCTATTCTTGATCTCTAGCTGCATAAACAAACATGCTTTGCCAAACATTGAGCATGATTTCACTTCAGGGAAACATTCCTCATGTGCTTCCTCTTAACTCCATGGAGAAAAAGAAGATACTGTTCAGTATCCATACACTGAAAGAGCAGCTGAATTCTTCTTACAAGTATAATTCTAGCCAAACAAGTCTTCTGAAGACTGGATAAAACTCTGATGTTTAAATTATTTAAAAATTAATGCATTAGCATACTAGTATGTCTGCATTAATAACATATAGGAATAAAATAGTACATTTGGCAGTAAAATGTTCTAGTAAGCTGCTAGTAAAAAATAAATTAGCATAAGGTGGCCATTCTAATTTAATAATCTTCAGCTTTTTATGATATACAGCAGGGTGAGGAAGCCTTGTTTGTTGCTTACACATACACATTTTATACTTATAAATATATTTGACATCAGTTTATAGGCACAGCTATGTTCTTTCCTAAGGATTCATACATCAACTGATATTCAAATTATATCTGGCTCTAAAATAACCCTGCTGTGATATTCAGCAACTAAATGAGTTCATTCAGAACTATTAGTGATCATTTTCAAACAGGAGATACAGAAATAAGGGAATACGCATATTTTGTATGATTAATCGGGACATTTTATCTGACAGTGCTTCTTAGAATAGCTAATTGGTTTTCCAGCATCTGTGCATGGTAAATCTTGGTTAGCTGTGTATTAAAAAAGGCCAACTCACTGACCCTGCACAGTCAGACATCATTATTTTCAATCAGACCAGCCAGTTTCCAGGGTAAATTACAAATCCATCAAATATTTCTGTTTGTTGTGCCAGTCAGGGAGCTCATACATTTGACCCAAATGGAACCTCAATCACTTTCTGGCATTAAGAGATAAAAAGTGAATTGAATTTCTTGTTTGTTTGATGGTGTATTTTAGAAAAATTGCCACCTGCCTTTTTGTTTGGAAAAAGTATTTTTTCTTTTTTTTTTTTTTTGTCTTAAAATGAGACGAAAATACACTTCTGATAATACCTGTAAGTGTAGCCCTAACTCTCAAAGATACCACTAGAAAGGGCAAACTTAGCCTTGACTAGCTGACACATATGAAATAAAGTATTGCTCTAATCATCTCTTTAAAACTTGATGTTGAGTGAAGTAGGTCAGGATAGATTCTGGCTTGGAGAAGGCAACTCTGCCTGCAAAAGTGTGTGAAGTCACCTCTTCTGCTTTCAGGTACAATTATCTTATTTTGTCTCAAGTCAGTAAAAATAAGTGGATTGCTTAAAAAGTGGGTCCTTTAAAACTGTTCAAGCCAACAACAAACCTCATCCCTCCCTCTTAATGCTCTTCCCTCATTTAATCTCTCAAAGAATAACCAGGGAAGAAATGATGATGAAGGTAGCTATTTGGCAAGAAATGACCAAAACCTTCTGTTTATAATGCTAACCTTGAAATAAAAGTAACATTAAGTCATGTGTTAAGAAGTCAACTGTTTTTCATCAAGCACCTAGTATTTTTTTCAACACTTAGTTTAAAGTATTTGGAGATTTTCTTTCAGCATGTCAAGTAACCCTTGTAAAGAAAATGTTGTAGTATGAGGAAGGTTATGCTGATCAGCAATCAGAAGTCCAAGAACATCCAAGTGAACATTTTGCTCTCTTAGCTCAGGCATGTGCAAAGCCTTCCCATCACTTTCTCCCGTTTTACAAACAGTGTTATGCAGGCATTTATGGCAAGATGCAATGTCTGTGTTCCCAGAAGTCAGGACACCAGTACGCTTGCTACTTATAGACCCCCAGGGACAGGAGAATCAGAAACCCAAACTTTGAATTCTCAGTTGTAGAAGAGACACCAAAGTATTTTGACTGTGGTTGCCTCAGCCATGAGGTTACATTCAGCCTTGTATTGCTTCCCTCTGTCTGATTAACATCCCAGAGAGAGCCACATAATACACCAAGGAAAGGAAAAACATACCACCACCATTGTAACTTATGTAGACACCCAACTCATCCAGTCGAGATGTTGGTACTGCAGGAGCCTCATCCCAGACATCAAGAAAGGAAGAGACACCTCTGCAGATAGTCAGGACATCCAAGTTAAAGGTTCACCTCTCTCCACTGACTTTATAGAGAAGTTAGCCTTGAGGCTGTCAACTTCCAGCTTCAGGCAGAATGTAAGAAAACCAGACCACCCAGTTTATTGTTTGAATAAACCAATACTTCCCTCTCCTTCACCCTCTTCATTGAGGTATGTTGAAGATTAGCCACCTATGAGCCAGGCTTATACCAGGGCAAACTCTTCCAGGGCTTTAAAAATGTTTACGTTTCTTCAGTGTCTGTCTTCTCAGAGTAGGCCAGGAGAACCTGCTGCATTACAGATGGATATTATTGGCTGCAATATGAATGAATTGCAGCCAAAGGCCAAATCCAAGAGTTTCCCAGGGAGACAAGATAGTCCAGTTACCTGGGCATTAGCCTGGAGTTTAGGATAGCTGGTCTTCCCTCCCTGTTTTACCACAGATACCCTCTGTGCCCTTAAGGAAGGTGCTTCACACACACAGAATCACACAGA